>CM021731.1:98583594-98626584 GCA_011075105.1 Heteronetta atricapilla
AGGTAAAGGTAAAGGTAAAGGTAAAGGTAAAGGTAAAGGTAAAGGTAAGGTAAAATAGGGTTGTCTCATCTATATTGCCTTTCAGGATCCTGAACACTAACTCCCCTCTGCTAGGCCTTAGCTGCCTACGCTCAGTGTCAGTGCTGGCCTGCAGCTGTACAGCCTTGTTTCAGAGTACAGTGAGAAAGAGACATGCCTCCTCACTTCCCCCTTCCCTTGGGGACCATACTGAAGTTCAGGTCCCCAGCCTTGTGCTCCGCCAGAGCTACATCTTGATATCCAGCCTTCACCTGGGGCCTGCCTCATTAACATGGCCTTGTCTGGTGAGCCCTGAGCTGTTGGCTGACCTTGACCACTGGCACCAAACCCACTCTGCTTCTCTTTTTTGGAAGTTACTGGATGGCACGCTTGCTGGTTAGATCCCTGTCCTGTGCCTGCCTTCCTGTCACACCAGCCTCCTGGCTAGCCTTCCTCTATGGAGCAGCTGGCATGGCAGGTACAGGGAAATTGGAGCCTTTATTTACACATTCAGAAAATGTGTTTTTCCCAGTTTTACATTACAGTTTACACAAAATATCTAAATAGATTTTTCCCCCATAATATGCCATAAAAATAATGCCAACAGGTAATTTTCTTTGTAATATGCTATTAAAATAAAGATCAGATTTCAGTATAGATTTTCTGTTTTTCCTGTTTGAAAGTAATCTGAAAAAATGTCTCTTTTTTTTTCTGCTTATGGAAATCAGGTTGAATACAAGCTTGAAATTTCTCCTTACTAACTATAACCCACAATTTCTTCACTGAGTACCTTCTAGCTGATATCAATGCTGTTCCTTCAAAAAGCAAAACTGAAGATAGAGAGGTTTTACATGTAATTTTAAAACTTTTCTGTCTTCAGTGAATAGTTTCTATTGCAAGGAGATAAACACTTGTTTACGGTATCTGTGCAGTATCCACAAGAGCTTCCAGAAGAGCTCAGTTACACCCTAGGTTTTCTAATATTTCAGTTAATTTATTTGGCATGTTTCTATTGAAGACTTGGAGGGATTTGTTCATTGCTTTACACTATCTAGTATTTTTGCAACTATATTAGAAGAAAATATCACTATTGATAACATCTGTGGGTGACATAAGGATTAGAGAAATAATAAGCATTAAAAAGAACAAGATTTTATTGTTAGCAAAATGGCTGCAAGTGTTGAACACAAGTTCCCAGTACAACACTGGGAGATCCCACTCTTAAGACATATTCTGAAAGATAGACCAGTTTGCATTAAAGCCATCTTGACTTTATTATTATCATTATTTATTTATTTATTTATTTTGTATTGAAGTAATTGCTTTAGGCATACTATGTTAATTTCTCACTGATTTTAGTTTTAAAAAAAAAAAACAAAACACAAAAAAAACAGACAATGTTAGTAGCCTGAAGAAATTTCAAAGACCAAAGACAATGATTAAAGAAGATAGAAGATATATCTTACAATGAAAGAAACAAGGAACACAGTTTATGTATTTTATGAAATAGAAGGTAAATGACAATTTTATTAAACAACTTAATAATTGAAAATGTAGGGCATTTCAGATTCATAGGACACTCTGGGAATGTGTTCCATTGACAATGAGATCTCTGCTTTATTTATTCATACACAATTATATATAATGTACCTTTTTTTGTTCTTTCCTAGGCTTTCAGAAAAGCTGTTGTCATAAGTGGACTATTTATACTAGGAAATTAAAAAGTGCCAGAGAACTTTCCTGAGCTCTGGGATCTGAGCTGACTATGCTATTTGTAACATGTCCCTAGCATGGTTTTGGTCCAGTCCATCCAGCATCTTCCTGAGTGTCCTCCAGACACCTCAGAAGTCAGCCTGGTTCAGGGAGTGTTCTCAAATACCCTTTGAGTGCAGCCACACTGTTTTGGTCTTTGAGAGTCTTTAAAAGTGCAGCTGGGTCTCAGTGAGTAAGGAATTGGCTGGATGATCACACTCAAAGAGTTGTGGTCAGTGCTCAATGTCCAAGAGATCAGTAACAAGTGGTGTTCATCAGGGGTCAGTTCCTTAGGGGACTGGTGATGTTTAACATCTTTGTCAGCAACATGGAGGTGGGATTGAGTGCACCCTCAGCAACTTGGCTGATGACACTATACTGTGTGGTGTGGTCAATGCACTGGAAGGAAGGGATGCCAGTCAGAGGGATCTGAACAGGCTTGAGAAGTGGGCCAAAATCATGAAATTCTACAGGGAAAAGTGCAAGATCCTGCATCTGGGTTAGGGCAATCCCAAGCACAAACACAGGCTAGATGAAGAATGGATTGAGAGCAGCCCTGAAGAGATGGACCTGGTGGTGTTGGTTGACAAGAAGCTTGACATGAGCTAGCAATGTGTGTTCACAGCCCAGAAAGCCAACCATATCCTGTGCTGCATCCAAAGAAGCATGGCCAGCAGGTCAAGGCAGGTGATTCTCCCCCTCTTCTCCACTCTAGTGAGACCCCACCTGGAGTGCTGTGTTCAGCTCTGGGGCCCCCAGTACAAGAAGGACATGAAAGGCCTATTGGACCAGGTTCAAAGGAGAGCCATGAGGATGATCAGAGGGCTGGAGCACCTCTCCTATGAAGACATGCTGAGGGAATTGGTTTTTTTCAGCCTGGAGAAGAGAAGGCTCCAACAAGATGTTAGGGAGACCTTCCAGTACCTAAAGGGTGCCTACAAGAAATCTAGAGAGCAACTCTTAATCAGGGAGTGTAGTGATAGGAAAAAATGTAATGGCTTTAAAAACTAGAAAAGAGTATATTTAGATTAGGTATTAGGAAGAAATTCTTCACTGTGGGGGTGGTGAGGCACTGGAACAGGTTGCCTAGAGAAGCTGTGGATGCCCCATCCCTGTAAGTGTTTAAGGCCAGGCTGGATGGGGCTTTGAGAACCTAGTCTAGTGGGAGGTGTTCCCGTCCATGGCAGGGGGATTGGAATTTGGTGGTCTTTAGGGTCGCTTCCAACCCAAACCATTCTATGATTCTATGGTAACAGAAAAAATATAAGCATATTTTACATTTTTTTGAGACTTATAATACATTATGGGACACACGTGTTCTGAATTCTGGAAATAAGACTGCCCTGAGTCTGCCATCATTTTTGTCTGTGCAAAGAAAATAATCCCATTCCTACAACATGAATCTGACACTCGTAAAATACTGCTGTTAATATTGGGAAATGTAGTCAGACTTGCATTTTGCCTAAATAGTCAAGCAGGGTGAACAGTGCATTCCTAACTCACCTATAAGACACACTCCTCAACATCATGAACAACAGCATTCTATCTTAGGTCCTGATTAATTAAACACACACCTACTTTTAGGAGCTCTGACTTCATTTAATTTCAGCATGCTTTGTTTGATAGAACAGAACTGCAGCCACCAGCAGAATTTCATAAGAAAAAATATGTTAACATGCAGTACTGTCTATTAAGAGCATTATATAGTTTTCATACAATATAAATTTTCACTTATCAAAACAGTGGCTTGAAGGCATTGAACTGAGAACAACAGTGTTTAGATAGGAACTCTTATTTTCCAAAATTTAATGAAATGTTTCAGGATACTTGCCCCTTGATTTTGTGACTGCTTGACACAGGAGTGGTAAGGTAACAATTATGTATGTGTGCAAAAATAAATTCTTCAGCTACAAACTTTAAACAGGCAATACTTAAATTGCAATATTGGAATTGTTGTGTAATGGCTGTAGAATGTAGTGAAAGCACAGAATTGTTCTTCAGAGGTGTTCTCTACATGCCAGGAAGATTAAGTTGACACCACGCCTGGTTACTAGAAAACAATTAGAGTCTTGAAGAACAATTCTAACTGACTATTTAAGTAGTAGCAAAATTTATCTAGAATTAGATTGACTAGATAGCATTATATATTCTATTTGAACGGAAAAAGCAGTGGTATCTGTTCATTACTTTGCCATACTTGATTTATCTGGGCTTTCATCTCTTATGGGATTATTATGATGACTAATATTAATATAAAATAAATTATGTATAGTTACACCACACAAGTGGATTTGATAATCAAAATACATGTTGATAGTGCATCAACACATGTAAGCATCGTGCTTTTGAAATTTGTGAAATTTGAAATAAAATGTTTCACTACTTGTTGAAATGTCAAAATTTGCTGTTTTCCCAAGAGTTCCTGTTTGGCTTTCATAAACATTTAATAGCAACTTGTACTTCTAATAGAAAGATTTACATGAAAAAAAATGATTAATTACTTATTTAAAATACTTGGATTAGCTTTTCCACTTATATCTTGGTAGTCATTCAGGCATTCTTTGATGTTGTTATTGGGCACTTCTGACCAAATATATTGTATCCAATCTGTTTATAATATTTAAGCAAGAAGCAAACTCAAAGAGTGAATATTAATTAGTAAAACACATATTGTAACATACAGATGCACATCCTCATTGTTAGTAGTGCCAAAAATATATTTTCTTCTCAGTGAAAGTAGTAGTGTAGGTTCAAAACGTGACTCTCCATTAGGGGATGAGTCAAGGCTGTGACGATGCAGACCTTACTCGTTTTGCTATATGAGACTCCTTTTGTTTCATTAGACTCTGGGGGAGCAAGCAGATTTGGTAGAGCTGTGCTGCTGCCTAATGAATTGCTGTGTGTATTAGGTGGACCTGCCCAGGTCTTAGTGTGGTAAAACATCCAGGTGAGTTAAATATCAGCACCTTGGAGCTTTCCTTATGAGGTGGCCCAGGCATGACTTACTAGGAGGAGCTGCTGCTGTCAGGACAGCATTATGCAGGTAGAGGACCTGTCCTCCCTCCCAGGCCAAGTGGGGAAGCCCCTGTAAAGTGAGCTGGTCTAGGCTGAGAATGGTGACTAGGATCAGTCACAGCCCAGACATCCTTAGGCACTACAGGCAGGCCCAGGCCTGAGGGTGAGGGCAGCCCCAGGGATGGGGATGGGATTCGGCCTGTGCCTGGCCCAGTAGTGCCTAGGGCAGACAGGGGCTGGGCTGTGGAGTGGCCGGCCTATTCAGATTGTAGGGGTGTACTGATCTGCTTTGAAACTCTGCCTTGAACTAGAAACCCATAGACTGCCTCCTATATGGGTAAACCAGAGAAAACAAAACAAACAAACAAAAAACACAAGTGTGAGTGCATCTCTTAAGCAAATATCAGGATTATGTAAAACAGTAGCATTTATGTCCTCTAGAGTGGATGAGATGCATAAATTTTAGGTTCTGATGAAATGTGTAGTAGGCCAAGTGTCAACAAATACTCAATTTTGAGGTAATTTCTATTTCATTCACACAGAAGGTAGTGTTTTGACAAATAAATGCTGCCTGATACTGTGGTAGTTACTACTGTGGTGTCTGTTATTGTGTTAGGTTGAGGAGGTTGACCTCCTCCAGACATTAATTTGTCTTGTATTTAATTTCTGTCTCTGTAGTAAATGCCAGGGAAGTGTCTGTGTCTCAGCCACGCCAGCACCACCACATCCATGCCCTTAGCCAATGCCGGAGGAGAGTGATCTGGGCTATGATGTGTGCTGCAAGAGCAGAAGTAAGTGCGCTTTCTCATTTTTCACCTTTGCTGTTTGGGGTAATGGACTCTGGATAGGCAGGAGGAGGTGTGTTGCCTGAAATCTTAAAGCCATGACCCTGCGTGAAGGCATCAGGTCCACATAATCTCACTCCTTGTCCTCCTCAGAAACCGATGTGTGCGTGTGCAAGTGGAACCAAGGGGAAGTACATCAAACAGGCTCTGAAATAAATGCATAGATTTATGTTTTGCTTGCTTTGTTCATATCATTTGGTCCGTCAGCATGTGAATAACATCAATTTAGACTCCTGAGGCCTCACTCTCATTTATTGGAAGGACACTTCACATCACTCTGGTAATATAAAGAGGCATTAAAATGGCAGTAATTTATATTTACATTATTTTTATGGCCCTTTTGCTATTAAAATGGTGTAAAGTGGCATTAAGAGAAGCCACTATCAGGCTTCTTAGGGTCTTTACTCCCAGACTCCCAGGGATTACAATCCTTAGCTTAAATAACTAAGGGAGTGTAAGTAAGAACATCTAAGAAAGGCATCTGTGGCATAAAGCTCATACTAGAAAGGCCAGGAAAAGGTACCAGTTCAGACTTCACAAAGCTCACTTATAAACACTGTGGACATAGTATTTGCTGGAGTAATATCATTGACTTATCTGTAAATTGTTAACCTCTTTTACAAGTCCAATACTAGAAAGAATGTTGCTGACATCAGATGGCTGTTCACCAGCCTACATAAAGTAAATAAATTTGGAATAAAGATATTTCCTTAGTGAAGTATGTTTTTTCCTAACAATTAAGAAATCTCAGAAGTTGTCAAGAATTTAATAGACACAAAATTAATGAACTTGGGTACTGGACATGTTTCCTGCTGAGCTGGGATGGAATAATGTTGGAAAAGACTATCCTGCTTTTATGTGCTTCTTTAGACTGTATGTTGAAATCCAGTATATTTACAAACACTATATATATTTAAATAAATAATACATTTATAAGTGTTCTGTGTACTTTCTACTTCTTACAAGTAATATCTCATCATTAATAAATAAATTTGAGATCTCAACCACTATTAAAAGCTGGGAACTCCAATTATTCCTATCCTATTGACAGCCTCTTACAGAAAATAAAACAAAAATCTTACAAACACCAAACGCTTTTGCCTCTAGCCTGTAGCATCTGGTGACATGAAAAAGCATTACTAGAACAGAATTAAGAAAATAAAGAAAATCCACTTAGTCCTGCAGCTTGTTCATATCCTCTCATTCAGTATCTCTGCAAAATATTTTCTCTCAGTATTTTACACTTGTTAGGACCAGATTTCTCATTCTCTGCAGATGCTGTCTCTCTAAACTGTTTAGGTCACTTTGCATTTTACTGTGTCTTCATGTGTGTCTTCTTTCTCTCCAGTTTCAATGTCACCCTTATGATTAAGAAAGAAAGAAATGAAAAAAGTGAGATAATACAAGCAGTATCCACAGAGAAGCTCTGTGTTTAGAGTTTGGCTGAATAAAAAACAACACACAAGAGAAACCCTTATGGAATCCCTAGAATATTTGGACTGTGTTATAATTACATGAAAAGTTACTGTGCACCAATAAATCTCACCATTTATTAAAATACATCCTTGTCTTATGATTATGTTGGTCCATGGAACACACCTATAATTCATGAACAATTAAGCCATGCAAAACAAATTAACCAACCAAAAATAAATAAATAAACAGAAATACAAAACTTTAGAACTTACTGCACTCCTAGACAGGCAGGTTTTTAATGGGGGAAAATGCTGAAACCAAATCATATAATTATCAATTACACAGTCACATTTCATAGACAGCAGAGACGTACCTAGTCACCTTTGAAACAGCAACTGAACATATTTCAATATTTTTTCTGAGTATTTCTAATGACATACATACACTTTTCAATCATACAGAGGCTAATAAATTTCTGCACTTTCAGTAGTCATTTTTAGAATAAATGAAGACTGTTGGGAGAATATAAAAAGGGAAAAGACAGCCTCAGCTGTTGCTTGAGCTGTGACAGTCTCAGGTCCTTAGATCTACCTTCCAGAAAGGATAGCTTGAGTGATTTCTCTCTTTAGATATTTTGCAACATAGATTATGTCCTGCAGTCTGATGAGTACTGTCTTTGGGACTATTGGTAGTGGCCCACCTGTGGGAGCCTAAGAGAACTATGCCTTCCTCAGAAAGGAGATAAGGATGCTGTGGTCCTAAATACAATTAGAATTTGGACTTCCTTCTCTTCTGTAATGCCTCTGAAAGGAATGTACTCCCTTAAGACTTGGGCAGTGGGCTAATCCTCCTGCCCTTCAACCTCTATCTGCTAGGATTATGAGCAACGAGTAGGCACATACAGCATGCTGCTATGCTTCAAGGGGGAACAACTTTATGACAAATTCTTTCATTTTAAACTCTTGCAAGAAGTGTTGTTCAGCTCCTGCAAACATTTATCACTTTTCTACTAATTGGAAACTCTTGATGTAAGAAAACAGTTATAGCAAAAACTGCTGCAGCTCTGCTGAACAATTAATAAACTTGTTCTATTTTTTTCGTTATTGTTTTCAATCACTGTTCTCCAAGGGATTCTTGGACTATTCCACTATTCTCAGATTAAAAATTTAGGACAATAAAGAACTACAACTAAAGCTTATGTGTCTCTTGGGAGCGAGTAGCCAGAGATTGTTTCGTCCATCAAATCTCTGCTCACATCAATAGAGAGTTGAATGATCTTAAAGTAGCAGAAATTGCATTAGCTTTGTTCATATCAGTGTTTCTTGCAGTTTCCCAGTCTGAGACCAACAGCAAGTGATCACTTAACCATCCATCATCCATAGTGCTTCTTACAGTATATAATCTCAAGTTCAGCACAAAGAAAGATCTTTCATGTGATACTGCAGGGGCTGGTAAATTCTGAACACAGTGACTGCTAGTATTGTTTGGATCCACTTTCAGGACTGATATTTATGTCGAATTCAAATTCTTCAGATTCACCACTGCAAAGAAATCTTCTGAAATTAAGCCCTAGTGAAGGAAAGGGGCCTGCCACACTTTAGTTCACACAAAATCAGTAACAGGAATGTGAGAAATATAAACGTTTCGTAGGAGCTTTAATTTACAGTAATGTATAACCTGTATTTTTTTTTTTTTTTGGTAGATCTGAAGGTATTTTCTGGCCAAATAGAATTTTATCTGGAATTACAAACCCATTACCCACCCCACCCCCCCCACCCCCATTTTATGCCATTTTTAGTGAGTTGAAATAACTTATAGAGCAATGCAGCAAGTGTCAGAGCCAGCATAAGTTAAACGATGTGTGTTCCTGGAAACAGGGAAAGAATTGCAACTTTTCAGCAGTTTTGAAACGTCGTACTTTGCTGGATCTGATGAAATTATGTACCAAGTCTTTGACCTTAGGCATTAGTAAAGGTGTAAGAAAAGTGAATTTTAAGCTAGGTTGCTAATCAG
Source organism: Heteronetta atricapilla (assembly GCA_011075105.1). Lineage (NCBI taxonomy): Eukaryota > Metazoa > Chordata > Aves > Anseriformes > Anatidae > Heteronetta > Heteronetta atricapilla. The sequence goes on from CM021731.1 coordinate 98,592,654, forward strand.
AGTAACTGAGAAAACACATAGCAGAGGATGAGATGAAACATTTTATTTTTATTTAAAAAGTTAGTTTTAGTTTAAATGATTATTAATTTAGCTGCTTTTTTGTGCTTTTAAAATATTTTATTTAATATTCTAACTATTTTTAAATATTGAGGTCAAATATGAACCATATTTTCAAAATGTTCAAAATCAAAATCCCTTCTTTAAAGGGAAAAGAAATATTCCAAAATAGCTGAAGTTTCTTTTTTTCCTCCCCATCTTCTTTTTCTGCAAAACTGAACACAAAGATGATTTGGCTCCTTAGCACTTTCCACTCTCAGTGAATTAATTAACTGATGTAAAAATATTTGCCCACCTCTAGTCATTATAGTTCACAATTGTACAATGTGACAGAGTTCTGCATGAATTTCTGTGATACCTTTTATATATGTGTTTTTATTTTTCTTGAAGGCATTAGTTTGCTCATTTTCAGGACATAACAAGTCAGCTATGTAAAAAAAAAAAAAAAAAAAAAAAAGCTTAAGCCATCCAGACCACTTTGCCAGTATCAGATTTCTGTAAAATCACTTCTTTAAAACACAGTTCTTTGGCTTTGCAGTAGAAACCCAAAATATGGCAAGAGAATAATCATTGGGTTAAAAGAAGTAACTTCTGCCATCTCTTAGAAAATCCATCTTTATTTGTCTGGGGTGTAAGCCTCTGAAAATCGGAATTTACATATGCTCAGTAGACCATAGTCAGAGACCTGATAAAATCTTTTTGAGCGCTCTATCACCACTGAAGCTGTTCTAATACCAAAAGCTTTGGTAACTGCCAGATTCAGACAAAACGCTGCCAATCTCCACTGGGCTTCTGTGCACAGCTGAATATTCAAAAGGGGCATATTGCCCCACCAGCCAGTAACCAAATATCATCTTGGCCAAGAAAATGGGCTGTGCCAGTCTCATCCTTACAATTCAGGTATTAGGTAAATACAGCCTCCTCCTGTCCTGTTTTAATGATAATTATGTGAAAAGCTGATTAAGTTATCTGTGGCAAAGCTTGGGGGGGGGGGAAGAGATAAAGAAAAAAAGGCAGCGCTCTGGGATGGCAGGGCTTTCAGCCTAAAAATACTAAGTCCCTGTCCTTGTCTATGTTGACACTTAACTTCTGAATGTGACTCACTTACATACAGTATTGCATATTTAGAAAGTAGGGTGAATGGACACTATATCAGTATACATCTAATATCTGGTAGGCCATCCATCTTTGATTCTTGTGTTTTGTTATTTAAATAAATTATAAGATAGGATTTTTTTATCTGCAATTTTTGGGGAGGTGTTGAGGTAACACATATCCACGATCATGTAAATTTCAGCCTGGCAATGCTAATCAGCCAGAAGATGTTCAATACAGAGAGAAATATCAATTTTCTATGTGTCACTATTAAGGGTAACTGAGTTGAGAGACTCTCTTGTTTGCTTTTCCCTGAAAACAGAACAATGGTATTAAAAAAAAAAAAGAAAGAAAGAAAATAAAAAAGAATAAATTAGGGCTAGACTTCCTAGCATTTTCTTTTCCTATAAGCAGCATTTTTTTTCCAACTAAATAGGTCTGTTTAAAATTACATCTAGTTCTCTAAATACATTTCCATTCTAAAGAGTTTCTCAGTCAGAGAGTTTCCATGTTTATGACCACCACTATGTATGACAAGCTTCTTGTTCTGAATAACAAGCCTCCTTTACAGGAATTCAAACAACTGTCTCACTTCTCTCTCCACACTAGGATTTGCCTTTCTGTCCTGTGTGAATTTATTCTCCTGCTTATAATATTTAAATTAGCTTCAATGTCTTATTTGTGTGGATGGGACATCACAAGGTGAAAAGAAGCCTTGCTTGATGCAAGGGAGCTACTTCAGTTTTCAGCAAAATTAATCTGGTTGAAAATGTTCTTTTTCCATTCTCTCACTTAACTCACATTCCTAGAGAAAATGAGATTGTGTTCTGTAAGCTGCTTGCTCTTTTGAAACCAAATCAACGTCTTGAAATTTTGATTAATGTATTTACAGTGTGATCCTCATTTAAAGCCTACTAATGTTTTACAGCACTGATGTTTTTTGCAGAGACACTGTGGGTCTAAGCAAGCTGTCTTGTCATTATCAGGGACTAGATGTAAGGGTGGTAGAAAATATCTGTTTGAGAGGAGGAAAAACCCAGTCAGCAGGTGAAAAGAAAGGGGTGCTTTGAAAGACAGGAGTAGGTTCTGCAGGACTGCTGAAGATGAATAGTATAATGCTTTCTGAATGACTGAGAGGCAAAAAGCGTTTACCATTGATTCATATTCAAGTTAAAATATTCCTGACTATTAAGTAACTGTTTTAACCAAAGGTATGTCAAGAATTGTGTTATTTCTCTGAGAGACACTAGAAAAGAAAGACTCCAAGAAGAAGACAGATAATAGTTGAATGCTTATACTTCGTTGTAGGTTATTCAGACGCTTTCTCAGCAGGCTCCAATGATATGTAGATCAGGTACTGTATCTAGAATGAAGCAATGTTCCTGACATTTCCTATTCTAGTAACTTGACAGCACATCTGGGATTTCAACATTATTTCCAGGATGTGCCTTTTCAATATTAATTTGTTTATTTTAAAATTGATTTTGCAAGGAAATGCTCCTGAAGTGCTCTTGAGAATTCTGAGTTTTCAAGCCTTATTTGTTACAGCTTGAAAGTATGTTTAGCTTAGGACACGGGCTTGTTTTCATTCTTACTTTTCCCACCCCCAAAACAACAGATTCCATAGATTCCTCCCAATGTTTACTTAAATAATTGTACTAAAGCATTCCCAGTGTTACACTGATCTTATAGGACTATGAACAGGTTACAAATTAGTATAGCAGCGGCACTATGTTAGTGAAAACCATCAAAATCTGTTATCTTTTGCCCAGATCGTATATGTCCTTCTTAGAGATGTTTATAATTGCTTGTAAGAAAAAAAGTAAATATCTTGGGAAAAAAAAGAAAAAAAAAGAAAAAAAAAGAAAAAAAAAGAAAATGTTCCTGCTCTTTGTACAGAAATACTTCTTGCTATTAAAAAAAAAAAGTCTACAAGGTTGACAGTGAGCATATAGTAAATGGCTGATTCTTTTTCTCTTTTCTTTATTCAAACCTGTTGTTTGAATCAAAGTCCACTTGAGGCAGAAAATACCATTATCACACTGTGCAACAATACACCTTGGTATATAATTGAGATTAGCTTTCAATCACTACAATTTGTGAATCTGTAATTTTAAGAGGTTTTACCAATTTTTTCCATGTGGAAGCAATCTACCCCCTGCTCCCAAAATAATGTTTTTCTTTGGGAATATGGAAGACAGCATAGTGATTCTTTGAAAAGTTTTAACTATTAAGGTAGAACATGTCAAGCTGAATATATTTATTGTATATGCTTTTATACCTGAGATGATTTTTTTTCCTCATTTTTAGGATTTGATTTTTTTTTAATTGGGTTTACATGACAAGGTTTTGGTAGCAGGGGTGGCTTCCGTGAGCACAGCTCAGCAGCTGCCCCATGTCACACCAGAGCCAGCTCCAGCCGGCTCCAAAAGGGACCTGCCACCAGCCAGAGCACAACACTTTTACTATTACTTAATTATGAATATATTCCAAATATCTGTCAGTTTAAAATGGGTAGGGAATGATACCACTTCCTCCTCCCTTGTCCTGCTATAAAAAGGAAGATGCAAATCATGATTATTTTTAATAGAAATTTCTTATAAACTCATACTGTAGCAATTGAGATATAGATCTGAAGTGGAGATATACTTCTCCTTGAAGCTTAGAATTAAATGCTTGAATCTCAGATGGGATTGATGAGGAGAGAAGATAGTGGCATAAAACCTCATTCTTATTTCACCTTTTTTTTATTATTCTAGGGCACACTTTGTTACTATTCAAATTATTGGTAATCTCATCCTGAATTTTCTAACCCTCTCCATTTACTGTGTAAAAGGTCTGATGCTCAATAGGGAGCAAGGCATTCATTTTCCTTTCAGGCTCATGTAAATACAATCTGACACTGGAATGGTCAGGGGCTAACCTTTGGGCATGTGTACGGAGCGCACAGTGCAATGCAGCCCAAACATGTTGGCAGGGCTCCTGAAAGCCGTATTGCCATAACACAAGTTCAGATGTAATTTCTCAGAGGCTTGTTAGCCCTAGAAATGCTGCACATTACTGATGGAGGCACCACTAGGTTCCTTACTCTCAAAGGGAGTTTTCAAACCTAGCTTTGTGCTGTCTCCAAACCCTTCAGAAGATTTTCCTAATAACTGTTTTGATTTGAAGTAAAACATAAAAAATCCAAATGAATGGGCTCACGTAAATGCCACAAAGATAAATAATCAGCCAGAATGGGCTCACATAAACGTCATAAAAGAACCAGCTCTAGTACAGTCTCAGTCACTAGCTTCTTGAACTGCTTTTGCAAAATTAGAGAAATTATTAGGTACTGTTAAGTACATAAAGAGAATGTAGACAACCAAGAAAAGTTAACCTAACACATAAAATAGGTCATTTATGGATTCTGTAAATAAAATAAATAGTGGCTAGATTATAATTAATGTTAGCTGGAATTATTTGATATGTTTTCTACCAAAATTATGAGATTGACTGATGAAAATAAATGTGTTGATCTAGAATACTTGGCTTTTTTCCAGACATTTGACTTGGCTTGATGCAATACGACATTATGGTTCAAATGTTTGGTTATATATATAAGGAATTGATTAGATAGATCAGTGACTTGCACATTGATAATCTCATGATGTAGCTATTGAGAAGAGTATATAGGACCAGATCTAGTAGGGTTCATAGAGCTCAGAGCTTTTTTGCCATTTGGTATTTGTATCACTGATCCAAAGGACACTGCACAACCCTGCTGGTGAAGTTTAGAGATAACACAGACATTTGTGATAAGATACAGTACAAAACCAGGGAAATCTGAACCACTTGGATAGACGATCAAATCCAACAAAAAGCTCTTTAATCCAACCAAATGGAAGGTAATGCACCCGAGAAATTTATTGGGACAGGAAAGGGGAGTCTATCTAACTCACAAACATCAATAATTCATTGACAAGTAAATAAGTAATTCTGGATTGCCTCAAGATGAACTCACAAGAATTCTTGATAGCACACAGCTGAGTGCTTGAATGGCTTCACTGCAGAAAACAACGGCTCACAATTGCTTGATATCTACAGAGTGCAAACAGGTATTTTTCTAAAGGCTCTGATTTGGTTCAGCCTTTGGAAGAAGTTGTATCCTGCACATTTACAGTTGTTGAGCTTTACTCCCATATTATTATGGGGGGAGGTGAGGGAGTTTACTTAAAAAGATTTACCTGAACTGAGGATTTGCATGGAGCCAAGTCGCAAATTTAACTTTTAATATATATATTTAACATAACAAGATTGACAGAAACACCAGTCAAATGAATATAATTGCAACAAAGGAAAACAAAAAATCATGTCATGCTCATTCTGATCAAGATAAGGCATGGACCACATCATTATGCAAGAGTAAGTGCTAACATGATAAGCAGGATGGATAGTATGGATGGTATAGATGGATATAGTATGCTCAAGGAGAGGAAGTCTGTAATGGTGGAAGGAGATGAGGAGGTGATGGAGAGTAGCTCCAGAAAGGAGCTGGCAGTCTACAGCATAGCAAGGACCTCAAAGACAGTTGAGAAGAGGGGGATGGACACAAAGTCAGGCTCCCGTAACAACAAAAAGAAAAACTTTCTAGGAGCTGGACTGGAGGGGAAAGAGTTTATTGCTACTCATAAACCATTAACATTTTGAGTTTAGGAAAAAATACAGTGTTTTGTTGTTTTGTTTTTATTTCCCCCTAAAAAACCTTGATTTTGGTCTTTCAGGAATCTCAGACTCCTGTATGATTCACACTCTTCACATTGTCTGTGACTAAAACTAAAGATAGAAAAATAGTGAATAGAAAGCCATATATTACAAGCTTCAACAATTTTCAGTGACATTGCCAGGACTTTGTTTTTAGGTATACTCTTTCTTGTACACACTCTTATACAGATGCAGTTTCAGAATTTCACAAAATTTAGGCCGATCTTTGTGGGGATGTCAAAATTTGGCCCTATTACTCCCATTGTCAAATCATTTTTCTAGTGCATATTAGTGAGGACTTCCTCATTTTGAGGGTGCTTTGTGGTGGGACAGGGAGAAGGACAAAGAAGGCTATTATTTTGCAAATGATTGAACACATGACAATCATATCAATTGTAGAAGGTTTAAAGTTTTGTACCATTCTACCTTCCTATGGAAAATATGAGGTAGTTTTAATATTGACTATAATTAGCATCTCGAAATGTGTAAATAAAGGTCAGTCAGTGAACCTTGGTTTCCTCCAGTTCTTTAAAAGGTTACAGTAATTTTTATGCTACTGTATTAAATAGACAATCATAATAGACAAAATGGAGGCATAGATTCTATATTTTACCTAGAAATTTATGACAGAAGGGAATCTTCTGCATTATCAAGTGCAAGTCCCTGGATGGTACAGGCAGCCATAATAGGCAAAGCGTTTCAAATATTTTAGTGAAAAAAAAAAAAAAAAAGGAGAAACAATTATATTCATATATTTGCAAGAAAGACCACACATCATAAATAAACAAATGCTCCTTCACTGTAAGATTCATTTAGTGGTGATCTATGTTTTATCTGCATAGCTGCAAAGTGTTTACACTGGGGTTTCCAGTTCATAAATCCCTAGTTTTATGCAAGCTTAATGACAGCCAAAGCTTGCATTTATTATCCTTTTTGAAAAATTGGTCATGACAAATGCTATTTTGTTCTGAGACACCAAGTTCCCCTTCCTTCATTGTCTATTCTCCTAATTGTAGAATTGGTAAGCTTCAATACAGAATAAACCTTTAATAATTCAATGTTGATTAATTAAGGACTGCTTTTTAACACCCATACTCTTACTGAGAGAGACCCTGTGCATGAGAGGTTCTATGATTTCAAGGTGCTACTCCCAGAATAAAGTGTTAATCAATAAGGCAGTGGGCATTGGACCTAAACAATTAACTGTGCTAAGTAGGGAAAATAATTGTATGGTGCCCTTGATACTTTTTTTGTTTGTTTTTACACAATGATAAAGAGACAGGAGAACATTGAAGAAATGTAAAACTTGACATTTTAAAATTCTCTTCTCTTGGTTTTATGGTCATCATCTCTTGAAGCTTAGTGTAATTCATTTATTTAAGATGCTGGTTTATTCTTATTTGTACCCTTATTCCTACTCCATCTTTCTGATATTGCTTATGTTTTCTGTAATGATGTGCGTATTCTGCAGAATCTCTTTCATATGTTTAAACAAGCCCATCTTTTTATTATTTTTTTTCTTCATTCTTTTAAAGATCAGTCTGTTTTTTATTCCCCTGATCACTCCAGCAGTACCTCAGTGATTGCTTACTATTAAAAGGAGAAAAATCCCATTAAAATCTTGTCACACTGGGAAGTATAAGGGTAGTCCAGTAGATGCATTTTCCTCTTCTGCTAGTGTTACTTGACCTAAGTCTCATGAGCATGAAAGTGCTTTAGGAGTGTCACCTTTGTGAATGAGTTGTAAAATTGAATTTCTGATTATTTCTTTATTCAACAATGAGATTCTTTAATAAATTAAGCATTCTATGTTTTATAAACCATGGTTTTGATAATAATTATAAACATTAAACTGTTTTTCTTAATCTCATTCAAGTGTGACTAAATGCTTTGATTTTTCTCCTTGCATATGCAACAGAATACATGGTACTGTATTCTAACCTCTGTGGGTTTTATTGCTATGTATTCACAGACAGTTTCATTTTCTAGCCTAAAAGTAATTATCAGTAGCAATTTTGTATATCTGAATGCTAGGTTGTATGCAGTTCCATGCATGCTATTTACGTGTTCAGTGGAATAATGAATGTGCATATTCAACAGTAACTTTCACACATCTTTCACTGTAGCAACTTTATGTAGTTCATTGCTGGGAAAAGAAATAATGAAAAAAAAAATAATCCTACAATTATTTCTAGGGAAGAGGAATAAAGAATATGCATATCACTAAAAAGTTTGTGAGAAACACTGATATCCCTTTATGAAAAAATATGTCTACGTGTAACCCTTTCCCACCAAACAAAGAGATTACACAACAAAGACTTCTTCTTTTGTAAGCTCTGCAAGGAACTGCATGGAGCTGCATAGGTTTCCAGAGCTGTCACCCAAGAGGAGTGGATGAGACTGGAGATACCGATGACAGACTCAATGACTTTGACATATCTTTTCTCAAAACTTGCACTGTTCTTGTCTTTATTGGGTTTTAACTGTGCCCTTGACCTTTGAATATTGCCAGGCTGTCAGCAGGATGGGGTTAGCCCCTTGGGCATGCAGAGTCACTGTTGCACTTGTCAAGCAAAGAAGAGCTGTGACTGCTTCAGGAATACGAGGAGCATTAGAAATGAATAGCAATATAGACAGAAGGGCTATGCAGGAGATGGGGTGTTAAAGATTGACTCACTAAACAATAGTTTAGACTGTATTTCCCAAGGAAAGGAGGGAAATGGAAGGACATGGCTCTCTGCTGCTCACCGTAGCAAGATGCTGTGCCTCTATCTCACTGGCAGAAAATATCTCACACAAAATTTGTTAGAGACAGGAGAATGAAGGGATATGTTACATCTTTTTTACCTATTGAAACTATTCATCCTGCTCATAGGAGATTTCAGTATTAGGACTCTACACCTCTGTTCACCAAAGCAGAAACACCTGTACTTTTACAGACTCAGCTGGTACCAATGAGCTCCATGGTTAGTTGGAAATTAGGGATTAACTTCTGTCTAACGGAGACAAGTCATTACATAAACGTAACTTCTGCATTAGTGATCCTCCAATTTTTGTGCCTATATAATTACATTTATTGGGTTAATTCTGTTAACTTCTGTCTTTCTCTGGCTTTACTCATTGTTCTCACTAGCTTTTTTCATCATGTCCTTCAAATATCCCTCTTCAATGAGACTGTTCATCTAACTACAATCAATCTGCCATTAGTCTTTCAACAGACTGAGGATTCCTGATGCTATAGGCCAACAAATAAATCCCCTTTTCCTCTGAACATACAACACTTGAAGGAAACAAAACAGTAATGGTAAGAACACTAATTCCTACCGATTTCTAAGACCCCTAATTCCCATTAATTTGTTTGGGACAAATGATTACTCCACCATGTATCTTAAGAGGAGTATTCTATCTGGTAGTATTGACTAGGAGTCAGGCACCTAACTAGATGGCTTACAGAAAGCGTTCTTTAGCATGATTATTGCCAAGAAACAAATTTAGATTAGGATTTGTGTATGTGTGTTTAGTGTCTTATATACCTGTTTTGGAAGCTTAGCATGGTTTGTGAGGTTTCCTAAACAGATTTTTAAGATATCCTTCATGACTGTAAGAAAAAGTGTCTTCTTATTACTTTCAGCATGGAGTAAGTTTAGTAAAATTTATCCACTTTTAACAATGTTAATTTGTAGGTGCTGTAACTCTAAACTGTCCTTAAACCTAGACTTATGTTTCAGCTATGCTTCATACTGCTTATATTTAGGGTAAGGAGAAGAGGCAGGAGAAGTACCACTGTTCTGAGGGAAAAAATATAGTTGGAAAAATGTCCCATTGAAGTAAAGAAAACAAGGAAAGAAAAGCAGATGTTCCAACACTGGTGAGGGTTTACATTCTTAAAAGAAAAGCCTTGACACACAAGGCAGAGTAAGATGTTATTGAATGCATTTAGGATGTATCATTGATGCAGGCCATAAGTTGATCACATGATTCAGTGATTTATTATGTAAATGCTCTTGCAATTAAGAGAATGGGTAGAAGCGTTGATTGGGAATTCTTCAAAAAAAGGACTGTGCTTGTTTAAACGGTATTTCATCTTCTGTTTTGTGCAGAACACAGCATTTAGATATCACAGGAACATTTGTAAGTACCTAAGATTGATAGGGATAATATTCAAGTGGCAGTGTATATCAAGTTATTGAGGAACTACTTTAATGAAGGACAAGTAATCTGAGAAAGGCTGCAGAATTAACTACATTCGTGTATAATGCTATAATAGATTACTGCAGAAATTCTTGTACACTGGCCTTCAGCTCCATTACAATGCTCATTAGAGCTGTAGTACTGTGTATTTCACATTTAATAGGTCTTTTGCTTGTGAGAAAAAACATGATTATATGACTCCAAAGCAGGATCATCCTTGCTATCCCACCCCTGTCTCTGCTGTAATTACCTCCCTTTCGTAGTCCTAGGTGGGAGATTGTTGAGACAGGAGCTAGCCAGGCATGGTGGCACCTTGGTCTTTTCATTGAATGTTCATCTAAAAAGGAAGAAGAACCATTCATCTCTTCATATCAGATTCTTTGCTGGTGATAGGAGACTACAATTCTACTGAGATACAAAATATGCACACACACAAACAGATAGGGAATTTGAATTTAAATCAGCGAAAGCGAAAGTAGAATTTCCAATACTGAAAGGAAATATAGTTATCTCGTTAATTAATTTCATATCAGTTGTGTCCTGACACTGTGCTAAGCTTTCCAATCCTCTTGTCTGTTCTAACTCCACTAGCAATTTTTATGGAGATGTTATTTGAGCAATTGGTTTATTCCTTTATGAAAATATGAGCATCCTTGGTTTGGTAGAATAAGCTTTTTCTCAATTTATCTCCAAAACATTGGGCCATCATCAGTTCAAAAGGTAGTGTGGAATTATTTTTTGATAGAAAATGTATCTTCAAACTACAAATTTTCTATGGAGAAATTTAAACAGAATCTTGGGTTATTATTATTTTTTTTTTTTGCTTTGGTATGTTATTGATATGATTTTTTATATTTCCTCATTAAAATTGCCATTCAGAAAACTGTGTTGCATGGTATAAAGCAGACCAGATTTCCATCACCCACCTTCAAGAGTAATATGAGGTAGTGCTCAATGCAGTGCTCAGGTCTCTCTTCTACTCTTTCCAAAAGCAGAATTTTGTCAGGCTGGATCTTACTATAGAAGCTTGTCTCATGTTGTGTGACAGGTCTTGGTTTTTCAAAAACCAAGATGTTTTGAAACTTGCAGTTCCCAAGGAATCACTAGACTCAAAACAAGGCTTTCAGGAAGTACAATGCTGTTGACATAGTTGGATGGTCACTGCTTTAATAAAAAATCTTCCCCAGGATTTCTGAGAGGTAACTAAGGAAGGAACCTGGAAAGAACGGAGTTGAAAACACTATGAAAAATTGAGAGAACAAGAAAGAAGATTGAGAGTGCGACCATACTATAAAGGAGTGATAGCAGCTTTGTGAACCTGGACATAAGCTATAGAAGTTACCTGAGAAGGCAGGCTTATTCTCATGAGATTAGCTTGCCCAGAGCTCCAGATCATAACTCCACTGCTATGAGAACACTGGCTAGACAAACAAACCAAAATTCAGGCATAATGTAATATGAAGGAGAACCAGGGAAAATCCTGAAATTCAGACAGAAAGGAGAAACACAAGCTGCACTGAAGAAAATTCCCACTTTCTGAGAAGGGATGGGAGAGGGCAAATAAATGGTGTCTTAACCTGGCTTTACTGCTCAGGAAGGAATAGAGGGGTATCTGTAGAAAAATAAGGTCAAGGTTTTCATTTCACTAAAACATGAAGGTGGGATTCACGAACAAAGAAAAACATCACCATAAGGGAAAGCTTCTAATTTTAGTTGGTAGGATAAACTAAGTATTGAGAAAGGGAAATTAAAACATACAGGCTGCTGACAACAGAAGGAAAAATGCTGATCAACAAGGAACCAAAGTAACCAATGTATTTCTTTTTTGCTGGTCAAAACCCCTCAAAATCCCTTAAGCCACTTGATTATGTTGTTCATGCAAGAACACATGGTTATATATTTTTTAAATTTTATTGCATCTGCTCTTATAGGACACACAAGAATAAGGCTCCCTTTGTAGCTGTTTCTGAAGTGTTGTAGTTTAATGCCTTGATGGCTCAAAATATAGGATATATATATTTTGCTATGGGAACATCATACTAATAATCAAATGTTTTCTTTTACTTCCTTTCCTCCCTCATGATTGAGGATTCATCTACACATGTTTATGTTAAGTTGTTAAAGAATAGTTTTGATATTTATCATATCCTTATTTCACTGACTGAGACAAGTATGTATATTTTTCAGCTGTCAGCTTGCTATCATAAGTCAGTACTGCAGTGACAACGAGATGTTAAAAAATCATTTGGCTTTCACATTCTACAATTTAAAGCTGTAGATGAATAGAGTAAATCATATATATCTCCTTTAAGATACTTGTAGTAATCTGTTCTTAACATCAAAACCAAACTTTTTAGCTGAGTATTAGTATGGATGCCTACTAGCTTGCCAGCATCAACAAATTTAGATATGCACTCTGTAACTTTCATTCTCTACAATAATCTTCTTTCATGCTTTGCAGTGAGAACCTACCTGTGCACCTAAAATAGGGAAAAAAAGGAGAAAGGTCACAATTTAAGTTCAGTAATCAGTTGACCTTGTATCCTTAACTTATGTTACAGCATCTTTTTGCTCCTTCCTATAACTATATCAAAATGGTGCATCGGACTTAATTTTTGTTGCTTTTTTTTTTTTTTTTTTGTCCCCATTTGTGGCAGAACTTTCATTTTCTTATTACAAGTAGTTTATTATTATTATTTACTTCTTTAAAGATCTCCTCTTGTGATGTTTTCCTGTTATTTTCAGAAGTTTCCGTGGCCTGTAAAACTGGGGGATTCTGTTTCATGGCTTTGAAAAAGAATCTGTTATACATATTTTTTTTTTTTTTTTTTTTTTCAGAAAATGTCAGGTGGGGTAGCAACCAGATTTTAGAAGATAATCCAGCAGACTAACATTTCTGTATTTGGGGATTCTGATTCTGACCCATTAGGATAATTGTTGCTTCCAAGATGTGGCAAGAGATTGTCAAAAATTGAGGTGCTCATAGTGTCGAGTGCGTGGTAACCATGACACTAATTTGTTCACAACAGAAATCATAAATAATGAAGTAAGCTAAGCAGTTCTTACATTAACAATTAAATAGGTAATGAGTGAGTGTAAATGAGTCAGGTATTTGTCCTTGTTTCTGGGCTCTCTTCATCCTTTGTTGGTTTTCATTTGCACACTGCATGAGTCTGAGGCATTTGGAAAGAGGAGATTGGGGAAGTACGAAGAAAGTCAGAAAAACAGCAAAAGAGGATGATCTTTGTCGTGTGAGTCATCCTCTCTAACAATAAAATGCATCACATATCAAGAATATGATACTACAACTTGCTGTTTGTGTGAAATCAATCACAACTGCTGCACGGGGTAATTGATAACACTGTTTCATGTGAACACTCTTAATAATTTAATGGGTAGATTTTTTGCAAAGTTTTTATCATGCCTACTCCATTCCACTGGGAGATCATTAAAATACGTATTGTGCATTGATATAGGCTAAAATATGATTCTAAAGAACTTGTCCCGTGGCAGAGTAGAAATGGACAGGATCTAGCCCCATCAAATGAGGGCTAGATCCTGTCTAATGAGGACTGATCCTAATGATCCTAATGATCCTAATGAGGACTGAAAGTCAAAGCTATTTATGACCAGGAGGTGTCAGACTAATAGATAAAAGTCTTCACTTCCAAAGTGCTACTGAATTATTTCTATTTAGTGTCATGAATATAGCAGATTTTATCTTGGCTCCCAGAGAAAAAAGGACCCTGAGCTGTTCTTGTGTCCTTTGACAACAGATTATGAGGAGCTGAGCTTGATGAAGTTCACTGTGCAGTTGCACGTAATCTAACTCCTCTGTAGCTTAAAGGGGGTTTTACATTTTAAATTTCTTGAGTTCACTTTAAAATATGCCATAACTTGGCAGAAATCTAGTGAGCTAGAATTTTTAAAAAACAATAGTAACACATGACAAGGTGGTCATGAAAGGTCAGTTGTTAAATCAGGGTCATTGGGGCTCCTAATTTTCTTAGAAGTTTACCTTCCCCTGCTTCCCCCCTTCAATTTTGTGAGGTATTCTTTGTCATTTCCAGTTCCTTAGAAGACACTGTACTGCGTTTTTTTGGCATGATTATATAAAACTGCTCATATTACAGTCCCTATTCTGTTTGTTCTCCAGGACAGTAGTATGTAAACCATTCCCTTTCTGACAGGCAAGCCAATCTACTCCATTTCTTGAAACCATAATCTTTCCTTCCTGCCTTTCTTATTTATCCTCGCACCCCTTCTGTTCCATAGTTTCATCTTTTAAAAATATCTTGTTATAAAGCATATGTAGCTAGTAGTGTATGGTCTAATATTAAGTATTTTATGGAACCCTTCCATTCTAGCCTTTACCCCTCATTCCACAATTTGTCTTTACCCCATCTTTTCTTACTTGCAAGAAAAGACAGGTCTTACGAATCTTAGAGAACAAACAGTTCCTCTTCATGTGGCTTGCATTTCAATCAATAACATTGGCACACAGTTTCTTTAGGCCAATGAAATGCACAAAACAAACAAAAAACAACCCGTCCGAAAAACTACAACAAGCACTCTGTATAATAAAAAATCAAATCAACCAGATTTTCTAAGGGTGAAAACACAACGCCAAAAAATGCGGGTGTTGATGTTTGTGAAGCTTTGGGTACACAATGCACATAGGCAAACTTTATATGTTTTATCCTGTTTGTGAAACCTACCATTACTATATATGCAGGAAAATCACCCTCTATTCAGTGCATATTTCTATGTCTTTAAAGTAGCCCTGTATAATGTATTGTATTTTTATTTGAGCCTTTATTCTGCTCCTCAGTTACAATATATTTGCTAATGATATGGATATTTCACTTAGCAAACTTAAAGGGAAAATAAGTGTAAACTTTTATGAATATTTTGAGAATACCGTATAGAAAACCTGTTGGAGATTATAAGAGAAGGTGATCAAAGTGAAGGGTTAAGCATTGATTCTATTATATTTTCCTAAGAAATATAACAAAAAAGAAAGATTTTTTTTTTGAAAGAGGTTGTATTCTCATTGACCTCTTGAAATATATTATTTGAAGGTCCATTACATCTACTTATCTGCTCTTAGATGAAGGATTAATTGAAAAATCTATGAAGTGCATTCTGGTCATCATTAGGTATTTCCCCGACTTTTGCACTTTTCAGATATTAAAAAGAAATCCATTATTGTACTGTATTCTTCTAAAGCACATATATTCAGTCAATATCGATACAACAATCTGCATATTGTCTGTTAAGTGGGTTTAGATTCATTCTCTCCTTTCACTGATTTGTGAAAAGCTTGGGCACTATGAAAAGTAGATAGTGAATCTCTGGAAATAAGGAGCAGGGCTTCAGAGTCTGTGTCAGTCCTTTGCCAGGTGGTAGAGCAGCTTGTTGCAGCAGTTAAAAGTCAGAGCCATATGGCTCTGATCCACTGCAACTGCTACAATGGAGAGAAAAGTTTGGAAAACAGAAAAAAAGATGAATGAATGAGTGAAGAAGTAGTCAGTTACTTTCAAGAATATGACAAGGGCTGCTCTGAAAAAAATGAAGTAGTCTCAATCTGTACAGTTTGATAAGTATCTATTTTGAAAAAAAAAAAAAATAAACAAACAGAATCTCTCAGCTCCAGAAAGACATTTAAGCAGATGGACCCTTATGCCTGTGTGACTTCTCATCAAAACTGATGGATATAAAAGCATAAAGGTTCACATGGCCTGATACTTAAGTCTACCATAGGGAATAACACAGTATGGAAAGCGTGGAGGCTATGGCCAGATTCTGTCCTTCACAGAGGTAATGATGAATAGGAGAGCCAAGCAATTGACTTGTACTTGCTCCCTGAATTCAAGGGAAGTCAAAAGAATTATGCTGATTACACCAAATAAAGGTCTAATCCAAATTCAGTGTTCTCATTTGAATTTCATAGATGGATACAGTTTTATATTATTACATTCCTTCTCTTCTTCCCACCTCTCCCAAGGCTTTTACAGTTGTTAGAGGTCTGGGGACTTCAGCTGCATAATAATGCACGTACAATTTAGTGTAGGTCCAATAGAAGCTTTATTAACTCTGATCACAGAAGAGAGCATTTGGACATCATCTCCCCCTCTGCAGCCTGTTAGCTTTTAGTCAAAGGGGATGTTCTTTTAGGTTGGACAAACTTCTTAGCCAGACCTCTCAAATCTTAAATATTAGTAACCTCACCACCACACAAATAATGATTTAACAGAAGAGCATCTTTGCACCATCTTGCACCATTATTAAAGTTTGCTGAAAGTTTTGGCAAATAGCTTAAGTGTACTTTTGCTTCTTGGATTTATGTTACAAAGGCTATAGTCTCAGTGACAAAGATGGAAAGTAAGGCTAACATATTGTATTAAGAAAACAGTAATGATTGTCAAAGAACCTGTGTTAATGAGATGTTAAATTTGCCACTGTTTTGAATGTAAATAGACCCCCCCTTTATCCCCAAGAAAGACTCTTAGAATAAAGAAGCAGGATGTCTGTCATTTAAATCTCATGCCAGTCAGATCAGAGTAAAATGTGCTCATCCACACTGCTCCTCCTGCCCACTGCATCTGCATGTGGGCCCTGGGCCTGGATTTAGTCCTTCAGAGGTGTTGCTTTCTGCATTACAGCAAACTCAGCCCAACTGTCCCGAGCCTTCCTGAAGCTCTGTCCCTTCTGGGGCTGACTGCTGGCACTCAGCTCCTTGCAACAGTCTCTGTCTGCATGAGGCTCAGGTTTTCTCCTCTGAATGCCTTCAGTCCTGCACACTGTAACCTTCTGAATATTCTTTCAGAACAACCTCACTTGCTCTCCAGGGATTCTGTACAGGGTTTCACCCAAATCTGTTACTTTGTCTAAAGGCATAACATCTAAATAACACACTGAGAAGCCACCTATAGTCCATATCCACAGTAGCTGCTCTTGTACAGACTTTAAAACTCCATTATTCTTCCTGAATTCAAATCTGTTATACCTGTGATGTATTTCTTCTTCTTAGAAGTTTACTTCTGATTTTCTGTATGGATTTCACCCTAGGGAGGCTTATCTATGTGTCTAATTTTAGATGGGGAATGCTGTGTCATTGGCTCCAAACCCTGGTTTCAATAAACCTTTGTCTCACCAAAACTATAAAGCTCAACAAACAAACAAACAAACACCACTTGAGTATAGATTTTCAGGTTAAATACTGGTAAGAATTAAAACAAACAGACAAATAAACAGATTACTCTCATTATTTTATAGGTTCTGTTGAAGATTCTCTGTGTTTAAAATGATAGAACCGTAGAATCATTCAGGTTGGAGAAGACCTCAAAGATCATCAAGTCCAACCTCCAACCTGGCACTGCCAATTCCACCACTGAACCATGTCCCTAAGCACCACATCCACGCATCTTTTGAATACCTCCAGGGATGATGACTCGACCACTTCCCTGAGCAGCCTACTCCAATGCTTCACAACCCTTTCAGTGAAGAAATTCTTCCTAATATCCAGCCTAAACCTCCCCTGATGCAACTTGAGGCAATTTCCTCTTGTTCTATTCTTGTTGCTATTAAATTTAATATCACAATATATATGTGATATTAATATATGTATGCATTATATTAGTATAATATTAACAATTCATAATCATATTAATATCACACATATGATGTGATATTAAATATATCACATTATTATGTTATAATGCACACCAAAATTTTTCCTCTTGGCTGCCAGGGCACCCTGCTGGCTCATGGTGAGCCTCCTGTCTACCAGACACTCCAGATGCCTTCCTGCTAAGCTGTTCTCCAGCCACTCCTCTCCCAGTCTGTACCTGTCTCTCAAATAGCACTCAAATGATGGAAAGAAGTGGCATCAGAGAGAAAATGTGCATACTTAAGATATCAAAAGGACCCTTCTTAGTTTGGATCCACAGTTACAACTAAGGAGCTGGACAATTCATGTGCAATCCTTACAAGTGTTTTCACCACCATCAGAGCAGTGAAAGGCAACATGGCATGTTTTTCATATTGTGATTTCTTTCTTAGGAAATGATCAGACACAGGGCTATGGAATATCAGTCTTCCTGTAAATGACTTGCTAACCTTGAAGATAAAAACCATTCTGCATGTTCTTTATTTTTATGACTTCATCCATGCCTCATTTAACCCTGCAGTACCCTTTCCAATGCCTTTGGGGAAATCAAGAATATGCTGGTCCTGGATACAGATATTGTTGCCTGGTGAGCAAGATTTTGTCATCATCAGGCTATCGTCAGTTTGTCTTCTAAGCTGACATACCTGGAAATATATTTGAGGACTACGTAGTACTGACTCTGAAAGTCTGTGATATTCCAAAAATATTAAAAACAAAGAACTTACGGCTATGTTGGAAGCAGCTGACAAATCTTTCAAATGAAAAGATTCACCATTGTTGTCTTACAAACATGCAGGAAAAGGAGTTTAATATTTTTTAGAAATATATTTTATGAAGACCTAGCAAGACCATCTAACTTCCAAAATTCCTAGCTAACAAAAATATTGGACTGTTTTGGATTTTATTATATTCCCAGTTCCACACCAACTTAGTATTTTTACATCCAAGAAGTCCAGCAACTCTTGAAGAATTCTCCCTCTTTATAGAAATATATATATATAGTTCCAAGTGCGGTAATGCTTAAAATAAAACACCTAACATGCAGAAAATTCAGAATTATTGCACCTTGATATTTCTATGCAGTGTTTCATGAGCGGCAAATTTTAAAAGTTTTAATTCAGGATTTTAAGTACAGGTAATTAAAAAATAATCTGGAATTACACAAATGGTTAATTTTAAAGGTTGTCATATTGCTCATATTATCGCTTTAACACTGCATTCATTTGATAATTGTAGCTCTTAAATTTGTGTTTTCTGCTTTGGTTCAAAACTTGAACTTCACTAAGTAGCCTAAGATCTCAGTAATTTTAATTAAAGAAATTTGAATCAAATGTCTCCTGTGTAAGTGTAAAAATGCTGATTCAATAGTTTTCTCACTGTTGGTTTGGTATTTGCACATTATCACTGTAAAAAAAAAAAAAAAAAAAAAGAAAGAAAAAAAAACACAACTTTTTTTTTCTATCCTCAAAAACACCTAAATCAAAATTTACAACAATGCATGACATAACTATTGGACCAACACAAGAAAATTTTCATTTGTAGGTGTAAAGGTGTTGGAAAGCAAATATGTCAGCATGCTGATAATATAATCACTATATTGGCTTTCTGGAAAATCTCAGACACATGGGTAGTTTTGTTTGAATAACAAAATACAAAGGTCTGTTCTTGTGAGAAAGGATAGTAACTGTAAAGTGCTTAGTGAATCAGATTCTTTAGACTCCAAAAGTTGGAGAATATCTAAGCTTCTGATCTTGCTAATGCCCATCTAGTGACTGATGATGGATCAAAAAATTTGCACTGAATACTCCAGGTGCTATCAGATGTTCAAATTAAACAAAGTGCCCAAACCAATTATAAGATTGTTTTTTCAAATATATATATATATATTTTCTAAAATGTCACTTTCTACCAATTCCAGGCTGCTTGCATGCCCATCTTTAGCATATAATATACTATGGAGATTAGCATTATTACATGCTAATGCTATGCTTATGTTTTCTGTTAAGTGTGCCAGAAACTTTCTGAGTTTCATCTGCATTCTTATAGGAGCTGAGCATCTGATTCTCCACACAGAGATTAATCAGGAGAGTATGCCTTGAAATAGCATTTAAGTACTTCAGTCATATTTATGTTGATATTGTAGTTATTGTGCAATGCTTAATCCTTTCAGTGCAGTGCAACCAGTCAAGAGTCAAAAGAAAAGGAAATGGGATGTGTTATCCTGTTGCTGTTGCTAGAGAAATAATATTATCTTCAACTGATATACAGATGAGAATTGTTGAGAGATGACCTATGCCTAATGTTTTAGTATTCAGCAAAGGAAGAACTCATGTAATGTGAAGGGCACTATGATGTTATTAGCAGTTGTCCAAAACACAATTTGAACGGAAGTTCAAATTCATTTAAGGCTATGTTAAAAATGTTTTATGGACTATAAGGGAAAGAATATTTACTTCTGTATATGATTTATACAAGCCTTTCCTCTCTATTGTGAGGTCAGCTGCCTAACTAAATAAATGTACTTTTATAAAGCAAGGTGGCAGCAAGAATCTTCTGACGGAAAAAAAAAAAAAAAAAAAAAAAAAAAAGAATGGTCTAAGCTCATTTTTCATGTGTACAGCAAAAAGATAAGATGCTAGCCATTGACTACATTCTACCTCAGTTCCTTCTTTCTATGTATTGTACCCACACGTACCCAGCGGTACTTATTGCCTGAGTTTGTATAGGAACTATCATTTTTTGTGCAACTTACCATTTTTTTGTGCTGAAGAATTTTAGCTCGGGTGCTGAAGAAAATATTATGGTTAATACAGCTTTTGAAAACTTTCTTTCATCGTAAGTTTTAAATCATACGTGCCTGGGGATGTATTTGTAAAGGGTAGATTGGATCAACTTTTATGTCCATCTAATGTTTTTCAATGCATGTTCTTTTTTTTTTTTTTTTTAAATAAAGCAATTTTTATCTCTGCTAGTCATGCTGGAAATAGAGGTCGCTGATGGAGTGAATTACTTTAGCAAGAATGTAGATTTTCTTTTAACCATGGATACCAGCCTATAGGAATTACTTTCCTCAATATATTTGTCTTTTTTTTTTTAAAAGTAGTGCTGAAGCCAAAAGCATCTAGGAAACATCCTGAGAATAAGACCTCTCTATGACTGCTAGAGGGTAACTAAGCAATCTTTAAAAAAGGATACACATAAAGTTTTTAAAATAAAAATCAATAGAAAAGCTGTCAGGCATTGGCAACTTATTTACAGGGGGAAAAAATACATCTTTCAAAATTTCCTGAATCCTAATTTGCTTTATACAGGTGACATTTTGCTTAAACCTTTTTAGGAAATTAAATCTCCTTTGAGAATGTTTGGTTATCATAAATTAATGTCTTCAATGAAGGTGCAAGATTTTACACACATCACAGATTTTCTGGCAATCTGATATTCTAACATTTGAAATTCTCCAAATTATTGTTTCTGCATTTTTAAACATTTCACATAAAGCTAATAGTTTCTCTGTCTTGTCTGTTCTCTAACTGACCCTTTTTAAACTGTCCCATTGTGTTTCACTCTCACCCAAACTAATGCATCTGTGATTCCATCTTGAGGCCTATAGGGCTAATAGCTCTCAGATGATTTTGAAAATCTCCTTTTAAATTATAAGACCTTGTCTAGACTAGGATTTACAGTTATAAATGTGTTAGCTGGCTAATTCTGATGCATCCTTTCATATCAGTTTAGAAAAGAGATGTGTGTGTTTGGTAATGTTTTCCTAAGACATTTGGGGTTGATTCTCCTTTTGTTTGTGTGCAACTATTTGTCTGAAAAGCAATTTCTATTCACTCATTTGTAACACATATTTTACACAAATAAGCAAGCTATCTGCAAGGGGATGGGTAATGAAATCATTTGTGTGTGTGTGTGTTTGTGTAAATGTAGAACAAGTTGAAGAAATGTAGGTCAAGTTGAATAAAAATAAAAAAGGAAAAGGGAAAGAAATAAAGAAAAATGGGAGAACTGATGTGTTTGGGGACAGATGTCTTTATGCCTTAACACACACACAGAAAATTAGACATTGCTGTAAAAGCATTTTATGATGTGCTTCTTAACCTCAAAAACTTTTTGACTATCTTTCTGTTTGGAATAGTGTATTTGCCTTACCTGGAAGACAAAAGAACACTGAAATGCATGACACCAGCATTCAAGGCATGTCGGAGAAGAGGGAAGCTGGATGGGAGGGGAAGGAGTGAGGAGAACTTAACAGAAGAGTGAAATGAGTGCTCTTCGTGTCTCCCGTGCATGGCAGACGAGTCTGGGAGCTTTGTTACGAGGCAACTTGTTGGCTGGGAAGTGCCAGAGGGTATGCAGAGAGCTGGCTGTAACAGTTGATTTCTGCCACATTTTCATACAGGTTATAGCTATATTGGTGTGGCTCCTAGGATGCTTCTATCCTCAGCAGATAGTGTTAGCAATGTAACAGTGGTGACTTGAGAGAACAGAGCTGTATGCTGCCTGTCCTGGTTGTACTGCCCCAAAATGCACAGTCCAAGGCAGTGGGCCACCCAGTGCATGCCAGTCCCTCCAGCTTTGTGCCACTAGAGGAAATATCAAGCTGCTAGTACAAAAGGCCTGGCATGAGGCTGGGAAATTCTCCCTAGGAGACTCCACAAGCCATTCATTATTACCTGTGTCTTTAACAAAACAACTTTTCTGACGATCTTGTAAAATTGACCAAATGCTCTGTTTTGTTTATCCTGCCTGAAGAATACACCCACTGATGGCATTCAAGGGTGGAAAGCATACTAATACCACAATAATAATAATAATAATTTGAAAGTGAATTTGAAATTTGAAAGTAGGGAGGCTCTCGCTGCACTTTCTTCATTTATTTTGTAGTCAAAGAGAGGTTGCCAGGGAACACGCTCTGCCAAAACCCTACATGAATCCACTCTGACTCCTTTCAGGAGCAAACTCAAAACCTTCTTCTAAAAGGCCTTGCTGCTGTGAGCACTGTCACTCATTTCAACTTGCAGATTTTGAGTGATCGTTCTCCCCTTTCTCCACCAACTAAATAAACTAAAATTTAAGCATTTCAAACCAAAGCCTGCTTGAAGTAAAGTTATTATGTTCAAACTGGGAAAAGCTAAGCTGTGGAACCCAGTATATGTTTCAGCTGTTCCTTTTACATGAAAGGTAGTTGGCTGCTGCTGGGATAGTGACACTGGAAAACTAATTGATGTCGGTGTTCTTTTTGTGCCATTCTTTTCTACTGACTACATATGACTATGCAAAAACTATTAGAGTATGAATTCTAAAATTACCTGCTGCAGTTATATGCAAAAAGCAGATTTTCAAAAGTCTGATATAGGAGTCAGATATCTGTGCTTTCCTCTGATATAATCATAATTAATTTGTGTAAGTGCTGGGTGATAGCATAATGAAGACATTGACAGTGGGGATAATACTCCAGTGACCAAATTACCTTCAGAATCAGGGCTTGTAGAAACTGCTTGAACTCTGTTCCTTGGAGGTAGGATGTTCTTAGCAAAAGAAACCGTATCTTTCTGCATGTGTCTAGCAATACTAACTCTGTTGCAGTGTCAGAACTGCTTTCCATGGCTCTGTAAGGAGGCAGAGTTGACAAAGGAAG
This sequence comes from Heteronetta atricapilla, assembly GCA_011075105.1. Lineage (NCBI taxonomy): Eukaryota > Metazoa > Chordata > Aves > Anseriformes > Anatidae > Heteronetta > Heteronetta atricapilla. Next base: position 98,616,056 of record CM021731.1, read on the forward strand.
AAGTCAGGTCAGGCAGGAGATGGGCTAATTCAGTATTGCTTTTTATCAGTTTATTTTGACAGAGATCCTTTAAAAAGTATTTGAACTCCTCTCAACTGTGTATCCCTCAGAAAAGTTATTGTAAAACAAATCCCACAAGCTAAGATGAATTATTCCTGTCTTTTGATATAGTTGCAATCCTTTAATTCTGCACAAACTAGTATTATGATAATAATAATGCAAAATACTCAAAAAATCCACAATTTTTTAGAATTTCATGAGGAATGATTGTTTCAGATGAATGATTCTGCCACAAGGAACATCTAGATGTGTGGCCACATTAACCCAAGAAGCAATGACAACTAGTATTGAACTGACATTTCACAACATGTAATGTACTTATCACTATTTGCGCTTACCCAAGGCCAATGACAATGAGTGTAGCTCTATGCATTGGCCACTGCCTTCAGCAGGTATTGGGTCAATTGATTTCAGTAGGTATAGGGTCGTTCCTGTTGCATGTATCACAGTACGTGAGACTTGTGTACTCCAAGATTCACTTTCAGAGCTGCCTCACTGGCATTTATTTAATAGTAATGTTTTTTTTTGTTTGTTTTGTTTTGTTTTTCTTTGAAGAAATATACTGTCTCTTCAAGAGAGGTGTGGAGCTGCAACCTAACAAATTATTTTAATCAAGAGAGCTTACCTCTGGCTGAAGCCTTTAATAAGGAAGAGAAAGCTGAGCATTGGAGATAAGACTGCATACTGAATGAGATGAATCTGATGGGACCCAGAAGTGATTTCATTAGTGAACTCTGAAAGCATGTCTCTGCTGCAGTGATAGCTGCTTATATAATAAAAATCGATGAAGTTTTGACTATTGCCCACATGGAGCTCTGTGCCACCACAGCTAATCCTCTAAGTACTTCCCCAGGATATCTGAGAAGTTTTGGAGCAGAGCAGGAACAGCTACTGGTCTGCAGAAATACCTTGAAATTGAAAGCTGTGACTGGACACCTGTGTGAGCTGGGTACAAACCAGTTCTTCTGCCCTCTTTCCAAACTAAGCTAAGCTAAGTATTGGAAATAAACTTTGATGTGCAAGCACAGGCCAAGGCTGCAAGATGGAAACAGCCCAAATCTTATCAAATCTGTAGTTTGTGAGCCACTGACAGATTATATCGAAAATGCTATGAATTTTAATTAAGCCCATGTTTTGATAGAATACTAACAAAGTGTATCTGTTGGTCCATTTGGGGTTTTCATGCTTGAATATTTCATGTATCTAAAAGTAGTATAAAGAAGCAAAAATCTTGATGAAAAAGCACAAGTATTGTAGAAAAGACTATAAAGAGATGTTTGACTTTTTGCTTTGTTTATATAGGCTATATCATCTCACCGATGCCACCCTCAATTTTCATTTATGTTTCTTTAAATAGTCATTATTATTTTTTTCATATAGATTTATTTTTAATTTAACATTCAAACTTTCTTAGTATCTGCATAGCCTGAAACGCCTGTCTTGTGGGAGAATGTAGTTGAAAATTGGAGCAACGCTGCATTTTTATAACTAATTGAAAACAAATACATAAAGCTGCCAGTTCTGCTATGTCTTTTGCCTGATGAAAGGTCATTCATAATCTTTTTTTATAGTTAATGGAATGCACCATTGCGATTACACTGAAATCTGAATGCCTTCAGAAAGTTTGAAAACTAAACAATTGTATGTGAGATAACAGAGAAAAATAATTTCCTTTGGAGAATGACCTTTCAAAAGTGACTAGTCCACATCTTTTTAGTGATGCCAACATGTCAGCTTCACGTTGTGTACAAACCTCCCTGTCTTTTCCATATGCAAATACCCTCACTAAAATGGTAAAATAACGCTACATATTGTAATATTTATTTTTTCACAAATGTTGATCAGATAATAGCTTTTAAGCGTCTTTGAATACTGAACACTCTATGTGCTGTCAGCTTAGCCAGTTGATTTTGTTTACAAAATGTCAGCATTTCCTTTTTTCTGAAAAGGACAGATGATAGTGTCTTCTGAAGAAGGGAACCTCAGGCCAACTCTCAGCTTACACCATCAGCGGTGACCTCTATTGTCTTATTCACTGTAGCACAATAACAAAAATAATAACAAAAGATAATCGTTACATTCATGAGAGAAAAAAAATGTACAAGGATGCCTAGACAAATGAGATAATCTTATAGTAGATCTATTATCATTTTCTAATAAAAGGTTGTGCTATATTTATCAGTACAATTTCTTCAGAAATCCTCAAATTCAATTATGATCAAATTATAGGCAGAATAAAACTGAGGATATGCAACCTTAAGGTCTTTCCTTTATATGAATGATTTATGGTCACTAAGGCTTACAGTTAGCAAGCATAAAATATGAAGGGAAAGTACTTAAGAAAGTATTCATAAATCTTTTTAAGGACTAATCAGCACAGACTCTTCCCTGTCATTTTATAAATAATTTTTACAACATACCAAATAAATGTTATTCTCAGAACACAGCCCACTTCTCAGAAGTTTTGACATAAGACAAAAAAAAAAAAAAAGAAAATGATAAGAAAAAAATGTATAGATTCCTATTCAGAAAAGCATTTTTATACCTATTGGGCAAAACAGTTAAAAACACATGCTGATACTAGATCTTTTATGTAGGATATATGAGATTAGAATATGTGGTCAAATTGATGTTAGAGGAATTACATGGCTAGGGCCAACAAACTTACGCTTTATTCTGGCTGTCTTTATAGATTTCCAGCTTCAATTTGCTATTTTACTTTAAGGAGATTTTTCCTCCCCCTGCTCCGTCATAGACTCATGGACAGAAATCTGTGCCTTTTGGAATTGTGTGTCCTTAAAATGTCATCTAGATAGAGATAATGGAATGCAGCCACAAAGGAAGAAAAATGCATATAGAGCTAATGAAACACAAGCATTGTCAAGCTTTACGTACTAAAATTACTTCATGAATTAAAATGCACATAAAAACACACATTATGTCAAAAGAGCACAGTCCTGTTGTGGTTTCACCCTGATGTGCAGCTGAACTCCACCACAACCACTTTCTCCCTCTCCTCTCCTGAAAGGAAGAGAGGGAGGAAATATGATGGAAAAGCGGTCAAGGGTTCAGATAAGGACAATGAGATTGCTCCCCAGTTATCAACATGGTCAAAACAGACTTAACGTAAGCAGATTAATATAATTTTTTGCCTATTACTAACAGTCCAGAGCAGTAAGAAACCAAAAGCAAAGTAAAAACACCTTCACTCCATCCACTCTCTTTTACCTCCTTCCCCCGAGTGGCACAGGGGAACAGGGAAACAATGGATTAAGTCAGTCCCTGATGCTTCATCCCCGCCGCTCCCTCACGGTCCCTCCCTGCCCCTGCTCCCCGTGGGGTCCCTCCCACGGATGCCGTCCTGCCCGAACTGAGCCTGAGGGGGCTGCCCACAGGCAGCAGCTCCCCAAGAACTGCTCCCACATGGCTCCGTACCACGGGGTCCATCCCCCAGGAGCAAACTGACCCAGCACGGGTCCCCCACGGGCGGCAGCTCCCCCCAGAGCTCCTGCGTGGGCTCCTCTCCACGGGCTGCAGCTCCGGCCCGGGGCCTGCTCCTGCGGGGGGTCTCCATGGGCCGCAGCCTCCTCCAGGCCACATCCACCTGCTCCAACCGGGGGCTCCTCCACGGGCTGCAGCATGGAGATCTGCTCCATGTGGGACCCATGGGCTGCAGGGGGACAGCCTGCTCCACCAGGGGCCTCTCCACAGGCCGCAGGGGAACTGCTGCTGCCTGCCTGGAGCAACTTCTGCCCTCCTCTGCACTGACCTTGGGGGCTGCAGGGCTGCTTCTCTCATGTTCTCACTCCTCTCTCCCAGCTGCTGTGTCTCAGCAGTATTTCCCTTCCTTAAATCCGCTCTCCTAGAGGCCCAACCAGCATTGTTCCCTAACTCAACTCTGGCTAGCAGCAGATCCCTTTAGGAGCTGGTTGGAGCTCTAACGTGAATCAGTTGCTGGGCTCTGTTCACAAAGACCAGCCCTGCAGCACCTCCACTACCAAAACCTTGTCATGTAACCTGAATACACCTTTAAATATGCCATATATTGCCTTCTGCATTATACCAAGCATTACATGATCACAGTGTAGCACAGCATTGATCTGGAATGGACATGCCCTCTGGAACCATATTGTTTTCTGTTTCCACAGACTTAAGATTTTTATGCAGTGAAACCACTTTATATTAGCCAATGGTTTAAAAAATTGCTTTGTTCCAGGTGATCTGTAGCACTTATTTCATTTTTAATTATGGCATATAATGATCTAGAGCTTTTCAAACTGATGCATTACAATAATCTAGAACAGTCTTCTTTCATCTCATCAACATCTCTTCTGCTTTTGAAATGCTTTCAGAGATTTCAAAATGCAAGGCAAAGTATTCTATATCACACTGAGCATCCCTGGTATGTTAAATTATAGAGTCATATTCTGATACAAAAATCCAGCTGTGTGCTTTCTTGTTTGAGAAGCTTATCTATTTATTTTGATCCTTTTTGTATTCCAGCTTCTTTGTCAACTGTTCATTCTAGCAGCAGCAGTTCTTTTCCTTTGTTTGTAACACGGAAGTATGATTCATGTTTAGGAACTCCTGCATTATTTTAATGCATTTAATTATATCACATGTGCATCTCTGCATTTATATTTTATTTCAACAACTTTAAAGCTCCTTATCCAAGCCCCAAAGAATAGTTGTCATAATATTTGTCTTCCTGTGATTCCAATCTCAACATCCAAAGGGACAAAGGTACATCCTAATAATATATTGTAATTGGTCCCTTTGCACAATTAATAAGTCAAGTCTTATCAATCAGATACATTCTGTTCATGTAAAAAGTGCTGCAGATACTATGCAGAGAAAAAAACTTTACTGAGAGAGAAACTAAAGCTAAGTTAGAAGATTGGCTTTTAGCTTGAGATTTTTCCTCATGACTTTTGAGACAGATCCCATTCACAGAACTGTTTTTGACTACAGAGAATTAGGTGATTATGTGAGCCATCAGTTGCTGTACAAAAAGCAAACAACTATAAGGACTGATCAGAAACAAAGAGTACTTTTTGGTCAAATTTTTGCCGATGTTGTCTGCCTGCTTTGCACGGGAAGTAGTCAGTGAAAGTAGCAATCATGAGTATCTTGGAGAACTCACTACCACAGATCCAGGATGACTGCTTCTAAGCCCTTTCTTTGATACACTTTGGTACACAGTTGCAACAATGCAGCAGTGAGTCCAGCATTTCTTGAAAAAATACCTTCTGAAGAAGGCCACTGCAATTGGATGTAATATACAGCCATCTTGAGGTATTGAGATGGCCAAGTAAGCAGGTGTGTGAAGGAGAGGTGGGCAGCTTTATTATTCCCTATATCACCCGCAATGCAGCATGAGAAGAGCTAAGGTGCTGCTCAGCTGGGCAAAGAAAGTGGCATACAACTTTCTCAAATACAGATATAGATACAGATACAGATATAGATATAGATACAGATACAGATACAGATACAGATATAGATAGATATATAGAGAGTTGATGCTGCCCTACAGAAGAGGCAGCAGGGGCTTGTTCAAGGGACTTTTCCCTCTCTCCTTTCACACCACTCAATTTGAATGGGGAGGAAGGAGTTTATCCATGACAAATAAAGACATGATGCTTCCCTTCCAGCCCACTTCCAGGATAACACATTTAAGAGCCAGCTAAGAACTCATTTGTTCTCTGCTGCTGAACAGCTGGCTGTCAGATGCAGAAACTGACCTTTATCAGACACCCCCTGAGAAACCTCCCCATAAAAGTAATAACTAAATAAGTCAAGTGAGGTTTGGAACATCTGTATAAATTAGGTGAGCAGAATCCTCCAGGATGATTGAAAAAATGGTAGCAATGCAACTGACTCTTTTATTTCTGTCCTTGAATTTTCATCCAATGACATGTTTTTGAAAGCCGTCAGTGCTGAAGGTTTTCCAGTTTTGAGTAGACATTCTATTATGGGATAGCAAGTAGGTAATGGATCATTGCATATCTAAGGGTTAAATATCTGAGGACAGCTTTTGAGAAGGTGTGAACATAAGCAAAACTAAGAGCATTGTACCAAAACCAACAAATTATATATGTGAATTTTATGTTAGGTTTTCTGTTCTTTTTATTACCAAGGACATTAAGCAGGACTGACACTTAATAAGAGTTCTTATCCTGCTGTTTTGTTCTGAAATTCACAAACTTTCTTTAGAGCATACTAGTAATTATCTCAACAGCTATTTGTTCATGTGTCAGACCAGTAAATGAATGAAACATCACTTTCAGTTGACTGAATGTAGTGAAAAAAAAAGGAAACAGATCTTCTAAATGGTGGTATATAAAATTAATTAAATAAAATAATAATAATAATATCACGAATGCTTCCCTTAGAAGATCATAAAATTGGTAAAGATATTGACCAGCACTGGCCCCAAGACAGATCCCTGAGGGACACTGGCCTCCACCTGTTGACTAGAACTCTTTGTCTACAGCCATGCAGCCAATTCCTTATTCACTGAATAGTCCATCCTTCAAATCTATCTCTCTCCAATTTCAACACCAGGATGTCATGTGCAACTGTGTCAAAGATCTTACAGAAGTCCAGGCAGATAACATCCCATTTCTACTGGTGCTGTCACTCCATCATAGAAGGCCACCAGACTGGTCAGGCAGAATTTGTCCTTAGTGAAGCCATGCTGGCTGTCTTGGATCACCTCCTTGTCTTGCATGTGCCTTAACATTGCTACGAGAAGGATCTGTTCCATGATCTTCCCAGGCTCGCAGGTGAGGCTCACTGGTCTGTAGTTCCCTCGCTCCTCTTTTCTACCCTTTTTAAAAATGAGAGTGATGTTTCCATTTTTTTCAGTCAGCAGGGACTGCACCTGAATGCCAGCACTTTTCAAGTGTGATGGAGAGGCTTGGTAACTCCATCAGCCAGTTCCCTCAGGGCCCTGGGATGCATGTCATCAGGCTTGCTCACAGACTTGTTACCCGTTCAGTTTCATCAGGTGGTCTCAAACCAGCTCTTTGCTTACAGTGGGAGGGTCTTCGTTTCCTCAACCCTTGCCTGGATGTTCTGGGACTCAAGAGACATGGGAAGCCTGACTGCCAGCAAAGACCAGCGGAAAAAAGTTGTTGAGTACCTCAGCCTTCTCCGAGTCTGTTGTTACCAGTTCTCTCTTCTTGTTTATCAGAAGGAGTACACTGTCCTTGGCCTTTCTTTACTGACCAGTGCACCTATAGAATCCCATCTTGTTATTCTTTGCATCCTTTGCCAAGCTCAGTTCCATCTGTGCCTTGGCTTTCCTGATCCCATCCCTACATATCTGGACTGCATCTCTGTACTATTCCAGGACGCATGCCCCAGCATCCACGGCCTGTGCATTTCCTTCTTGTGCCTCAGTTTGACCAGCAGGTCCTTGCTTATCCATGCCCGTTTCTTGTCTTCCCTACTTGTTTTCCTACACACAAGGATGGAGACCTTTTGCACTTTAAGAAAAGTGTTTTTAAAGAGCTGCCATCTCTAATCAGTTCCTCTGTCCCTAAGGACAGTGTCCCAGGGGGTCTCATCCACTAGGTCTGTAAACAGCTGAAATTTTGCTCTTCGGAAGTTCAGGGTCCTGACTTTGCTCTTCTCCAGACCCATATTCCTTGAGATCACAAACTCAACCAGGGCACGGTCACTGCACCCCAGACTGCCTCCAGTCTTAACTTCTTGAATAAGTTCATCCACATTGGTGAGCACCAGGTCCAGTAATGCTCCTCCTCTGGTTGGTTTGTCTAAAATGTGGACCAGGAAGATATCCTCAACTTGCTCCAGGAGCCTCCTGTGTAGCTTTTCCAGCAGACATCTGGCTAGTTGAGGTCCCCCATCAGGATGACAGCCTTAGAGCATGGTGCTTCTTGTAGCTGAACAACCACAAGATGTCCTTTATTGAAGGATTTCTGAACATATATATCACACTTGATTTGTATATTATTATAATTATAATTATTATTATTGCTATTAGTATTATTATTATCATTTACAGGATGCTTGTGTAATGACTGAATATGGAATCCACCTTGGCATCAATCATATTTCTTTCCTGATGGGATAGCACAACCTTTATCATATAGGTGTTGAGGAGAACTTAGACAAACAACATGAAGAAACATGAAAGCATCCTAGGTGATGTAGAAATGGGCAGAAATGGAACCTACCACATCCCAGTCCAATATGTTAGAAATTAACTACTGAACATTTAATACTCAGTTTTCCAGATTTAGAGCAACTGTGGGCTAAACATCTGGAAAAATTATGTTTCAGACTTAGATTACTGACATAACAAAACATCTGCATATCAGCAATAACTTTTTACTTTGTTTTTCAAGGACAAACAAAGCAGGGTGATTTTAATTCTATAATACATACGGTATCATTAAAGAGCACTGATCATTCAATTAAGACAGATGCAGAGTTTTCCAGAGCATTAGAGAGTTAATTTGATCACACAAATAGATAAGCTACATACTTGCAGGAGCTAATAATGCTTTTGCTAAAATATTTATGGAGTTAAATTATTCCATAAATTGTACTGTAGGTCTTTGAGATTATTTCATTTTAATATTAATATGGATAAACTATGCCAGAGATGCTAAAGATGTTGAACTTCAAACATGTTTCTTGATCATTCTGATTTATATAAGTGCTTTTTGGTTTATGGCATGTTCAGTAAAAGATAAAAGGAAGAGCTTCTTGATATATCTTAGGGTGATAGGTGAACAAAGTGAAGACCTATATAGAAATAGGTCACAAACTATCACTTGCATATAATAAATATTTTAATTCAGGTTGCTGTAAAATGCTGTGTGCAGTAACTTTGCACAGCAGGAGTTCAGTATTAAAATGGCTTTAGAACAGAAAAAATAAAAATGATTTTTTTTTTTTTTGTACAGTTTTCTTTGAAAAAAAGTGTTTATCACTTTAAATCAAAATGAATTCATTTCTTACAAATCATATAGTGGATGTAAAACCATTCCTCTAACATGTGATCATCCCACACATACTTTAGTTTGTCATTCTTCTCTTTCTTTTTGCAGGTGTTGTTAAAAAAATGCAAACCCCTCCACTTGCCAAGATGCATGTGTACTTAGCTATTTACAGCTTTAAATGAGAAAATAAGCCTTCTTAGAATTCTGAAAATGTTGAATTTGTTTTTCCCAGCTGGAGAGTGGTGTTTGCTTCATTTTACAAATATGTCTATGTCAGAATGTTCTTCAGCGTTTTGCCAGGAATCTGTGCTGCATGCTATGGAGTTCAATGGAAGGAAAGGGGATTGACTGACTCTCCCTTTGGCAACTGCTGCATCCACCTGATGATTGAAACAGACCTGGTGATTTTAGGACACGATTATTCCTGTGGAGATAAAAGAAGAACAGATGATTAAACAGTGAATCCTAAGATTTCTCCATTCCTCTTTTTGGTATATTCCTAACAGTTGCACACAAAAGGTGACCTTCCTTCTGATTTTTTTCTGCATCATGTGCCTAGGGCTGCTATTTGGATTCATATGAGTTCAGATGACCATCATGCACAGAGAAAATGACAACTTGTTCCATAATTTCAGTACTTGGGATTTCAGTTTTCTGTTTAGATTTTTTTTTTCCCCAGTAAAAATGGAATACAGAAAACCAGGACATATTAAAGAAATGAAATTTCTTTCAAAGTGACCACCTTTATTCTTACTGCTTCCCTGTATGTATGCAAACATGATAGTAGGGAATCATCAGTAATGAAAAACAAAACAAAACAAACAAAAAAACCCATAGTTACAATTATTTTTCCCATCATCACCTCCTGGCCTTCTTTATCCCACTCTATGGCCACGCATATTTGCATTAATTTGCTTACCACTTTTGCAAAGACTACTTTGCATTAGTCCTCTGGACTAGACTAGAGGACTATGAGACAGTATTTACTCTTGCAATCTGACATAATCTAAAGAGGTATACTTACTCTTACCTTTGCTGATATGAGATAAATACATTAATATAGGAAGCTGTGATTTAATCTCTTTGGTTAAAGCCTTTTTGGTATAATCTTCTAGGTGTTTGTTGCAGATTTTCTGTACTGTAAGAGTATTTTAAAATTCTTAAGGTATATTACTGTGAAATACTTCATGCATCTTTTAAGACCTTTTAAATAGCGACATACTAATTTAGTGGGCTCACCATTCTTGTACCAGTAGAATTTTAATAACACTGTAACATTATTAATAATATTATTAATAAAATATTTCAATAACATTTTATAAAATTATTATCTTTTTCACTTAAAAAATGTCTAGATAATCTTCAGCAATAATGTTGGCAGTTTAACAAATAAAAACATATCTAGACATAATTATACAGCTAGTAGGTCCTATCATCTTTATTTTATTTTATTTTATTTTATTTTATTTTATTTTATTTTATTTTATTTTATTT
>CM021731.1:98626594-98658507 GCA_011075105.1 Heteronetta atricapilla
TTTATTTTATTTTATTTTATTTTATTTTATTTTATTTTATTTTATTTAACTTCTGCTAATACAGCTTTTCTTTTCATTTCTCCAGTGGTTCCATCTCCACTGGGTCTCTTTATAAGGCCAGAGACTACAGAGGTTGTCCATTGTGGTAATGCAAGAACCCAAGACAAAGTGCTATGTCCACCAGAGGTAGGAGGCTCTTGCCAATGAAGAGTTGCAGATGGAGTGGGCAATGCATTTTCTGCCAGGCTCATAACAATTAGCTTTTCATACTTCTGAGATCATAGACGTGACATGCTTTATCAGCAGTGTCACATTACTTCTAACCAACAGAAGTCTTTGTGTGTTCTTGGAACTTCAAAAACAAACCTCACATCTATCTTATGGTTTTTCTCTACGTAATAACCAACTTGTAAAATGATGATGTATTTAGTCATCAGAATTGCCATTAATCTATTTAAGTCCCCCTTAAGCTTGTTAAATCCTAAGCACTAAATTTGTCAACTTTATTATCACCTGATCTCTCTCTGGGTGGAATTATGGGACCACTGCCAAATGGGGAGGTTTCCTCTTAGGCAGCAGCAGCAGTAACAGCAGCAGCAATGGCAGCAGCTACTCCCTCCCGTGGTGTAGTTCTGCCCCTTTTTAGGCTGTACTCAAGATCATCACCAAAAAGATTGATTGCGCTAACCCAGCAGAAAACTATCTAAAACTGCCTCATGGAGAGACCTGATGTATGTTACAGATAATGCAAGGTAAACAGAGACAGCATGCAGTAGGGAGCAGTGACAAGGTGTTAGATTGGCTCAAGCTGTCTTGTGTAATTTTGTTTTTGAAAGTGAAGTGACACAGCTTTTATAGCTTGGGTATGGAAAGTAGTGTTAGTTCTGTTTCTTTTTTCTTTTTAACTGTGTTAGAGCTAGTACATCTCATCCACTCAGGAAGCATCCATTCATAGATCCTGCAATGTGGTTGAAGATAACTAACTACTGCAACATTAATAAGGTTTTTCTTTGTTTGTTTTAAGCGGTTTACAACTCCCATTATCACTTAACCTAATTTGCCCAAAGCTTTGAGATAGATGTGTCTAGCTCTGTCCACATTTCATTACAAAATGAATTACTGAAGATCAAAGGATTGGTACATATTTTTTTAAAAAATGTGGTAGAAAATTAGGCAGACTATTTAACCTTTTTAAAAAAGAACACCCATTTATTAGGAGTAATAATGGATATTACTGAGCTTTTGCCTGCTCAATAAATCCTTGCTTCCAGGAAATCAATGACTTTTTAAGCTCCAGCAAACTGTTCCCAGTTCCATTTGATTCCTATGAAGCTCTTCACGTTCTCTTCATGGCCTTGGTGGTATAAGCATCCTGATGTGATCCTCTTGCTTACTTTACCATTTACTCTCTGAAATCTTCTCTCCGTGGACATCTCTCTCCAGGATGTCTTGTCACCAATTTAGAAACACATAAAAATAATGAGGAGTAGCTATGAACAAAATTAAACTTCCAAACACCGTCCATCACATACATGCACATCGAAATTGTTTGAGCTGCATGCATAATTGTCATTTGTTACTGATGCTCATCAGTGTGTGAACTTAGAAGCTCTATATATAAAAAAAATATTTTCTATGCCTATTTTTATGTCCCTGCTGAACTGAAGAAATTAAAAATTTATTTTGGGGCCAAAAGAACCCTTTAATTTCAAAATAAAGGTGTAAAATCTTTCTTAAGAAGAAATTTCATTCTTCTTCCCTCTTTCCCAATTTTACCCTAAAATAACTTTATTTTCTGTAACTTAGAAACTTGTTATGGATGATTCTTTATGCACTTTTTGAAGGAGAAAATAAAAAAATCATGAGAAAAAATATGCTAAGTTTTAGTAATGAATATGTCAAAGACATTCACGAAAGGAAACATAAATCTACACTGAGACTAAATATTGACTTATATTGGCAAAATAAGCTCATGTACATTTGCACATGGATATTACAAGTACCATTTAACCTCAGATTCAAAAGTCACTGTACAACAATTAAAAAATAAGTAAAGAAAACATGCATAACTGAAATAAAACTCTAAAAAGAAAGATTTATTTTATCAGAAAAAAAAGCAACACATAATAAAAACAGGAAAAAGAAACAGTCTACCTTCCCTCTTATTTTAGCTGTTGTGACAACAGTTACTCAGTCTTTTAGAGGAAAAGATTTCTACAAGAATTATTGCTAAGAAGTTAGGGCTTAGTTATCTTAATTTTATCTGAGATCATTGACTTTAATCAAGTTAGTTTCAGGAAAGAGTGCATAATTTCTTTGCTTCCTGCTGGTCTGCTGAACCCTTATCATCTTTTTTATGTTAAAAATCAGCTGGAATCCCTTTCTGTGGTCATACTACTTGATGCTGGAAAGGATTTTGAGAAAATAGGATAATGTTATTTGCATAGAATCTTTTAAATATTTTTTGTAGGGAACAGGTTATCGATTGTGTCAGCATCCCTCACACAGCACACAACGATTCAGCATGGAACAACAAAACAACAACTCATTCTACAATGAAACACAAGACATGATTGTCCTGAATCAATGTTATTAGCCCTAAAAGCATTGCAGTGCTTTCCTCAAATGATTTGACATAGAATTCACCCTAACTGATTTCTAACAATATAAATATATGTTGCTGCCATTTTGTTTTATCTGTTGCAGACAAGAACCTCATTTAATATATTCAGCTTTGCAACTAAATACCTACATTAAAGGTTAATTGGAAGAAAAATGTCTATGCTACGCTTCACAACCCCACCTTACTATAGCTTATAGAAAATGTTTTTTAGATTGTACATGATCATGACTGAAAGATATTCTGCGTGGAGTTATCTTAAAGTAACACATGAAAGCTGTCTACATTGTCTCCTATTGTATTTAATTGCAAATCTATTTAAAGCTAAGTGCTTTAGAGTTAAGGGATGATCTTGTGGATGTTATTCATTTATTTGCTTATTTTAATTTAATGGGCTTTAATGAATTGTTGAATTCAAGTGATGGAAACAAACATTGCTGTATAATGAATGACCACTAGTGTTGTTTGTCATATAAGTATTATTACCTATTAAAATTACAGATCAAATTCTGCTCTCAGCTAAATTGTACTAAGCTCACAACAACTTATTAGTTTCTCAGGATGTATAAGCAATGCCTTTCAGCAAATGCATGTCTTCCTTCTTTCAATGAGGTCCTAAATCTGATAGTCAAAGTCAACCCTTATGCTAGTTGGATGACCTCTAGCTTACACCACAATGAATTCATCCATTGCATCCCACTTTTGAAGACTGTTCTTGGGAACTTTTTCATAATATACAAGCTACTATAACTACTTCTATTGACATTTCTATTAAATTCTACATGCTAGATATCCTTACCTCACTGTGATTCAGCAGGAAATGTATTGAAGTCAATGGAGATACATGAGTTCAAGTGGTTGTACAAAGAGAAATGCATCCTGTGAGTAAGATCTGACGAGGGCGAATCCACTGTCCTCATTTAAATTGCAGCTCAAGCCTGTGCCGTTCCCTGAAATTTCCGGAGGTGGAAGAATGGTGCACTAACTCACTATCATCCTGTCAGGTACATCTGTGTGGCTTTTATTAGGTCTGCAATTTAGGCTCAGTATAAAAAGGGCCAATATCCTGATTTATCACAGTTTTATGACAGTGGTGTTCTCTCTGTGCTGAAGAATCTGGAAGAATGGTTTCCTGGGAGTCCAGCTGCTGATTGAGGCAGATATATTTCTATTGGGATTTCAGGGACAAATCTTTTAGGACATTAGACCTTTCCCCATGCTAAGGAATAAATCTCAAGTCTTTGCAAGATTCTTCTTTTCAATTTCCACAATGCCATTTCGGTGCAGTTTCAGACTAACGATGTAATAGGAGATGAGCATAATGCTCCATGACAAGATTTCATGTGGCTTGAAAAAGCATGTAGAGAAGGGAAGGTTTTACTTGGGATATGTAATTCCAAATATGCAAGTATTTGTGCATAAGCAGGAGGCCAAGTCCTTGACTTCATCTAGGCAGTCCTGCAGAGGAGGGTACTTGTGTGGGAAAGCTAGAGGAGAGAAAGGGAGATGTGGAAGCCAGTGGAATGAACACCTGGCTTGGCAGAGTTGGGAAGCTATGCTGCAGTGACTATTGCTTTGGAGACTCCAACAAGGATCAGAGCACAGTCAAGATCAATGGGGACGTGGTGGGGCACAGCAAAGCTGCAACACAGCTGCAATGTGGCTCGTCTGGAGTCAGTTCTGACAGCCTCAGCTTACAAGCAGTCCCCAGGGAAGGGGACTGGTCCTTGCTAAGGACCTCAGCAAGGCCTGTTTATCCACGTACAGGCTAGTGATTCTACCAGTAGCTTCTTCAGAACTGGCAGCAAGTTTCAAGTCCAAGCTTCTCAGAGCAACCACAACAGCTCTGATAATGGCTTCCCTCCTTGGAAATGAGGTTGATTTCACATCACTGATCTCTGAACATATGTTTGGGGATCTTACTTTCTTTGGTATTAGCTGAAGGGTAAAAAATACTGTCCCTTTTCCTCCTCAAAGTGTTTCAGAGAGTTCACTGAGCTCCAACAGTCATTGTGACCTTAAAATCTGAACTTATCCCAAATGTAAAACTGACAATATAGTCAATTTATAGTATTTAAGTTAGGCATGGTGATGGTGGCTTTGGCCAAAATTAACCTCTCCACTAGTTCAACACTGTTCTCTGAAAATCAGTTTTATGACATATTCTGATGATCATACCTGAGTTGCTCATGCAGTTACCTTAGACCTTATTATTCCCTTTTACATTTAATGAAAAAAAAAAATCTTCTCCAGTTCTTGATTTGACTCTGCAGAAATGTTTTGGATCCAGTGGAACCTCCAGGATATGTATTACAAAGCCTAACAATGTCTTTTGCCTCAATTGTTCTCTGTGTGTTTTTGTTTTGTTTTGTTTTGTTTTGTTGTTTTTGTCACCGTGTTCAGCTTTCTGTCTCTCTCCCACTGCATCCTACTTGGCAAAAAACACTTGGCTTGTCACTGAGAACCTCCTCTTGTGTGTTGAGTACATAGACTTTAGCCTAATGTGAAATTAACCATTTGCATATAAGGATCATACCAATAGAAGTCAAATTGCACTGTCCTTTATTATTATTATTATTATTAATAATAATAATAATTTTCAAGTCTCTTGAAACTTGAAACTTAGGTTATGGGAACTCACACTGAACCTGAGTGCCATGCTTTGTAAAGCACCATTTTTTGTACATCAGCGTCTGCTCTCACTTGTAGCAGCCTGGGAAATTGTTCGTGATCCCCAGCTCCTCGATTCTTGATCCTGTGAAAAAGCATAACACGTGTGGAAAGTCTATCTATCCATTTGCGTAGGTATTCAAAACATAGCCAAGAACATTCTTGTGAACACAGTATTCTTGCTTTTACCATCAACTGAAAGCTTTAACTTCTCTTTAAAATAAATAAATAAATAAACAAACAACTTGGAGAAAATGTTGGAGGTGAATAATAAACTTTCTGGGACTTTGACAAATGACGCAAAGAGCCAGGCGGTTTATTAAGACTACTTTATGAGTTATCAAATGTTAAAGACCAGATTTTAATCTGTGATGAAGTACAAGGAAAGTTTAAATGTTAATATCATGGTAAAATCAGCACTACTAGTGAGTGAACACTTCTCCCTGTTCTGCAAAGCAAGAAATGCTTTCCTTTATCCTGTGGGCCAATAAAATAAATAAATAAATAATAATTTTTAAAAAACAGCCAAAAAACTATAGCAAGAAAAGATCCATGTTACCTATTGGTGTAGTCAGGCTGTCGGCAGTGTTTTGGGCTTTGTGTGTTTGCCTGTCATGATGATCAAATGAGTTGTCATAGTGGAGCAAGTCTAAGTGAGAACATTTATAGTAAAAGAAATGTCCTTGGTTAGCAATGTCTATGTTCCGTTTGCTGCTGCTAAGATTTATGCTTTAATCCAGCAGCAAAGCTTACAGCCTATCCTCACAGCTTATTTTCTGCTTGATCCTTTGGTTAAGTCATAATCCTAAGTGTGGCATTGCAGTCATGAAAATTATGTCACAAATCCAGCATAATGTTTCTGCTGTAGGATGAAGCAATAAAAGGGGCTGAGAGACAGCCAAGTATGGTTGATTATAGAAATCTCTGATAAATAAAAAGATACTGCTTCATTTTCTTTGAATTATGAAATCTTAAGTATACAGTGGACAGACTCTAGGCATGCCACAGCAGAAAGAGGCTTTAATCTGCTACTATTTTCCTCTCTGCCTTTTTTTTTTTTTTTTGGTAGCAATCACATTTCTTTTTGTTTAGTAAAAGAACATATTTGAGAGTAACATCTTAATTACAATAGTCTCAAATAAATACAAATGAAAATATTTTGGCTGAAGTAGTGGATTGGAACTTGGGATCAGTGGATAACTTTGTCTATTAATACATGAGATTGCTTTAGAGTGGGTGCTGTCTCCATATGTGTGTTTACAGCACACAGTACAATGGGTCTCTGTCATCAGAAATTGACAGTAAGTGCTACTATAATATTATACTACCATATAGTAAGTATGACACTGCTAAAAAACAGGGCTGAACACTCATATGCACTCAGATCTGAATAGTATTACTGTTCTAAACTTAAAATGTTCCTCTTATTTACTGCCTTTTTTAAAGACACTTGTAAAATGTTTGCCTAGCAGGTTGCCTTTTTACTATTTAAATGCTGCATGCTTTATAGACATCAACTTTAAAGCAGGACAGGAATTAATTTAAAAGGCCAAATTCTGCATTTTTAGCACAAAAATTACACATGCTAAATACTTTAAATGGAAGTGCTTTAAATTATATTCACTTTAAATCAAAGCAGAATCTGGCCCACAATGCTGCTGCACTCGGTTGCCTGTAACCAATAATAATAAAGTCAGCTGGCAGCAGTAGAATGGCCACTAGCAGGCCTTGCAGGTATCCAGCTTTCAATTTAAAAAACAAAAACAACAGAAACCAAACTTTAATTTATAGTTTAAACTTCCAAGGAATTATTCTTATTAACTGATGATTTAGATGTAGTGTGGAACTAAAAGGATGAATTTTTTCCATAAAAAATGGCCTCTCTTCTCCTTTGGCAATTTGGATTATCACTAGCTGTAATAAATAAAGTGATTTCCAAATGGAGTGTGTCTATGTACTGTGTTTTGATGTAGTGTTGGCATTATCTTTTGTGATATTCAGTTTTGACTTCAACTGCATATTATCATAATTTGAGACAGGCACATGTAGCTCTGTTGTAACTAAATGAAAATCCAAAGTCTCCTACAAAGCAAATTTTGCTTCTAACATATTTAAATATTTCTCCTTCAAAATGCTGCCCTCAAGACCTTGTATATTTAGGGATTTATACAGTGGCAGAAGCAATTTATTTTTTATTTTTAATAAATGGCCCTTAAGGCACTTTGGACAGTTATAGTAGAATTAGCAGTTTGGTCACATTTAAAGTGCTCCCTTTGAGAAGCAATAACACAACCTTGTTATTTCATTATGAAATAGTATCTAAGCTTCATGCCTGTCTTGTTAGGCTGCAGTGCAAAAAAATATAATAATCTCATGGGGCTGATCTTTGTTAATGTAGTGTGACCCCTGCTATTTTCAAATTGGCTCTGAAGCACTCCCTTAATGCAGCCATAGTAAAACAGTCCAAAGAACTTCCTTTTGTAATGGAAAAAAAAATCCTACAGGTTTTTTTGTGTGAAAATTTTACACTGTAACTGTGTATGTAATTCTGTGTATTTATTTTGTTGGATGACCTCAGAGATCCATCAGAGTTTAATTTTATATGTCTGAAACGGTGTGGTCATTTTTGTCAAGATCTAAGTATAGGGTGGCTTGCATTACTCTTCACATTCAAATAACAAATCTAATTTGACCATACTATGTATTTGGTCAAAGTAGTCAACTTTCCCCCTTCTGGGCCTAAGATGATTGAAAATACAGATAAAGAAGCCTGCTGTCCCGTTAGCCAATGTACAGTGGGTATAGACAAACGTAGTTTTTTTTTTTTTTTTTTTTTTTTTTTTTTTTTTTTTCCATTCTACTCTGAAACATGTACAAAAAGCCCCTGGATCTAAAGCACTGTGTGTCAAATAAAGCTTTTGGACTGTGCTCTTAGTCATATGGTCTGAATTTTTGGGTAGACATGTGAAGCCAGGAGTTGGACTCAATGATCCTTGTGGGTCCCTTCCAACTCAGGATATTCTATGATTCTATGAAATTTTGTCTCTCAAACATTTCCTTCAGCGTACTGTGTATCCAGTAGCTTTCAGTGTTTTGAAAGCAGTCAGAGGATCCTGTCTGGGTGGCTGTTTGCTCCACATTGCTTGCACTGAATTCTGGATTCAGTTCTAGGAAATCTGGGGAAGAAGCAGACCAAAGGCAGTTTTCCTTTTCATGAACAGCATTGTACAGGTTTGCCTCCTAGAATGATCTTATATTTGTCAGTTGTAGAGTCTCAGGGATCCCTATTGGATCCTGCTTTCTTGATCCCAGAGTATAGCAATTTAATTTTGAGTGGTAAAGGAAGAGAAGAAGGAAGATCATAAACTTTAACTCTGTATAGAAATCCCACACTGAAGATAATTAGAGCTACTAGCTTTGTATATCAGAAATGCAGGCTGATACGGAAACAGAACTTGCAAAAATATTTAAAAACATTTCTAATGTCACTTCATTATCATTCATAGGAAACCCAGATTAAAGGAAAACTGTCTAATGTTTTCTTATCAAGTGATGCAGGAAGAAAACAACCACCTAAATTATAAAATATTGTAAAGAAATACTGATGAAAGTTCCCACTAGCCTGTGGCAGTTGAAGCTGACACAATATAATTAAGTTCAACATCCTGGGGGATATTTTATGTGTGTGTGTGTGTGTGTGTGTGTGTATAAAACTAACCTAGCAATGTAACACTGGATGTTCAAGAAGAAAAATGAGTAAATATTTCTAACCTTAAAAACCTTCCACAGAGCCCTAATAAATAGGTTTCACAATGAAAAGTGTAAAGCCACAAACCCTTAGATTTGGGAAGGTTAAGCCTATCATATCTGTCAGGGAAGGCATAAAGATTTCTTCAAAAATGTGTAAAGAATAAATATATATATAAAGTGGTTAAATGACAAGTTGCCAAAGATAAGTTCCTTCAGAAGCATCGTATAAGTAATACCTACTAAAGTGTTGAGTAAAAACTGTAGTTCCATTATAAGAACACTTGAATAGGAAATAATGAGACACATAAAATAAATTTTGGCATGCTGTGGCACACTGGATGAAGAAAAAAAAAAATAATTACTAAAACAGACTAGACCAAAGTAAATGAAACTGTTAAGAAGGGTAACCTTAGCTTATGTATTGGAATCAGTATTCTCAACTGCATAAGATAAGGAAGAGATACCCCTCAGGTGGTAAGATGAGATAGGAGCATGAGAAATGGCAGAAATGGGAAATTACATATATAACAAAAGGGGGCAGTAGCTTGACAGAGTTACTAACTATGGCATAAGTTATTGAGGTAACCTTCTTGCAAATGCCAAATAAGTCAGCAAAATCAGCCAAGGGAAAAAAGAGTGCTGGGGTTGTGAGTTTGTTTGGAGGGATGAGAGCACCACAGAGAAAGGCCTTGGGACAGGAAAACAAGAATAGAAGTGGTACCAAATCATGTGGTAAACAGTGAGTTCAGGGGTGCATGCCAAGCAGCCTGCTCACTGCAGCACTACAAGGCAGGGATCCTACTCTTCTGACTGACTCCTGCAGCCAGAAGGATTTGGGGTGCTCTTCCAGTACCGGGCATAGAACACCTGGAGGAAATGGACTGAACACCCATCTCCCTAACACATTACTGTCATCCTGAAAGATGTTTACTTCAGTTTCTCATTCAAATTTTCAGACAATAAATATTTTCATTTTGAACTGCCTCAGGATCTGATATAAGGCCCTTTCATTTGGTTCTGCATGACAGCAAGAGTCTTCAGAAAAGTCCACACTAGTTATAATTCATCTAAAGGACTAGTTCAATTACCTTCCTTGCCTCAGCATGTGATTGAATGTCTTGGTGATTACAGAACTTCCAAGGGTCATTACTATATGGCTGGATCTACAAGAGAATAATCAGATGTCACAAGTGACTTGGATGGAACATTGTTGGTTCATTTGACGTTTTCTCCCTTGTCTAAAAGTACTTTTTACAGGATCAATCCCACTTGCTAATGAAGTTAATTAATCAGCATGAGTTGTATCTTTCCCCGTGGGTGAAAGTAACAGCAGCCATTTTGAGAGATGTATTTATGATACCCAATGGAAGAGAACATATGTGGCAGGTGCAGATGTTGCGTCAGAAGGTATATGCAGGCTAACCACACTATTTTACATCTGCAAACCAGTCACAAATTCATGGTTCAAGTATAGCCGTTAGTGATGGGAACATGGTGATAGGAGCATCTCCTAGGGCTGACCACTCTTCTTTGTATGTCAACGGTATCTTCTGCTTCAGATCTGGAACTCCTTCTAATCAAATGTATCCCTTATATTACAAATAGGTAAGCAGATGCAAATGTCCTTCAGATTTCTCTGTTACTAGGATTTATTTACAAAGGTTTGAATTGGTTAATTCAAACGTATTTGAACATAGCCCAGCAAATGAGTTTTTTCCAGTTAGTGGTACCAGGCTGTAAGCTTTGTACTGACCTGACAGCACAGGATCTCAGGCCTCACCCAGGCTTGGCTATGACCTCTGCAGTTTTTAGCATGTTTTAACAGCTGTTAGGAATTGAGTGATTATGTCCAGACTGTGTGAGGCTGTGTCTGAGTGCCACTGTGGGGAAGTGCCTGACAACCCCAGGCAGCTCCTGTGTGACAAACATCTGCCCATGAACACAGAGTGGGTACAGGACAGCTTTCAGGCATGACCTGGAGCAATGAGGAAAGAGCAGGCTCGGGTGGGAAGGCACCCTACTACCAAATAGACTTGAGCATACTGACAACAAATAAGGAAGAATGCGCCACTGTACATACCTCCTCCTCCTGGTAGAGTGCTATGGTCACTGCTGCCTTAGTGTGCTCTCCAAGCTCCCACAGTCTTATCAAGAAAGCTTCCTTAGGAGCTAGAAGCACATGGGAAGGGTGAGCCTAACACCAGGGGTGGATACTATTAAGTTTTCATGCAGCAATTCTGCCTGTCATATCAATGACACTCTCCTGTATTAATTAGAACTATTAAGACTCTTAAACTGTTAAAACATTAACTGAACTATTAGTAAACTATGTGTGGCATGTAAAAAGGCACGTTCTTTTCCCTTTTCCAAGAAGCCAATTTTGAGAGAAACAGGAGAGGCCTCTTACTCCTTCCTGGTCAATGCAATTCTGAGCTGATAATCTCTCTTGATGAAGATATGGACATTATAGAATAGTAGAGAGGAGTATAGATCCATATTTTATGCATTCCCCTCTAACGTATGCATATAATAATTAAAGCTGTCTTGTTTAATGCTGGTCAGGCATATTTTCATCAATATCAATATGGATAAGTAAAACATGACATTAGTTTGCAGATGGTCAAGTGTTCTCATCAAGTAGTCTCTATGAATTTGGTTCATCTTTAACCAAAAGTTGGGGAAGGGATGGGACTTGTATGCCTCATCTTCCAGGCACAAGAATACTATGTGATCTTGAGATCTGAAGTATATAGAGTTGAATGTTTGTGTGTATTGCATACACTAGCATACATACATGAACAGGCAGCTGCTCTGAAGAGATGACGGTAGCTTTTCTTAAAGTAAAACAAAAATCTATTTTATTTGTGTTTTAGATATAGATACACTCTTTAAAATCCATTGGTATAATCATGTGTTTGTCTTAGAATATAATTCATTTGATTTTTCAAACTGTTTCAGAGTTAATACTTTACATGAGACTATTCGGGAAAGATTGTCAAAGAGTGAGAAGTAAATTAATGGTAATGATTAAAAATTAGGAATGAGAAGCAGAAGCCAGACAATGTGAGTGTAAATCAAATCTCTCGTTTGTCCAAAGGCTAACAGTTGTTGTGATATTTTCCGTGTCAAATTTTCTACAGATAATTATATGGCATGTAGAAAGGGAAGAAAGGACTTCAGAGAAGTAAAATTTATAGTTGACACTAAATTATTGAGGCTAGTCAAGTATAATGAAGCCTGAAAACATTCTGAAGTAAATAACAAGGTTAGATGAATAGGCAGTAGGACGGGTAATGTAATTTGTTCCTAACAGATGTAAGGAAATGCTAACTGGAAGGCGTGATCAGAGTTGTTCATACCTGTGGCATTAAAAAGTAATTGTAACCATGGAGGAAATAAATCCTACTGGCTTTTAAGTTTAAACAAGAGAATGAAAACAAAAATATACTTGTCACATATCTGTAAGCTGAAAGTTGTGGTATCAGCCATGGTGTGAGAGAGAGAGGAAACAGCAGGAGGTGCAGAGGCACTGCAGGGCTGTGCAGCCCCACAAGCAGAGCTGGAGTGGTGAGAGGTCCCTTGCCTCGCATATGGCATGGGCCAAGGAGACACGCTTACTGCTTTCACAGTAGTGTCGGCATGCTCAGTTGCTTGTGAATGGTCTAGAAAATGCTCCCCTCAGGGGAATGGGCAGACTATTCACCAGACAATAGTCACCGCTATTCTGTGACAGAAATCCGCAGCCCTAGAAGAGTAGCTCCCGAGCGTGCGCTCAGTCAGTTACCGCTAGCTGGTTCAAGGGTGCTGCGTGGTGAAGGAAACATCTTATCTCACAACGAAGAAAACAAGAGGTCGACAACTTTCCCAACTGTTGTTTATCAGCAGGTAAGAGTAATCATTAACGATATTGTGCCTTGCCTACACAGCAAGTGGCTTGTCCTTTTCCCCTTTGCTTATGCTTAGAGTGCTTGCTTTCCACTCAGGCTTAATTATACAGGTAATCAGCATGTGTAGTTATAATAAAATCCATCAAACTCAGTCCTTGTTCTGCTCCCACTTTATTGTCCAACATCCAAAGAACCTGTTTGTCCTGTGTCAGCTGGGTCAAGCCAGGGACAAGGACTGGAGTCAGATCCTGCCGCTGCCACTGGGCCTGGGCCTGGCTGGGAAGGCAGCCCCATAGGGCTGGGCTGGGCCCAGCTGACCAGGGCCAGCCTGGGGCAATGGCTGGGCTGAAAGACAGCTCCAGGGCAGGGGGATGAGCCCCAGCATCTTGCAGCCCTTCCCACAGGAGTCTCCTCCATCCCTGGCCCTGTTCTGCCTGCTGGGTGCTGAGCCAAGGCCAAGCTGGAGCTGCCCCAGTGGCCACAGCCTGTCTGGGGGCAGTGGAGAGGGCCTGGCCCAGAGGTCTGGCCTGGTACAGGGACTTGCGGTACCTGTAGAGGCATCAGGGATTTTGATTAGCAAAGAGAGACAAAATCTTTCTCGTTGGTTTAAATTCTGTTTTTATAAGTCATCTTAGCTTGATTAAAGTACTTTTCTCTGCTATAGAAACCCTGTCGTTCATCCCACAGTTGGTTATAAGCAGCTTTGGAGCTAAAATATAATCATTTGAGTAGGGCTCAAATATTTTGTAATGCTGTGTAGACACTCTTCTGAAATTTCAAGACGCGTTTTTGTCCAGAGAAGCTCAGTAGCACACGTCACCTTCATGCTCAAATCCCAATTCAATGATTGCCTAATTTAAATGAAACTTTTGCCAGTGATTTTGGGGACTTTTTTTTTTTTTTTTTTTAAACAGGAAATGAAAAGTTGACATAAATTTACCTGAATCTCTTAATATGTTCCTATTGGATAACTTCCATTTGTGAGGTGGTGATCAGGCTCTTCTCTCACGCACCAAGTTAAAAGATGAGGGGAAATGGCCTCAAGTTGTGCCAGGGGAAGTTTAGGTTGGGCTTTAGGAGAAATTTCTTTACTCAAAGAGTCGTGTGTCAGAGAAGCAAGTGATTAAGTCACCATCCCTGGAGGTCTTCATGATTATACATAGATTTAGAACTTAGAAGCATGGTTTAGTGGTGGACTTTAGTACTAGGTTAAAGGGTGAACTAGATGATCTTAGAGGTCTTTTCCAACCTAAATGATTCTATGATCTTATGATTAAGTTAAAAATCTCCAGACAGAGCTTCAACTATTTTAAATTAGTACATCCAAATTGAAACCACTGCATCAGCACTGATGGTATGGATTTTACTATTTTACTGATTTTACTATTGGTTCCTTAATTGCTAAGTTTCTATCTGTTTTTTAAACTAATTAACTTTGTTAAACTTAATGCTACTAGTTGCTTGTTAGTGAAATTGTCATGCTTTGGATTTACCCTATAGCTTTGCCATAAGACATTCGCTCTTATATTTTTGTATGGGACATATGCAAATACAGAACATTAAAAAAAAAAAAAAAAAAGAAATCCATCAATGGAAATAAAATGTTGAGTACTTCAGGTTGGAATTTGTGGTCCAAAATAGATAAAGACAATAAGAAAATCAGATAATGAACTGTTAGACATGATGGGCACATCACGGGATCCCAGATCCCAGATCCCAGGATGCACAAAACAGATTTCAGTTTGAATAAAATCAAACAAAGGAAGAATGAAAGAATACTGGTATAATTCATTTTCAGAAGAATAAGATAAGGAGATGTATTTGTGCGTAGTGAAACTGAAGTTCATAATCATAGAATCACAGAATGGTTTAGGTTGGAAGGGACCTTAAGGATGATATCATTTTAACCCCCTTGCCATGGACAGGAACATCTCCCAGCCCCATCCAGCCTGGCCTTGAACACTTCCAGGGATGGGGCATCCACAGCTTCACTGGGCAGCCTGTTCCAGTGCCTCACCATCCTCTTGAGTAAATATGTACATACTCCTCTTGAGTATGTATGCATTTATAAATTATTTTAAAGCCATTACTCTTTGAATCTGTTTCAGGACAGATCATTCTTACCAGTGACTTGAAACTGGCCTCCAATCTCCTGGACAGGCACAGGCTGCTGTCTTGCTCAGTCCTTGCTGCCAGAGCCACTTTTCTTTCGTATAAATACAGCCATATCCATTGATCATGGACTAGAATAAGCCCCATTTTTTAAATTGCCATGGTTTCACTTGTGTTGCTGCATATGTTAAGTATTCAACTTGGAAACATTGAAAAATATGAAAAATGTTTTCCATGTTTTAAACATGGAAAAAATAAGGTGTATAAAATAGAACTGGATAATAAATGTTCATTATCTTGGCTTAGATAGTTAATTCCATATTCAATGTGGTTAATGTTTATTTATCTGAACAATATTAACCTATTAGGAGTTAGATTTGAAGAAGTTAATCTTTGGGGAAGGACACTGTAGCTTCAAAAGTATTTTATACTGAATACTGATGGACTGTTTATAGGACTATTTTCTTAGCTCATTGAATTCATGCTTGGAAGTAGTTTATGTCAGTGAGATTTTTAAAAAAGAAGTACTAATGGAGAAAGGTATTTGCAGTCTGGCCTTCAGAGTTTATTTTTTAATGGAATATTTCAGCGAACCTTACTTTTGAAACTCTCCACAAACAATGCTTAAAAAATTATTTCCGGGGAATAGATGCTTGTTTTGTTTCCTTCAGCTTTAGTCACAATGTATTGGGTTTACATGTTAAGGTCTGATAGTGGGAGGGTTGCAGGGCTGGCCTCTGTGTGCTGAGCCCAGCAGCTGCTCCATATTATGTAAGGCCCTGTTTCAGCTGGCTCCGAAGGGACTCACTGCTGGCCAGAGCTGAGCCTGGGAGCAATGCTGGGCCTCTGGGAGGGCAGAGTTAAGGAAGGGAAATACTGCTGAGACACAGCAGCTGGGAGAGAGGAGTGAGAACATGAGAGAAGCAGCCCTGCAGCCCCCAAGGTCAGTGCAGAGGAGGGCAGGAGTTGCTCCAGGCAGGCAGCAGCAGTTCTCCTGCGGCCTGTGCAGAGGCCCCTGGTGGAGCAGGCTGTCCCCCTGCAGCCCGTGGGTCCCACACGGAGCAGATCTCCATGCTGCAGCCCGTGGAGGAGCCCCCGGTTGGAGCAGGTGGATGTGGCCTGGAGGAGGCTGCAGCCCATGGAGAGCCCCCGCAGGAGCAGGCCCCGGGCCAGAGCTGTAGCCCGTGGAGAGGAGCCCACGCAGGAGCAGGGGTCTGGAGGGAGCTGTCACCCGTGGGGGACCCGTGCTGGGTCAGTTTGCTCCCGGGGGATGGACCCCGTGGTACGGAGCCATGTGGGAGCTGTTCTTGGGGAGCTGCTGCCTGTGGGCAGCCCCCGCAGGCTCAGTTCGGGCAGGACGGCATCCGTGGGCGGGACCCCACGGGGAGCAGGGGCAGGGAGGGACCGTGAGGGAGCGGCGGGGATGAAGCATCAGGGACTGACTTAATCCCCTGTTGCCCTGTTCCCCTGTGCCACTCGGGGGAAGGAGGTAAAAGAGAGTGGATGGAGTGAAGGTGTTTTAGTTTGCTTTTAGTTTCTTGATGTTCTAGTATGCTAGTGATAGGCAGTAAATTATATTAATCTCCCTGTGCTGAGGTTGTTTTGCCCATGACAGTATTTGGTGGGTGATCTCCCCGTCCTTATCTCAACCCTTGGTCCCTTTGCATTGTATTTTCTCCCCCTTTCCCTTTGAGAAGGGGGAGTGAGAGAGCAGTTGTGGTGGAGCTTTGCTGCCCAGCAGGGTAAAACCGCCACACAAGAATTTTTGAGTGTAGATTTTTGATCAGTCTAATTAACAAAATGCCCAAATACAAAATAACTTAAAAATTGAAGGTGAGGGCTTTTGTTTTCTTGTTCTGCTCTATATCCATAGATATTTCATAGAATGAGTAGGAACAGAACAGACTGACTACGTTCCCAAGGAGGATTTCTTTTTTCAGACAGTTTTGAATTGTTCATCTTATATCTAGTGACAGAAATAAAACTACAGCTGCATTGCAGATGACAGTATTCCTCAAAGTACCATATAATTTCAGAATATAATTTAAAATGCATAAAATAGTGTTACGAAAACTTTTAATTGCAAAATTGTGAATATTTTTGTAGTCCGGAGGTAATATTTTTATAACATGCAACAAGTCTTATCTCACTTCAAGAAAATTACGAGTAAATATATATATATACATAATATGCATAGAATTGTATTACATAGCAATTACACATATTTTTGTTTGCATATACCACTCTTTATTTGGAAACCTACAGTATTGATCTGGTTGTATTTTAGAGCTTACCTGAAGTGGAAAATAGGACTAGTCAAATGGTCGTTTTTATTGTTTCTAAACTTTTTTACCAAATATATCTTCTTTATTATGTGAGATCAAGATAGAAATGTGGTAGAAATTGAGACCTTAAGATTTTCTCCAACAGTTTCCAACACTTTCCAGGTATTTAGAATAGGTACCAAATCTTCATTTTCTACAGCTCAATGAATTTCAGACACTTAGGGTGAATGTCTTTGTCTTTGTCTTTACAGATCTAATCACCTTACATTACTTTTACAGTTGATGAGAAGAAATATGTACTTTTAGTGTCTGATCTGCTTTAAACATCTAATTTCAGACGTGATGAACTGTGCCTTAGCTGCTAGCTAACATGATCAGGTTCCACTGACTATAAAGGGAACCTAGGAACACTAGATCAAATGCAAATGTCCATTTTAAATCAAGCGATTTCAGCCTTAGTGACAAAATTAATCTATCTTACTATGTCTCACTTTGTAGACACAGGTATTCAGGGTTAGCTGCATTTTCTATTGATAGCAACAGAAATGCAGTAATGTATATAGGGACCAAGATATCTCTTACGCTTTATATCGCAGAAAAATACTCCAAAAGAATGTATCAAATAACTTAAATGCATTCTGTCTCAGGTGAACTGTTAACTATTATCTAATTTCAGTTTTGCGAAGGTTAGATGATAAGTTAAGAACATATAAAAACTGCAACTTTTAATAAAAGTAATTTGTAGCAAATTTCAACTGCCTACTAGAGGTGGACATCATCTTTTCTAATCATAAATCTACAGAAGCCGCAACTCTAAAAAGCATATGATTTTTTAATCTGACTTCTTAAATAAATAAATCTTGTGTGAGCATCCTGAGTGTGAGCCTGAGATGAGGAAGCCCATGTCATAGACACCTACATATAGATGAAATCCATGCCAAATTTCATTAGTTCTGCTGATTGTTTAAATAATAATGATAATAAAAAAGCTGTAATAAAACTACGAGTTTCATTTGAGCCATCACAATCCATTGTATAATAGAGTGAAAAGACAGGGAAAAAAACCACCACAACAACAAATCCTCATGTAATTTGTCTTGCACTGAATCTGGAGATAACTGGATATTAATTTACATTTTTCCTTACCTGGTTACCCTTTGCATTGGATGAAGTGTTTGCTTAGTCACAAAGGATTTAATAAAACATTTCATCCTAAAAGTGCTGAAATTCATTTGGTTCCAATGAGATCAATGGTGTGCTTAAAATTAAGTGCTTAGGTAAGGTGTTGCTATTAGAGTTGTGTCACTCAGCAAAGAGCAGACAAGCTGAAAATAAACATTCATGCACATACATGAAGGGGAAAAAAATAAACCCATATTGTTTGTACACTGTATACAGAAAATAAAGAGCGAATGCGTTTGTTCTGCAGCTTGGGATCCCCAACTTTGCATGGTCTTTATTAAGCACTATTTTCACAATTAAGCACTATTTTACAATTCTCATTCAGAGAGCACATAGTGCTTTGGTTTACTGCGGACCATTTCTATGAGAAAGTTTTTCCATCAGTGTCCAAGAGCTTGTAATTTGGTCTAGTGTGCTGAGTAATAGATCTGTCTATGTAAAATAACCTGGTGTATGTCCAGTCTCCTGTCTATCATCATTTGGGTTTGATATCATTTCTCAATTTCCTTAACTGGATTTTTTTTCCCGAACAATTTCTTCTTGCCCAGAGAAAACATTCAGTAGTGAGTGTAAATGCCAGTTAAATATATGTGTTTCCAGCTCTCTCTCTCTCTCTCTCTTTTTTTTTTTTTGTAATCAAGTAAATACAATTAACTTAGCCCACTTACCATTTTAACAGTTTGTCATCCAGCCTGAAGATAATATTTAGCCAAAGATAAACATTTAAAGTTTTTTTTCTTCGTAATAAATTTTGCTTGCTATATATGTAACTGACAACTGAAGCCTGATAAATGAGAGTAAATGAAATCCTAATGACTTTGAGAAATTTGTAATGATTCATTTGTTCACTTTTGTTGTCAAAGTTTTCAAGTCACAAGTGAGAATATATTCTAAGCAGGGTTAACATGTGTTGCTGTAAGTGTTACGGTGGCTGGGAAAGCAATTTGCAAAGAACAGTAAGTGCCAAACATAGAAGACAAGCACACTGGCTATCAGCAAAACAGAACACTAACCTAGCAAAGGGTTTGTTTAGCTCTAGTCCAGATGGCTAGAATTTTCCAAAACAGCCCATCTTTTGCAATCATTACTGCAAACACATGCATTTTTTCTCTAATAAAGTTTTGACTAAAATTATTCCTGTATGATTTGCAGATCTAGACTTTGAACCTATGTATTTCTAACCACTAGGATGTTTCTTCAGGTATGTAGTTAGGCAGAAATCAAATGTGTTCGGAAGGAATTGCAGTATATCATGATTTAACACCAACTTGATCAATGAATTACTGAATGGAATTTGATGCTGTAGTGTTCTGTTTAATCATTCTGCAAAGTGGCTAATTAGTTAATATGCTAATTTTCTGATGTGCTATCTTTGGTATTGGATACTCTGCATGCAATTGAAACCCAAATTTTTGTACAATAAGGATTCTGTTTCGGTGCTTCTAAAATAAAATGAAAAAGTTATTGAAGCGGTCACAAGGCATTTTCTGAAGCATGCTGTAACTCAATTATGGTTGTAAGTGATTTTGAACATCTTCTTGTGTGGGAAAGCACAAGCATATTAAAATTTTGGGGTATTGGATTTCAGAGATTTTTTTTCATTATTATTTCAATAGATATAAAAAAATCTTTGTTAGGGAAATCTACACAGTGAAAGTCAGTGTTCAATGAAACTGTACACCTTCTCTTTAATTCCAGTGAATTTTTACCATTTTAATGTACCATTTTAGTAAATAAGTTGTGTGGTTTGATATTTAGTTTGAATTACATCAAAATATTTGTTAATTCTTTATTTTGATAGTTTCCTCTCAGCAGCTGTGATCATTATTCTGTGGTGTGTGACACTGTGTTGTATGTTGTCTGTAATTTAATGATTTGCATTTTTTTTGTGTCCTTGTAGCTGTAACCTTTTCAGTATTCAATGGCAAAAATGGCCCACGGGAACTTTCTGATTAACGTGCAAGAGCAAGTGGCAAGGTAAGCGTGTGCTAAAAGCTTTGCATTCTGTGATTTGCAGTTTAAAAATGTGGTACCAACTTGAACATGTCTGACTCCCTCACATGGGGAACTCCTATAACTCTGTAGGGAAGAAATGGAAACTTAATGTTAAAGTATGCTAAATCTTTTGGTGGGAAAAATTAAAAAGCTGATGAAAGAGGAAACATCTAATGAGTAAATTAGTCTAAATAAACACATTTTAATAGTACCGTTTGCTTCATATTAACTGGGTGTATAAGGTAGGTCAGGATGGTGAAAAGAAAGTGCATCTTTATACTCTTAGATAGATGGATTTAACCAAAAGAATTCTGGTTTTAGATGTGTTCTACTTTTAGACATTTTGTACTTTGTGCCAGTATCCTTCATTCTGATCAACAAAATTCAGACATCTGTCCTTCAGCATCTCTAGCCAGGGAGTTGCTTTGAACTGCCTCGTCTGTTTATATTGAGTTCAGCCACATGTTGATTTTCCTCCTCTGTTTTCATGCTGTCACTCTCCCTGCTATTTCCATTTCTGGTACCAAAGCCAGTTAAAGGCAACCTCTGTCAGTGAGACAGTTACACAAAATGAAAAAAATACGTATCTTTTTTTCTGTGCTAGACAATGAATCTAGAGGTCGTTAAAGTTAAGGACAGTGCAAGGGAGTTAAGAGAACTGTATGTTTCCTAAGCTTTGAAAGCAGATAGGACTGAAATTTGTATCGAGCCAAAGTCATTTGGTCATCTGAAATTTCACCCAGGTTTTAGGATAAAATAAATGTTCTTGCGTGTGAATAGCTTAATGGAGAGACAGATGAAAACTTTCTGGAAAAAACAACAACACACAGATATTGTGAGGAGGAGAAGAAGATAAATAACGGAGAGGATTTAGGCTCCCATGAACTAGGAGCATATGTAGTCATTGACTCTAATAATGAGGAACTTAGAGCATGTGAGCATTTTTTTTTTCTAGGGAACATAATTACTTTTGTGATACGGCATTGTTCCCACTGACACCAAATGCCTGTGTATTTTAACAAACAGCACTGATAAGTAGCACTTTTGATAGGAATGAGCCAGTTGCATATGCTAAATAAAGTAGCCAGCAGAGACTCTAGCTTTTTAAAGAGATTTCAAAAGACACCAGAGAGGGATTATAAATTGCTTCTGGTGTCAGTATGATTTAATCATCCCGAGGTCCGAATTTCATTATGGAAAGTACCAAGTGCCATTGGCTTTGAGTATCAAAAACACTGTAACCTTCAGAAACAAAAGTTCAGTCATGGGATGTTGTTCCTTTGATATAGATACGCTTCAAGAAAAGGAAACTGCAATCTTATTACTAGTTTTTTGCTGTTGTTGTTTTGTTTTGTTTTTTTCCAGAAAATGCTTTCTGCGTAAACATGTGCATTTGCTCCCAGTACACAATACAAAATATATTTTAATACAATTTATCTCTTATTTATGTGAGCTCACAATTCAGTGACATATATGTCATGGTTGATCTGTATCAAGATGTTTGTAGAGGTGAGTTACCGAGTTACAAATAGACTTGTCTGTATGAAATGCCCCTATCTTTCAATGAAGGAGAAACCAAAGGTTCAAGAAAGAGGTGTTGTGCCACGCAGCCACGTGCAGCCAAAGCTCAAAACAGCATTAAATCTGTTCAAAATCAATCAGGGCTGAAACATTACATTCAAAAAGATCCCGTGCCATGTAGTTTAACTCCTTTACCTCCACAATCAGAATAAATCTGGTGACCATCTACAGGTAATGGGAAAAAGATGGGACCTCAGGGAGGTTATGATAAAGCTGCACCTACATAATGAGGCAAATTTGGACTTCGGCATTGGGGCAAAGAACACTGAGTCTTAGAGAGAGGTGTAGGAGGCCTCATGGCCAATCTGCCCACTTTATGCAGGAACTTGTACCAGCCCACTGGGGAGCAAACAGTATACACGGGTTTCAGCCTAGAAGATGATATGTTTATATTGCCAACCTTGCTTTACCAACTAAAAAGATCTTTGCACTAAAATTCATGACATTTTTGTAGCTACGTTAAGATCTCCTGAAAGTTACGTTTTCTGCTAGACAATGCCCAGGTCCAAGATGGACCCTAGATATGGCTCCCCGAAAAGTGTCCAGGAGTGAAAGGTTTTGGTAGCCCTGGTGATTCTTTGCACCTGCTTCGTAGCCCCATAATGACTGGGGCTCTGGGCTTTCCCTCTTGCAAAACTCTAATCCTAACCCTAGACAGTGCCCAGGTCCAAGATGAAACCTCAGATGTGGCTGCCACCAAAATGAGCTTGGGGTAGAAGCTTTTGTCATGAATCCTGTCTCCTTGGCAGCTTTTTACTGTTGTTTCTCTGTGGTGTTACCACTGCAGGTCAAGCCCTGTCCCTCACCCAGTACAGGCTTCACTTGACACCGATAGCCCAGGCCACAGTGCAGTGATGCTGCCCACTGATGGCCCTGGTGGCAGTCCCCCCGTCCCCACTGTCACAGGCACCACAGCCAGCATTCCCTCTCTCCTCTCCTTCTTTCCTGCTCTCTTTGCTTTTCTTCACCATTTTCTTTTCCCCTTTTATCCTTTTTTCCCCATTTTCCTTTCTTCTCCATTTCCTTTCTGTCACAGCAGCCCTTAGAGAGGTCTGCCATGGAGCAGATACACAGGCTTCAGCCCATGGAGGATGCTGTGCTGGGGCAGGTGGATGTTGCCAGGAGGTTCTGTGGCCGTCAGAAGAGGACCCAGGGAACTACAGTGCAGTTGGCCTCACCTTGATCCTTGGCAAGGCTGTGGAGCAACTAGCCCTGGAGGCCATTTCCAGGCACATGAAAGACACTAAAACCATCAGAAGTAGTCAGCATGGATTCACCAAGGGGAAGTCATGCTTGCTGAACTTGATAAACTTCTGTGGTGAAATGACTGCTTGATAGTCAAGGGGAAGGCAGCGGAGATTGTCTACCTAGACAAGGTAAGGCTTTCAACACTGTCTCCCATAGAATGCTTATAGCAAAACTGATGAAGAATGGGCTGGATGAGCAGATGGTGAGGTAGACTGAAAAGTGGCTGAGCAGCCAGTTCCAGAGGGTGGTGATCAGTGGCACAAGGTCTTGTTGGAGGCCTATAACTAGCAGCATAACTGGGGTCCTGTTTCTACAGCTTAATTAATAATATGGATGATGGGACAGAGGGAATTCTTAAAGAGACTTGTAGGTGGCACAAAACTGGGAGGAGTATCTGATATGCCACCGGGATGTGCTGACATCCAGAGGGAACTGGAGAGGCTGGAGAAATGGCCTGACAGGAATCTCAAGAAGGTCAGGAAGGGGAAGTGCAAAGTCCTGCACCTGGGGAGGAAAAGCCCAGGTACCAGTATGGGCTGGGGGCGATGCGATGGAAAGCAGCTCTTCAGGAAAGGCCTTGAGGGAAAGGTGTAAGGAAGACAGAGGCAGGCTCTTTTCAGTGGTGCCCTGTGACAGGACAAGAGGCAATGGACACAAACAGAAACATGGGAGGTTCTGTCTCAAACTGTCGGGAAATGGGTATATTACTCCAAGGGTTGCCGAGCACTGGCACAGGTTCTCCAGAGGGGGTGTGGTGTCCTTGGGGATAGTCAGAGGCCATCTGCACATGATTCTAGGCAGCCTGCTCTAGGTGGCCCTACTTGAAGCAGGGGGGATGGACAAAGTGATCTCCAGAGGTCCCTTCCAACCTCAGCCAGTCAGTTCAGGAAAACACTTACCTATTCTGTGGCGGCAGTGCACTCAGCACCCTGTGCCCACGTTCGATCCCCCACAAAGTGATGCGCAGACACTGTACAGCATTTGATTACACAAGCCATTTATTGGCATCAATGTATATGATGAAGCTCCTGGAGGGAATGGACTCTCTCCAAGAGTTTGGGTGGTCACTGGCTGGAAGATGTTGAGCAATCCAGCTGTTCGGGAGGCCGGGGATAACACCATCCATCTCCTCAGGTACCCTCTCATTGCCTTCCCTCTCAAGGAAGCGGTTGAAGCATGTCTTCTCCAGGCAGCAGCAGAGGCACTGCAGGAGGTCATCCAGGTGCAGGGATCTTTGCTTCGCCAGGCTTGCCAGGGCTGTGGCTGTCAGGTGGTGAAGCACAGCCATCTTCAGGGCAGGGGGGGGAGAAGCCTTTGCTCACCAGCATTCGGGCGCAGGTCTGCAGATGTTTGAGGTGGAAGCTGTGGGGTCGGGCATGCCTGGCCGTGTGCCCGACAGACTGCATCTCTGCCACAGCGCAGCTCTTTGGCGGCGCCGTGCTGCTGGTGAAGCTGGCCGCGGCTACTCCAGGCTCACGAAGGTGTCCGAGTCGTCCAGCCGCACCCCAAGCATGATCTCAATGGAGAGGGTGCTCTCGGAGGCGTTGGCCAGCCTGAGCTTGCAGGAGCGGCGGGAGGGCAGCACCGTCAGGCGGCAGTGACGTGACTGCGGCAGGAGCTCCCAGGCTGCTTTCACTGAGTTCTGGAACCAGCGGGTGGTTTTCTCCACATCCAGGTAGGAGCCGGTGCAGAGGGTGCATAGGAGGCTGGGCTCCTGTCTTCTCCTGAGCTCGTCCTCGGGGTGGTGGAGGAAGCACAGCATGTCCCCCACCAGCCGCTCCCTTGCGCAGGCGCACTCCAGCTCCACGCGCAGGCCGGGGTTCTTCGCTGGCGTCTTCCCCTCGGCACCCAGCTCCGGGTGGAAGGCATGCCCGGGGGGAGGCCTCAGGGGCACGAGCAGGCGGTACAGGACGTTGTCCCCCTGGGTACTCCAGCCTTCGTAGAGGCAGCCCACGCCGATGGCTGGCTGCAGCCGTGGCTTGAAGAGAGATTTCCCGGAGAGTCTTCGGCAGGCACCAAGAAGCTCCTCCACCAGCTCCTCCACCACCTTGCATTTGTCATCCATGTACCACTGGGTGCGATCAGCCCAAACCCTGCCCAGATCCCAGGTCTCATTGGTGTCAGTGTAGTCTTCAACCTTCTTCTCCTTCTTCCTTGCAGAGCTGCCCTGCTTGCTTCTGCTGCATGGCCCACGTCTCCTTTTCCTGAGCCACCGGCAGAGCCCGAAGAGGAGAACAAGGAGGTCAATAAAGGTCCAGAGCTGCCACTGCTGCAAGGCAGTGAAGAGCAGGGCTCCCAGGGCCACCCCGCTCTGCTCCTGTCTCCTCTCCTCCATCTCGTGCAGCAGCTGAGCCATGCCTTCAATCAGCTGCTCCGCATGCTGCTGCATTCGCTCGTGCGCATCCACATCCACATGATCATCCACGAACCACGGCTTCTGGGCAATGCCCAGCACAGCCAGGGCGAGGAAGATCAGCCGAGCCATGGCTTGCAGGAGGTGCGAACTGCACTCACCGACGACCAAGGCCACAGTGTGGTGGCGCTGCTGCTGCTGGCCCTGATGACAGCTCCCCCGCTGTGACTCGTCCTTTGTGATGTCACAGGCACCACAGCCGCATCACAGCAATCCCTCTCCCTGTCCCCTCCTGTGCTCTGCTTTTCAAAGGTGAAGAGAACCTCTCCAGGGTGAGATTCCAGAACTAAAGAGAGAGTCAAAAGCCATCTGGACATGGAATCACAGACTATCCCGAGTTGGAAGGGACCCATGAGGACCATCGTGTTGAGTTCCTGGATCCACACAGAACCATCCAAAAATCAAACCATAAGTCTGAGAGCACTGTCCAATCGCTGCATTAGAAGTATTGCCAGGAGGGCAAAGGAGGCGATCCTTTTCTCTTCAGTTCTTGTAAGACCGTATTTGGAGTACTGTGTCTAGTTCTTGGTTCTGCAGTGCGAGAGCAACAGACTTAGTGGAAAGAGTAGAAATAAGGGCCGTAGAAATGATTAAGGGACTGAAAGATCCCTCATATGAGGAAAGGCTGAATGTGCCGGGACTTTTCATGCTGTAGAGGATAATTCTCAGGTGGGGTCTTAACAACGTATATAAAGACCTGAAGGGAGGGTGCAGAGAAGGTGCAGGCAGACTCTTTTCAATGGAGCTCAGTGACAGGAGACAAGAGGCCATGTACAGAACTTGGAACGCAGGAGGTTCTGTCTGTACATCAGGAAACACATCTTACTGTGCAGGTGATTGAACACTGAAACAGTTTGCCCAGAGGTCATGCATTCTCCGTTCCTGTAGATACTCAAAAGCCATCTGGACGTGGTCCTGGGCAAATAGCTGTAGGTGCCCCTGCTTGAACCAGAGTGCACCAGATGACCTCCAGAGGTCCCTTCTAACCTCAGCCACTCTATGATTTGATTAAACGCAGCAAGTATTCTGTAGCCATCTGACTGACATAACATCAAATTTGTTTTTAGCCCAGATTAATGGATATGCTCAAATTCATGATTCTTTGTCAAGCTTCCTGTGTTTTAAAGTGTCGTAATTTCTCCATTAAAGATGGTGTCATGTGATATTTACTATTTTCCTGGAGCTATTTAGAATCTTTTCTACTTTTCTTGTTTGTACACTGCAAATAAGAAAGTGTCTAAAACTCATACAATGAGAAACTGTGGTTTAATATTTTGTGTTGACTTCCGCATTGCTGTAAGCTATATGTATTTTTTTTTCTGAAAAGAAATCAGAGTGGAAGAAAAGCTTTTACAACAGACTCTTCGTACTGTAGTTTGTATGGAATAATTCACTGGATTGGAAGTTATGAAAGTCAGAAACTTCTAAGTAACGTGAGAAAAGGTGGCTGAATGTGGTCTTTTTGTCATTAACATTACTTGCTTAGGAGTGGTAATTGTTCGAAATGAGCAGTTTTAACTTCATTTTTGAGACAATTAAGTGGAATTTATTAGTGAGATATTGCAGTGAGGACCAGGAAGAGTTTGTTTGTTTTTGTTTGTCTTAACAGTAGCACTTTTACAGTAATAGAGGCAGATGACAGAGATGTGAGAATGTCCTTCAGAGCATTTAAAGTTTTTCCTTGTGTTGTGACAGATTTCTGAGTAGGGAGTGTAATCTGAGAATCAGAGAGTCCTTTCATGAGTCACTTCATTAACTTCATGAAACCATGTCTTTGTTTAAATCTGGAATCTGATATTGCTCCAGATTTGTGTCCTGGTGAGTTATATTAGACCTGGAGTACTCCAATGGGAGAAGTCGACTAGGTCAGTATATTTAATGAAGATTTGGTGTCAGAATCTGCATTGGCCTTTCACATCTGCATCACAGTGTAAACCACAGATATCCTAGACAGAATTCTGGTCTTGAAATTTAAGAAGTGCGAGAATTTAAAATTTCAAAAAATCTTCCTGACAGAGACCTGGTCTATCAGAAGGTATTCATAGGCATCTAGATATGCCCAGAAGCAGACAGATAAAATTGGAATAAACTCTTCTAAATGTGTTGGTGAAAAAATGTGTTGGTGAAACTCAATTTACCAAAAACAGTAGCCCCCTCCCCCCCCCACTACAAAGCTGTTTTTACCCTGTCACATCTCTTAATTTTCCCAGATTTTGGATCCTAAATGGCTTTTCAAAAATCACTGGATCATCTAATTGACCTAATTTTATAAAATATTACTAATGTCTAAATTGTGAGTTTTCTGATTGTCTCCCTTAATTTTTTTTGCTGTGAAAACTCCAGATATTTAAATCTTTAAAATGCTCCTTTATTTCTCAAGTATTTTTACAGTGAATAGCTATCTGCTAGGCTGGTGCTTTGTTGCTCTGAATTCAGAGCTAAAAAGCTTTATTTTCATTTGAAATCCTAGAAAGCAGTTTGTCGTTGTGTTCAACATCCCATCACCTATTTACATACCCAGCCAGGCACATAATGTATTTTAGACCACTTTTACAATGACTGGCCCCTCTTCGCATGAGTAAGTTCATAGAAATGATCTCTTTGATGAGCCTGAAAATACAACGGGCAAAATCAGGGTTTATTTTCAGAACCCACTGAATTCAG
This sequence comes from Heteronetta atricapilla, assembly GCA_011075105.1. NCBI lineage: Eukaryota > Metazoa > Chordata > Aves > Anseriformes > Anatidae > Heteronetta > Heteronetta atricapilla. The sequence continues at coordinate 98,655,002 of CM021731.1, forward strand.
AACATTCTCTTTAGCCCTGCCTGCCCATAAAGATCATGTAAGATCAGATGCGTGTCATATTTTACAGAAATGCAGAGTCTGACCTACCTACTCTTCAAGTTACCCTCTTGAAACCATTGGGGTACGGTTCCAAAACCAGAAGTGTTTGTAGCAGCTGTTGAATTGACAGAGTTGGAGTGCCTGTTGAGAAAAGCGTGGAACCGTTAGAAGGATGAAAAACAGAACAGCTGAGCTCAACAACGACAACAGTCTAAGAGTCCTGGGATGTATGAAGAGGCAAAATTGCTGGATACATTACCAAGGACAGAATATGAGAAACCAGTGAATAGAAGGACCAGCTGCTACTGCTTCCCCTATTGCATGGCGTCACACATTCTGGAACCATCAGATTTCCTCTCCATTTTTCTGAACTTGCTGCAGGATTTCTCTTTTCATAGCTGCAGGATTTCTCTTTTCATAACCTTACTGAGACCCCTCCTTTGATTTCTTTGGGTATGTCTTTTGGTCTAGCTCTTTCTTCTCTTCCATCCTTTTCAGGAGTCACCTTTACAGTCATTATTCACCTTACCAGCTACACTGCGTGATATAGGGTGTGTAAGTAGTGTTCAGCGGTGAGTTAGGTCTTTAAGAAAGTCTAAGCATGTATTTTTTATAATACATATTATTCAATCAGCTCCAGTTTAGAGGTCTTACATGTAGAGAAAGTTGTGTGGTGGATTCAGCATTAGAAAACCAGATGGTAAAGAAGAAACTGGAAATAGAACAGATGGACAATAAATGATATGCAAATTAATTAAGGTTTGAAAGATCTTGGGATTTAATTGTAGTTTTAAAGAGGAAGTACCTATTAAGTTCATTTTATACTTTCTATACTGTGATACCTTTTTTGAAAATAGAAATTTTTGAAAATAGAAATTCCCTCTACTCTTTCCAATAAGATTCAAATTAATACATAAGGAAATCATTGTTTTGTCAGTACAGCACCAGTTACCAGTTCCTGAAATTATGTACTATATGAGCTATAATTAGTTCCCCAAACACACACACACACTCATGCAAACCAAACAGGTGATCACACTCTAAAGGTATTAATTTTTTGTTGGTTAGATTACCTGTACATTTTCTTTTAGCTTAAAATCCATGCTTATGAGATATGTCAATGGAAGGTAACTAGCAAAAGGTTTATCATCATGGCTACAAATACATGCTTGCATTGACTCCATTTGGTGCTTTGCAACTTAACTTACAAACAAAAATAAAGTGTAGCTACATCATTATCAGGGAAGAAAGGAGGTAGAAAAAAGTTCTGCTTTGATCTGCAATGGCTGAAAAGTCCCTGTTCAAGTTGGTCATAATTTGAGTCTCCTAAGCAATGTTAGAAGACGAGTCATTCTATTCACAATATTACTATCTGTATTACTCAAACTTAATAGAGCAGATTTTCTAAATAGCAATGCCCCATTTTTATGCCACAAATAATGCTATTTGTTTCTGACAGTTTCTGAAAAACTATTTGTTTCTTAGATGAAAAAATGACACCTAAACTGTTATTAATCAGAACCTTTATCATTAAAAGGTTGAGTGATTTGGGAAAAATGTGCCCTGCCACCCTCTGAGAAAAATGAATTCAGGCTTCTACATTCTTCCTAACATATTACTCTGTTGGCAGAAATAAAATCTGAAGTACACTTACACCTTTCTGTGGATGGTGTTGGATCTCCATATTCTCCAGTTTTTCATTTTCATGTTTTTCCGTGTTTTTAACTAGTGGAGTAAAATGCATAGACCTTCAACATCCAACTAAAAAAAAAAAGTGAATATAACTTCATTATTGACAAAGAGCAAGAATGTATTAGCAGAGCACCCTAAATTTTCCTGAATTTATGCGTAAGCAAGGAACTTGCTTTATGTACAAAAGAGGTGATTTTAGGTTCTGCCTTTATATGCACACCACAGGAAACTGTGGTACCTTATTGTACAGTGCTCATAACACCAGTGTTGCTTATAAAGCCTGTATAGTGAACATTTACACAGCTATAGGGTCACCAAAGGGTCTTTTCAAAAACACTTCCTCGTTTACAGTATTTCCTTTTTCCTTGTTGTAAGTGGCAATCAAGCACAGATTTACCTTCAAGTTAGCAAAAGCAGGAGCATAGTTCAGATTTTTTTTTTTTTTTTAATTATGTCAACCAGCTAAAATGTTAATCCTGCTTAACCAAAACAATACTATCTGCTAAATATTCTGTACAAAGTAGGCACAAATCTATAGGTATTATCAGGGTATCAGGGTGGGGTGTTTTTTTTTTTGGCTCAAAGTGTGGACTTGTCAAAATTTTTAACTGAGAAAACATCACAAAATACAGATGTCTTATTATGATGCAGTTTCATGGAGGACAAGCTAAAAGTTGAGATTCTTCTCATTCAAAAATTAACTGTTAATTTTCTGTTCGTCCTGTGCATCTAATGGGTGTAAGAGGAGGAAATAACTCTGTTTTATGTATTATTTAAGGTAGCATCTGATGCCATACCTAAAATACAGAGATGTTGCCTGAAAAATCCATGACTTACACGGTAAGAGTTTGACAATCAAGTGTCAAATTATTAATTATCACAGATTAACATTTATTTTAGGTTTCAAGGCAATGTGGCTGAAGACAATGGTTGTCTTGAAAATTTAGTTTTAATTCTATATTCCTCTATTCCTTCATAATAAAGGTTATGACAGATTCCAATTAATTTGGTATTAATTTTGAAGTTCTTTTCAGCTATGTATGTTGAAGGAAATGTGACCTGCAAGTCTGTATTGATGTGATTTGATCTATTTTCAGAACTTTTAATACTTTACTCATGGGAACATTATTGATATGTAGGTATTGTGCTGGTAATCTAATACAACTTGAACTTTCAGTTTAAGGTTTTGTTTAAGATTTACTGATTTTATGTAACGATATCAAGCATTATTCCATTTTGACATTTAGCATTGAGTATAAGGCATTGGGAATAAATTCCTCTCTTAGAAATGTGTTTATTTTAACATAAATTCCTGTAATTTCTATGGAGAAAAATAACTACTATCCAACTTTTCCCACATACACTTACAGTGCATTGATCTAAATAATGTACTATGGCAGATGATAAATTTGTCATGGGGTTTTGTTTACATTACATTTGAAGCTGTTTAACTGGAAAATCTGTTGATGAAAGAGTGAGGTTGATTTCTTTACATGATTTAGTTGGCTTTTCTTTTTCTAACAGTGAGGTCCATATTATGGCAAAGACATTAGCTTCTATTTCTGGAGAGAGAAATGTATTAGCCAGCAAATGAAAATGGACAGCCTTGAATTCTTAAAAAACAAACAAACAAAAACCAACCACACACACACAAACCAACAGCGAAGGCAACTGTTGAATGTAAACTTCTCCAGCATGTTCTCCAAGAACCTGAATCATAGAAAGAGAAATATAGAAAGAATCATAGAAAGAGAAATATATTTTGGAATGCTTTT
>CM021731.1:98663507-98720635 GCA_011075105.1 Heteronetta atricapilla
GGGTGTCGAGAGGCAGGAGACCTTTTCTCCATTAACACCAGCGACAGGACCTGCGGGAACGGGGTTAAGCTGAGGCAGGGGAAGTTTAGGCTTGACATCAGGAGGGGGTTCTTCACAGAGAGAGTGGTTGCACACTGGAACAGACTCCCCAGGGAAGTGGTCACTGCACCGAGCCTGACTGAGTTTAAGAAGCGATTGGACTGTGCACTTAGTCACATGGTCTGAACTTCTGGGTAGACTTGTGTGGTGTCAAGAGTTGGACTTGATGATCCTTAAGGGTCCCTTCCAACTCAGGATATTCTATGATTCTATGATTCTATGAAAAAAGTATTAATTTAGAGAACTTCCTAGATAATGCATCTGCTACACTTACTTATTCAGTTGAAGGACAAAGTAACAGGTAGTAACAGGTAGGCTTTCACAAGATCTATGTAACATTTCCTGTATATCTGTGGTAGATGCTCCCACAATATGTCTACTGCCAAGTATATAATGCTTTTCATTAATGAGCCTGGTAAGAAACACGAAGAATTGTGCAATAGAGAATGGGTATTTCTCAGGTACTTTAAGAAAATGCATGGAATCCTTTTTTGAAATACAATACTTTATGATTTCTAGGAAAATACATGCATAAATCATGAAATGCCAGGAATGATGATATGCTAACCAACTGGAAAAGTTTGATTATTTGATATCATTATCAAATGGTATTAAAGCCTTAGAGAATAAAGGCATTACAGAATAAGAAAAACAGTTATTAAAGGGATTCAGGTCATAGGGATTCATACAAGAGAGATTTCCATTGCTGTAGTAGAAGATATGGAACAGCTTATATTCATACTTCTTAGAACAAACAAATCTTGTGGCAGGTTGGCCTCACCATCACTGAAGCTGACTAGGAGCACTCCTGTGTAGGATAACTGTGGTGGTTGCACACTGATGTATAGCTAAACTCTAGCACAGGGGAACAGGGGCTGCGGTCAGTCCCTGACGTTTCATCTCCGCCGCTCCCTCACGGTCCCTCCCTGCCCCTGCTCCCCACAGGGTCCCTCCCATGGATGCCGTCCTTCCCGAATTGAGCCTGCGGGGGCTGCCCACAGGCAGCAGCTCTTCAAGAACTTCTCCCACACGGCTCCGTACAGTGTGGGGATCTGCGCCATGTGGGACCCATGGGCTGCAGGGGGACAGCCTGCTCCACGAGGGGCCTCTGCACAAGCTGCAGGGGAACTGCTGCTGCCTGCCTGGAGCACTTCCATCCCTCCCTCCTCACTGATGTTGACACCTGCAGGGGTGTTTTTTTTCTTTTTTTTTTCTTTTTTTTCTTTTACATCTCATCCATCTCCCTGCTGCTTCTGTGCAGCAGATTTTTCCCCTCTTAAATATGCTCTCGCAAAGATGCAACTTGGTTCATGCGTAGCTCAACCTCAGTTAGCTGCTTCCTAGGCTGGTGGAATAGAGAACTGGTGCCAGAAGAGTGATACCTTGGTAGCACCATAGTGGATGTGTCATCAGGAGAAAAAGCAGGGAGAGAATGAAGAATATATGAGGTAGGTGACAAAATGACAGGTTTGCTTCTTTTCCAGAATGGTGCTCTGTAAAAACAGCAAGTTCTGTCTCTGGCAGCTGCAGTCCTTTGTTTCAAGATTCTGTGGCAATGACTATTTTTTTCTCCTGAGGAGCAGAATGCCTCTAAAAGAAGTAGTTGTTCTCTGACCCATGCAGAGGTGATGCCTGGCAGCTTATGCCTGTGCGCAATTTATAGATGTTTGTCTCACATTGATGGTCCTAAGTGTATACGATTTGGAGTTATTGGTCTCACTTTTTGTTCTTGGCCAGCAGAAACCAGATCTGCAACATAGCTTTTTGTTATGCAGATCTGTTCTCTGGCTATCCAGTCAGATGAGCTGGTAATGGGAGCCTGCCAGGTACAGACGCTGTTGTTCCCCTGTGTAGCTTGTGCCCTGCTTGTTCTAGCTTGCTCTCTGTCATTTTGTGTCTGCCCCCAGACATGGTCAGTAACCCCGGCCTCCTTCCCGCCTCACTCCCTGTCCTCAGTCAGACGTAAGGAAAGCCGAGCATTTGCCACAACTGCTTTCTTGCGGTGGTCCCAAAGGTCCTGCTCTGGTCATGTATGCCAAGCTGCTCAAGACCTCTAGCTGGCAATCATCATTAACAAGTTGGTCCTCAGGGAGATTTGATGTTCGAGTTGACATGACTGGCAATGTGTTCCTACCCTGCAGCCTCAGACAGTCCAGCCACTTCCCGTGGAGCAGCAGGCCTGACCCTGACAACGGGAAGGCTCCTGGGGCCTCAGTGTACCCCACACAAATGGTCTCAGGTGCTCAGGCCTCTTCTGGCTTCTGGGATCCCTTCTGTGGTGATACAACATTTTTTGCCTCTTTTTTCAGTGAACCAGATGGCCTGAAATAATGAGTGCTGGTTGCGGTAGAATTGTGGTTTTGTAACACAGTATGAAGAATGAAAGCTGTGTCACTCAGGGAGCGGTACGGGTGTCTGTGACAGTGAATTGTACTGCTGCTTTTGGAGGACTCCTCTAAAATGTAGGATTCATTTCCTGTGAGGGTCCTATACATACTGACTGCATGTGAGTTCAGTTTTGATAAGGTTTCTTTTCATAAGTAGCTAAAGGCTGTCTCCAAAAGACAGCCCAAGAGCAAACTAGCATGCTTGCATGCAGTGTGAAATATCAGAGAAGTGATATTTTACCAAAGACTAAAATGAGACATTAGCCAAATTGATGGTGTAGATATAGTTATAATTTAGAGAATTTCAAAAATAAATTAATATTTTGTATCTTCTAGCAACAGCACTCGTTGTTGCAATCTTGTGCCTTCTCACACAGTGCATCTCATGTAACAATAATAGAGATAATTATGATAATTATAATAAAAATTAATAATACTTGCCCTTTTTCAGTGGATTTTAAAGTGCTTTTCAACATTGACTAATTAAGTCTAACAATATGCTGCGAGGTGGGTAGCAGGTGTTTGTTCATCTCTCTGGATCATGTCACCCACCGTAGTAATACAGCTGCTTGTACTTAAGTCTCATTGACTTCTAAATTATCATTATGGTTTTCAGTAGATAATTTTCTTGCATTCTCTCCATAATGTGTAGAGAAGTGGAAGCCCTTTCTTACATGACTGCTGTTTTCACAGTAAAATTTTACATGGGGAGGATTTGTGGCCATACCCAGTCAAGACTATATCCAGCATGATGGGAATGGGAGCCTGTGCAGCCATGCAAACCCAGGCGTGCCTGCTGCATAAAGAGACGCAGAGTTTTTTGGCAGCAAGGCATGAATAGCCCCTAGACTATCCAAGAAGGTCACCTCTTAGATTACTCATCTGGTTAGTCAAATGATCAAGCGTTTCCAGACTGGTTCCCTAGAAGAAAGTTTTTATGTAGGTTTTGGTGATACACATACACATGAATAAAAACATAGGGAGTCACATTTTTTTTTCCTTTTTATCTCTTTCCCTTCTCTTGTTCTTTACTCTTATCTCCCTAAGCATGTACATGCACACATAGTTAATTTACTTTCAGATGTTAAAATAGAGATTATTTATGAGGTAAACTAATCTGAGATGCAACCTGTTTCTCCTAATAATCATGGTATAATCTGGACTCTTTGCAGCAAACTAAAGGATTTTGAGAAGGATATGAAACGGCAGATGCTTGATTAAATTTTTAAAGGGTAAAGTGGAGGATGTAGGGTAAATTTTCTGAACAGTGTACAGAAGACTCAACACAAATCCCATTATTAGTTTACAACATATGTGGGTGTTAAGTAATAACAGGATTCCTACACAGACATCTCTAATATAGTGCTGTACAAATTTACACCCATGCTTTGAATGAGTTTAGACACTGAAAACTGGTATCAGTGTTACAGTTCTTATACACTATCAAAATTAATGTTATTCTTCACTTTCTTAAGTAGCGCAGCATGATTTTCAAGAATAACACTACATAAAAGGACTGGTTCTAACTCTGGCCTTCAGGAAATTAATGATGATAGATAATACATCATGAACTTTGAATATGGAATATCTGGCCCTTTTTACACCTGATCAGTCAAGTACCTTTGCCCAGGAGAGCACTTAACGCATCTACCAAGTCGGAAAGTACTAAAATCAGATAGTATGTAAATTATTGCTGTCCTGAACAGGATGAAATTGAGCATTTATGTTGGATTTCTCCTAACTGCGTGTTTATACAGTCATGTGAGATGTAATAATAAAAAATAAATGCATAAATACTGCAAATTGTAGGAAGAGATGACCACAAATTTCCACATGTAACCGCTCAAAAGAGTGAATGTCATACTAGAACATCTGGGTAATCCTGAAGCACTGTTTCCAGAGATTATAGAAGTCTAGACAGACAGATAGCATCTAAAATGGAGAAAAAGTATTCCATTAAACTAACATAGAGATGTCAGGAATGTCAGTTATTTAAGAAGTGAAAAAGAAGTGTCTCTGTCTCATATTAACAAAAATGTCTGTAAGGTATTTGATTTGGGATTAATAAATGTGATGTAGATGAACTCCACACCTTTATAAAAAAAAATTTAAAATCATTACAGCTTACATATCTCCCCCAATACTCTGAAGTGGCTGGGTACCACTGTATCTAAATCTTCATAACTATTTAAAAATCCAATTTTCAAGTACCTTTACTTGTTTCTCAACACATTTTTAATGGCTTAGCCTACATATAGCGAAACAAAGTTTAAAATAAAATGTATTTCTACTATTGTATGTCTCCTTACTATGCATACTCTACTGTTAAAGCACAGCTTGTAGTAGAATGACATACTAAAGTTGGAAGTCAACCATTTTAGAAGTCTTCTAATGTTTGTTAGAAGAAAAAATGACAAGTATCTTTCTGCTGATTGCAAAACAAATTACTGTACCTACAGATTCATAAGGATAATACTGTCTAGTACTTTGTAAGGGGTCCACAGAAAGTAGGTTCTGAAAGCTGATTCCTTTCCTTCAGTGTGATATTGGTGGAAGATTCTGACAGTTCACTCCAGGGAACTACAAGCCCTCAGAACTAGTATTTTAATAATAATAATAATAATAAAATAATGTATAAGTGGGGCTGTAACATGTGTCCTGGGCATTAGGAGACTTTTTGACTTTAACCTTAATGAGCCTTACTGAATTTCACTTTGATTTTTGGCAGAATTGAAAGGTTAAGAGAGAGGTCCATGATGATGGATTTGACAAGTCCTTGAAATGGAAGAGTCCCATTGTAATTCAAGGGTATAATCCAACTAAAGAAACCCTGTTTATCTGTTTATATACATGCAAATAAACGTATTGGTAGCATAAGGCCTTTCTGATTTGCTGCTGCAAATCAAACAGTAACCGATTTGGGAGTTTTTAGACTTGAGCAGTTCCTCATCTTTAGCTTGTTGGTTGCAGAGCATAGGGAGGCTTCTTGCCAGACACGCCACATCTTTGATTCAATATAACATACTGAGTCAATATGACATCCCTTTTCAATAAATGGCCTAGGTACTGATATGTGAAAGCATCCCAGTTCTGAAAAACTCTTGAAGCATTTGCTTAATGTTCTGCGTAGGGGTGGATTCAAGCATACACTTAGGGGCTTTCAGAATTCAAGCGGAGTACCTGGCCTAATACCTGAAAGAATAAAACTCCACGTGTCATTAACCTTCCTGTCTTGCTCCCATAAAAAAGATCTAACTGATCAATTTCAATTGCAGTGACTGGCAAAAGATATAGGATTAGAAATGAAGCCAATGGCAAGTTTAATGCTAGAAACTTGATGTAAATCATACAGGGTTTTAGCAGAGTTATGATACATGCTGTCAGAGGAGATCGCAACAGTTTTGCTTTCAATAGAGGACTGAAGTAGACTTTTTTTTTTCCTGGTAGCTGTTATGTTCCCGTTATTAAAAGAACTAATATGAACAGTCTCCAATTCTATAAAAGTGTTAGAACACAGAAACAGACATTATGATTTAAAAGGCAGATCTTTTCCAAAGAAAAATCAGTTATTTTAGTCTTTGAAAATATATAGCCTGCCTGGAACAACTATGTAGAGCTGGGATAGACATGTTTGAGCAAGATATTATAGAGCATGATCTCAGATGCAATGCAGAGCCAGGGAGACAGTACTTTGTGTTTTAATCATTTTTTCATACATTAGTTTGTACTAACATCTTGCCCAAATCAAATAAAGGTAAATCTAATATATGGAAATGTAACTCAACATCTGCACCTTTTGTTTTAAGCTGAACAGTGCAGGACACAGTATAGAAAAACATCCAAAATATGACACCATTTTCACAGAATTCATGAAGTGGGATATTGTCTTTTACAAACTGTATTGAAAGGAATTAAGTAAAAGCCTTTTAAGACTGGTTCAAGAAATCTGTCCATGAGGGTTTTTTTTCCTCTTGGTTTTTTCTTTCTGAAGTAATTTCAGAAGAAATTCAATCCTTTTTTTTAATATATATATTTCATTTTGTGATTTATTTGTGCATAATTCTGAATAATCACTGAATCATAGAACGGTGTGGGTTGGAAAGGACCACCCAGTTCCAACCCCCCTGCCATGGGCAGGGACACCTCCCACCAGACCAACAAGATCCAGCCTGGCCTTGAACACCTCCAGGGATGGGGCATCCACAACCTCTCTGGGCAACCTGGTGCCTCACTACCTAATTCTAGTAAAGAATTACACAAAAACACAGATTTTGTGAAAGAGTCGGTCTTGGTTAAGCTTAGCCTAAGAGCTTAGCCTTCACCTTCCAAAGAAAAATTACTGTATTTTTAATGTATTTTTTATTTGTATTACTAAATTCCAGCTTTTTGATCCAGCTGTATCTTTGTCTGCCGAATTAAAGGTTCTCTCTTCTCCATGCAGGTATTTCCAGTCTTTAATTGAGTCACCCATGAACTCATCTTTATAAAATAAATAAATTGTGCTCCTAAAGTCTGTCACAGCAAGGCACATTTGTTAGACCATGAAGAATTCTTGTAAGGAGCTCAGCACCTTCAGTTTTTCCACAGCAAAAGCAAACCACCAGTCTTTCCAGTCTCCAGTTCTTTTGCCTTTTCTAATATCTATATGTCTTCAATATGTGACAGAACTAACACAAAATAACCACATAATTTTCCAATATAGTTAACATGTGCTATTTCATATAATGTACTACCTTACGTGGCTTTTAAAATCTGTATTTCATTTATTCCTTATTGTTTCTCTGTTCTGATAGCTATATATTCATGAAATGATACTTTTGTCTCTCTGCTTTAATGGAAAAACCCTTACTCACTTTTTTTTTTTTTTCCTCAAATCTTTTTTCTTTTTCTCATGTACCTCGATGTTGGTATTAAATGTCACTGATTATAACTGTGGTTATCAGATGTAGGGCATCAACTATTTTTCAGTGTTCACAATTGAAGAAATCAAAGTAATGTAAAGTACGAGCCCAGCAGTAAGTTAAACAAGAAACAATTGTAAGTGCTAAACTGCTTGTGAGGGAGCAGGTAAGCATTTCCTGTAGCCATGTAAACAGACTTGTATCTAATTCTTTCCTGTCCATCTGTGAAAGGCCAGGAAGCTCGGAGTGTTTCAATCTATTGCTTTTGGCAGCTTATACCCCTTTAGTAGATAAAACTTGCTTATAGCTGCTTTCTAGCTTTAACCTGGGCCAACCATTCCAGACCTTCTTTTAAGTTGTCCCAGTTCCTTCAGTGACTTGGCATTTTAATTTTCATTTTAGAAATAGATACTCATTTAGGAAATCTGACTGCAAACTAAAAAAGTGGGAAAATGCACGAGCACTTCAAGTACCCCCTCCATGTTCTTTATCCTCAAAGCTGTTTCTTTGCAACTGGTCTTTTGCTTATCTTACTTGGATAGGGAAATCAATTAGCCAAAGAATTTTAATAATCATGTAACTGTATAGCATTTTGTTTCTGTATCAATGACAGTATTCGTTCATACACCATCGTTTGGTCCTTTCATTCCTTTTGGTTTGTATTCATAAGCCTGTATAGATTTATTAGATGATTTGACATTCTGCATGATAGAGACATCTGCTTTTATGTAGTTATGTTCAACAACACGTACACATTGAAACCCGGTTTTCCAGAAAATCTCTTAGACTGGATCAGAAATCATGACAGGAAAAGTCCATCATTTTGCATAGCGATTTGTTCAAATACATAACCATTTCACCATCAATCGTGTGCCTAAATCCTTATCTAAACCTAAACCTTATCTAAACCTAAACCTTACCTAAACCTTATCTAAATCTGATTCTAGTATCCAACCACAGTTTCTTGGCATGACTTTTCTCTTGAGTAAAGAGCTCTCTGCTATCATTTTCCCCCAGGAAGTACGACCAATCAGCAGTCATTCAATACAGTCATGATGGTTTTATTTTGGATAAACCCATGAGACTGAACTTTCTCATTTTTTCACATTTTTTTTCTCACCCATCATTTATTTGTGTGACACATGTTCCATGTTTTCAATGTCCCTTTTGAAATGTGGGCAGTGCAGCTGAACATAATCTTTTATTGCTGCCTTCACCAGAGCTATTTATGAAGATAAAATTACTGAATTGATCCAACTCACCATTCAACTGTTTATGCATTAAAAAGTGGTATTAACCTTTTTTTACCGACCATTTATTATTATTATTATTATTTAAGTTGAAGAATTTTGTTGAACAGGTTATCATTTTTAAAAATCTAACCCATTTTCAAAGTCCCTGTTTTTCAGAAATATAGTATCTCATGCTGTAAATATTGTCTACATTTTTTAAAGATACATGAAAATAATACAGTTTCTTAACTGGGTTCATCATACAAACTAATTCACACAGTTCAAAAGAATTGCTTCTAGGCACAATGTATCTGCCATAAAATAGTATAATCTATAAGATTTTAGGAATTCATAGATGCTCCTTCACACATTTCTCATATGGATGTTCTGGAAAATCATTTTCCTTAAAAGTTATAAGAAGATTAACTCCATCTCTTCTCCGGTTCTTTTCTGGTGTTAAATTAATTCTGTTCTCAGATGTATCTGTGTCTTTAGACAATGCTGTGGAAGTGGAAATGCATTTTGCATTTCTGCGGTTAATGTTAGGCTTTGGTCCAGTCACTACTAGTACCACTAGTCACTACATACAATGAATTTCTGAGCAATTGCATTTGGGAAAAAGTATGTACCCAAGAAGACTCAGGGCATCTGGTCTGGAATCAACCACAGATGGAAAAGTATGAACCCATAGTGTTTTTTGTATAGTGCTGGAGGATAAGTGTGTCATCACCAGCTTTCACAGACTTGTATTTCAGCCTTGTTATGACAGATAACAGTTCAACTACTTGAGAAGCAAATCTCTTTTGAGAAACATCCTTTATTCTATGCTATAGGGAATATGAAAATGAACAAACTTTGTAGCAGTGTTTGCAAATATAAAGAAAAAAGCATCATGTCTCTTGGGGGCTTCCTGAAAACAAGGGCTACTTAAATGTGTCCTTAAAGTAAATTTGTCAGATGCTAGAGCTCTGTGTTGCCAATCCAAGTGTCAGCTCTTTGGTTTAAATGAGTTTGGACTGATTGAGCAGAACTGGTGCTTATGCCTGTGCAAATAGGAACATCACAGCAAGAGCAGTTCCTCTTAGAAAGTTGTGGCAGAAAAAGGCTATTACAAAATTTGCTAGCGGTTCTCACATAACAGTATCAAACATCTCCTGTAGGTTGAACTATGTGCTTGTGTGCAGCAGTCTGCTTAACAAGAGATAACAATTCATGGGTATTATTCCTGTCATTTCCATGCTTTTTGTTTGTAAGTGCATGGGTTCCTCACCATTACCATATGCATCATCTTTATGATGCCAACTGCATCTTAGAGTGCTGTATGCTTGTATTGAACTGACAGAAAGACTAACATTTCAGAAAAGGAGAACCTGAAGTGAACACTGAATGGAATTATGACATTTTATTACAGACTATCAATTTTTTAATCTACTTTTGATGGCAAATTGCAATTATATAACTAAGATAACCATATATATGTTATCTATTCCACATATTCCCCTTATTTAATTCGCAAATTACAGTGAATCAAAATCTTGCTTTTTTTTTTTTTTTTTTTTTTTTTTTTTTACAAATATATTTGCAGTTCACAATGTTGTTCTGGATAATATCAGTGAATAATATTTGTTGTTTTGTTTTTCTTTTACAATATTCATTTTTTAGCTGTGTCATTCAGCTACATTGCCTGCATGATATTTTGTTTGGAATGGAATATAACAGATGTGTGCTTCATAGATAAATTAGGTCTTTCTTTAATATAGTTTGCATCATCTCCTTATAGTTTTCTATTGTACTCCATATTTATGCTATCTTATTTCACAAGTTGCCCAAATTAAAAAAAAATATATATAATAAAATACAAGAACATAACAAGATGTAGTCAAAGACATATGAAAAGATGTTAGAGTCATAAGCTCAACACTATGTCCTAATTGAATTCTGATACCATCAGAAAGATGAACCTAGGGTTCTTTGGGTGTAAATATGAGACTTGGCCCATTTATATAAGCTGTACAATTGGGACCTGCAGCATTCAGTTGTCGTCTCAGGGAGGGAAGAAAAATTCAGTTGCAGAGGAAACCAAATAATCATTTAATCAGAAAACATCAATAGAAGAAGGAAGTTAATATAATTTTTCTAAGACTTTAATAGTTTTTTACCCAGACATTTACCTATGCCTTGTTATAATTTAATTCGTCAACTCTTTTTTTTTTTTCTCATTTTCATCTCATTTCTTGGAAATGGGATATATCTGTTGGAGGAAATAGGAGGCAAAAAAGACTGCAATTGAATTCAACAAAGAAGGGCATAATGTTAATGAAATATTTTGTGCAATAGTTGGTTATTTCAGTAAGAAAGCAACGTACATCTCTTTTTTCTTCCAAAGTAACCTATCGGACAATGGTCATGTCTAGTCCAATGCCTTCGATATAAACAACTCTTAGAGAGTTGTCATCCATAATAACTGTAGTGATGCACTGCTGAAGCAACTGTCAATATCAGGAGTCAGATGGTAGCAGAAGTTGGGACTCCTGACATGACAGTATATTGCAGTAAATACTTAAGAATTGCTTGCATTTTTAAAATTTATTTTTTTTAAATATTATTTTTTATTTTAAGAGCTTTTCATGTAACAAAAAATATTTAACTTCAGCACATTTGACAGAGTATGATTGACATTTTGCAGAGATGAGCTGCAGATATAAATGCAAGATATCCTGTTCTGTTCACATGTATGTATGACTGAATTTAAATCTCTGCTTCCTTGCATCCTGTATAGGTGCTTATTCCAGTTCACAGTGAGCGTAACAGCACAAGTACTATTAAATCTGGTAGCATTTAACACCTGTTTTGCATAAAATAAAAGGTTTACCAGATGGAAGTGATAGAAAATCAATCTGAAAGGCAAAATGATTCATTACTGGCGTTAATTTATGGTGCTGTTTGATGTCACAGCTAAGCTAGTGGCTAGCAGCTGCCAGAAGGAGTGGTCCTGCTTCCCCCTTCTCACCTCTGGCCACATAATTCTACCACTCCTTGTGCTCCAGCAGCATCAGACGTCAGAGCCAGCTACCAGGATAGTAAACCAAGAGCAAATAATTTATGTTTTTTGTTTGTTTGTTTGTTTTTAATATATTTCTGTAGATTTTTTGGGTGATGTTTTCTTTCAGTAGCAGCTGGCTGCTAAATTGGCTAGCAAACTGTCCTTGGTCTGGATCAGTAATTGTCTGTTTGACTGTATCTGAGTGAATAAGGTGTGCTTGGAACAGGTGGAACATGTAAACAAAACAATAAAAGTAAGCAAAATGTTTGCTTCTATTTACATTTGTAAATGCAGACTGTAAAGCTCTTATTCAATAGTAAAAAAAAAAAAAAAAAAAAAACACCTTCTTTGTGTAAAGATGTTTATGTTACCACTACCACATGCAGCAGAGCTCACACAGCCCAGTCTTGTCCATGCAAAAAGGCCAGTCTTCCAACCAGGTTTTCAAAAACTTTATATTAGAATAAAAGAATTCATCACTCAGATCTAAAGAAAATTAAATTCTTCTTTGGCTACATAATGAATATTTCCAATTAATTGCCATGCTTGGCACATGGGGAACATCAAGCTATTTATCCCTAAATAAGGCATAGAATTAATTATGGGCAAAAGAAAATTGGCTGAAACCATTTTACAGGAATGAGTCAATATTCTTATTTAAAAGGAAAAAAAAAATAGCCCTAACATACTACAATATTATGATTGTATCAATAGAAAAGTTAATTGACATATTCAAAGATATTAATAGTAATTCACTTGGTTGAAAAACTCTTCTGTAAAACCTTTCAAAAAAAGCTATTATGGAAACTTAGTTTCTTATCCTTCAAAGGTTGTTTTAAATGTATTGTATTGTGAATATGTCTTTGACATCAATTACATTTTGTAGGTTTAAGACCTATATTTTTTAAATAAGAGGCAACCTTTATTTAAGTGTAAAGATAAAATACACAGAGTAATAAAAATTATTATTTTTTTTTAGAGTAGCAAAAGGATGATGGAAGATGCCCCAATATTTTAGTATATTTTACTAGATCTGGAAAGTAATGAATAGAAACTGTGATAACATTTTAGGTAAGTGAATTCAGAAGAAATTTTGGGTAGCATTAGAGAGTATCATTGACAAACCTAACTAAAAGGTTAGCTGAAGAAACATTCATTTTTGATAAATGCATGAAAAATACCCAACAGCAGGAACAATTGGTCTATTCATACAAGTTTTTGTATTACAAAAAATGGCTTAGGGCCACTGAGGAAAAAAAGAAGAGACAAAAAAAAACCAACAACCCACTGATAAGGGAATCATTGTATCAAGTTCAGGAAGAAGCTCTTCTTGAATGTATAGTGATGATATAACTTAAATTAATTAAAATTAAATCTCATAGAAAATCAGAAGCCTTAAAAATAGCACAGGAAATAACCATTAATACTTTAATTTTAGCATGCATGCATGTCATATAGATAATATGTATTTATTTCCAGTTTATTGCAAAAATAAAGGTGATTTAGGGATGGATTATTGGAAATCTCATAACACTTCTTTGTAAGCAGAAAAGGTTACTTCAAAGGCACAACAGGACTTAGGACAACAGAATTTAAGCATTTCTGTTAATTTAAAAGTATAGATAATTTTTGTCCATTATTTATATTTTCTAATAGCTTTTGATTTTTTTTTTTCTTCAAAATGTTTCCTAAAGATTCCCGTTTCTACCTTTCTGAAACATAAGTTCTTCTACCTGTTGCTGGTTTTTTTTTTCTTTATCTACCACAAAACTAAGATAATCTTATGTGTTTGCCTAAGGTTACCTCTTAGCCATTTTCAGTACGATTTTGTTTTACTTTTGAGCCTTCAAGTCTTTAATCAGTGCTTTGTGAAAATGTTTTGTCATTTCCTGCTTGCTTGCAATTTGTGTTTGTTTTTGAATATTTGTTGTCAGTTGCAGCTTTAAGATCACATGAATACTTCAGGCAATGATAAACTTCATTTCAATGTTGGGAGAATCAAATATGGTTTTGAAACTCATTTTAGTTTTCACACATAGTGAATCTCATGTTTCTGCTGAATTAAAATACAGTAGGATCAAATTTTAAGGTATTGATTGTCACCACCAGTTGTCACACGTTTTTAAGTTGTCACACTGAAGTTATAACAAGTGGCTGTGTTCTGTGTTCTTTTATTTTGCTCATAATTCAAGCAAAATATTGCAAAGTGGTATTTCAAGAATAGAGTCAGTTTAAAAAAAAATCTGAAAAAAATAGTTTTGATACATACTTTTCAAGAACTTGCTTACTATGCCAGTTATATATGTTACTTCTAAGGGAAGTAAAAACTTAGGAAAATTCTTGTTTTGAAAATTGTCTGTATTTAATTTTGTTTTCTTTTGTTTGTACAGTGTTCTGTAAATACTGAAATTATGCCCAATTAGTGGCAGTAAACCCAAGAGTCAATTAATACCAGGGGATTTGAATTTTGAAGTTCATTTTTTGTTCAGTTCAGTTTGTTTGTTTTTCCACAGGCGAGATTGCATCATGTTAATTTCAGTGACCTTTTAAAGACAGGAAATTCAACTTGCTTTCTAATAGATTTATAGTGTCATTATCAGTATTTACTTATTTATTTATTTTTATTTTTTTTATACAGTGGCAAAACAGACATGCAGGCATGGGGAAGTGGGTTTTACATTTCTGAAGACAGAATAGAAACAAAAAGTAAGGAGCTTGCTTGGGCTGAGCCATTGGCATGAGCCCACTTCTTGTAGCAAACACCCTGCGAAGTGTCAGGAGGTACTTATACCATCCCTTGAAGGAAGGACTCCTTATGATCTTGCATCAGCTAACAGTAAAATGCCCAGTTTTTTTTTGAACTCTATAGGCATTTTATAGTTGTTTTTTGTGAATTTCAAACAAAAATCAAGGTTTGGCAACAGTTGGGTTGACCTGATAGAGTGCCCTGGAGAACAGGCCAGTGATAATCCAGTGACAAACGAGTATAGGTGGCAGTTTAGCAGAGCATTGTGTCTGTATTAGGCATTGGCTTGGTTGTTTTGGAGCAATGCACCCTATACTAGGCTCAGACAGGATTTTTTAATTTTACGTTACAGTGTATTTTAAGTTTTTTAACTATATTTTGGTCACATTGTTTTGCTGGTTTGTTTCTGTAGGTGGAAGCACGAAGATCCCATTTGGTTGGTTCTGTTAAGTATGTACGTTCATGACTGAGCTATTCTCCCATTGTTTTTGAAGTCAACGCGTTGTTTATTCCCTTTTCTTATAAGATGAGACATGAATGCAGCTTTTGAGAATGTGATTCTCAAGTGGAGAATCTTAATAGGAGGAGTCAGATACTTATTTTGTGACATCCCATATCCCATATTTTGCAGGGAGTGTTCTTTAGGTGACAGAAGACATATTGGTACAATTTGAGAAAAACAAACAAACAAACAAACAAACAAAACCTTATTTTCTATCTCAGGTATTTTTGTGATATGTATTTTTCAGTATGGAGCATACAGTCTGACCTCTGATGCTTTCTAAAATGAAGAAGACTCTGAAACTGGAACAGACAGGAGACAAATGTTAGCACAAATATTTTGGAGAAGATCCATGTGGTGGGTTGACCCAGACCCAGTACAACCCACATTTCCAAAGTTAATTTTACCATATCTAAATTAGCAAACCTTGCTGTTTTACACTAATGAAGAAGCTGAGGACCTCATTCTTTTCAGGAGACCAATGCTGGACTTTTGTTCAACATTAGGTATATTGGGACATATTTAATAAAACAAGTTTACTATTTCAACTATGCACTTTACTGACATATTGAAAGTCAACTCTACTCAGAAATACTAATTAAATTAAGCACCACAATATAGAGTTCGTTCAGCACAAGAGATTTTATGTATGCTCATCAGCAAAAGGTTAACAGATTTATAGCTATAAATCTTTTTTTTTTTTTTTTTTTTTTTTTTTTTTTTACAAAAAATCAGCATCCTTATAAAAAATTGCCTCCTACAGGCCAATCTCCTTTGTGAGCTGTGGCAACGGAGCACAACACAATTCATTTTCTCAGGGTGAACATTTGACTCTTCTGTTATCTAGAATGAGCTCATAAAACTCTTCCTTATATGCTGTCTGCAACAGCTGCTAACACATTGGTCCTTTCCATTAACAATACTACTTCCTGAAGGCTATATGAATTTCACTGAATCTGTTTGAAGGATTTGAAATCTGAGCAAAATACTGGAGTGTTCATGTTTTGTGCTGCTGAGAAGAAAATAGGAACACTGAACAGTAAGTTGCAATACTGTCAAAGCCAAAAGCAGGGTATTTTTAAAGGATTTTCTCTGACTTTACTAACATGCACAGTCCTAATGAATCAGGAAATAGGCAGGGCAAATCTTAGCAATCATGTCCTTTAGTCACACAAGGGATGATTTTCAGTACTTTATTGATGTTGGATAAATGTTCCCTGTCTTAGGGAACAATCTAACCGAAGACAAGCAAAATAGCTGTAATGAGTTCTAATAAAAGAAGAAAAAATGAAGGCAATAGGGAATACAAGCAAAAAAATGCTGTTTTCTTCACCTAACTGCATGTTTCCTTATCAACATGGATATATCATATTTAAACTCAATGGTATATTGAATCAAGTATCTCCTTTGTAAGTAAATTAGATTTAAAGAATATTATTTTCTGGAATCAATGTCTCTTGTCTTCTTATGTTGCAGACAATGTTGCAGAAATTATTCATGAGTAAAAGGGCTCTGTTTAATTGTTGGAGAATTCTTTTCAGTTTATAATGAGCAACCTAGACAATGTATAGATAGACAAGTGAGCAATCTTTTCAAGTCTGCTGTAACAAAATATTTAGGCCTGTTAATTAAAAGTATTAAAGGCGTATTCTTGCAACAAGCAATTATTCAATTGAAAATAGTCTTAAAAATTAATTAAGTTCAACTATCCCTCTTTGTTTACCAAGATAAATTTGTCTCCTCACCAGAACAGTGGAACTTCAAGACTGCTAATTTGACACTATATTTGAAGACACAATTATAGCCTTAAATTTCAAATCACATCAGATTTTCATTTTTCCATTATGTTTATTATAAGAAAAAATGAAATCCCATTACGTTAGCTATCATTTTTATTTTCACCAGTGTATTCTGTAGGCCAGATGATTTTGTTAGTGCTGGAAAGTGAAATCTAAAACTTGTTTTTTCAATATAACAAAGCTGAATCTGTAATATACTAATAGGGAAAATCTGAGGCATTTTAATTTTGAAAATATTGACCTCTTAAGGAATTATGCCATTTATGTGCTTTTCTGCAGTAATTATGATTCATTATTGTAGTATAACTTTGATATGATTCTTAATAAAATTATTAAGTTTTGGGACAGATTTGGAGGTTACTGCCACTAAGTCCTTCAGATTCTGTTAGTGTGTACAGATTATTAGGTGGAAGGGATATTGTTTTTAAGTAAAATGACACTGGCTTATTCTAGAAAACCACCGCTGTACCCTTACTCACCAAACTCAACAAAGGAGACAACAAAAAATAAATGAAAAATATAAATACTTTTTTAATACAGACTTCCTGAGGGCCACTAACAAACTGGCTCAGGTTAGTTTTGAAAGGAGCAAACTATAGGATTTTTTTTATTATTATTATCCTATAATCTTAGACTCAAGTATGAAGCACCTGTAATGCTTTGATTAGCTTTGTGCTTCTGTGATATGTCAGCTCAAACATACTTAGCTTGTGAATAGGCAAACTGCTAATATTCCTTTGAGGTTGGATCAGTAGAAGCATCTTTAATATTTACAATTTCACTTATTAGGTTGTTAAATACACTTACTGAGGTAACTCTTTATTTTTTTTTTTCAGAATTCAAGAAAAGTTTTATAAATTTAAAAAGTAAATTAATTTTGAACTTAATTTTAAAGCAAGTTATAAACTGTGCATAGTCATTCTGGAAGCCCTTTCTTTAAAAAAGAATTTGATCATTGTCTCCTGTTCTATTTACTTTGGTGCTGAACTACTTGCACACTTCTAAATACGTAACTCCATAATCAAGATAAATACTTTGTACTCAGATGGCTTCTTTAAACTCATAACCAGTTGTAATGTGGCCACTGTCCTACATATTGGAATATAAAATATGTTATTGTTTCCATAGCGCTGATGTTAGGATGTTACTAGACTAGCTACCTAAATTTACAAACAAAATATTTCTAATCATACCACTTTGGACATTTATGTCATCTTTCAATATTTAAGTATTTGTAATTTTTTTCACCATTGAGAGAAAACATGATGTTCCAATAACCAAAATATCCTCAAAAGAGAAAAGTATCCATTAATGTTAAATGGATACTTTACAGTGCCTTTAAAATAAGTTATTTCCTGTAATATAACGATCCATATGGGGGTTTTAAAATAGGTTTTTACTTGAAATATATGGAAAGAAAATCCTGCTTTTACAATACTGTTTATGGCTTTTGATAACATATTCCTCAAATACCTTTTTTCTCTGAAATATCCATAGTAAAGCCTGCTTGAATTTTCACAAATACTCTTACTTGCAATAGAACTATATACCTATACTATGCTACCTATAATAGGTAGGATATAAAAAATTGGGGCTTTTTTTTTTTTTTTTTTTAGTTTTGCAAAAGATAAAAAGATAATCTCAGTTGTCTCCCTCCCTTTTGATCAGAAGGCTTTTAGGATGACATGCTACTATACCATTTCACATTTTAATTTAAAGATAGCTTGACAAATATTCATAATAAGTAACACGATCGGTCCTCATATGTGTATTTCTAAACATGCCATGAAAATGTTATATAATATTATAGCACAACAGAGGCTAAAAATGTCTTTTATTTCCTTTGTAAGCACATTTGCATAAAGTAAATACAGTTTAATGCCCAAAGGTAATTTATTTCCATTTAAGATGATGAAAACCTCCCAGGCTGGAAGAAAGTTGGTCCCAAAAGTTACTGTAATTAGCTCGATGATTCCAGTTAATGAAGTACCCCCCCATATAAGACTGCATGTTTTCCTCCGTAACCATATTAGTTACAAAATTAATTGCTATCACTTTGTAACACTCAGTGAAAGTACAAACAAATTTGTAATAACATGATGTTAAAATACTGATTAACTTATGTGTGATAGTTATTAACTAATTTCTGGATCAGCTTTGTACTGCATAATAAGAGAAAATAATATTTTAGATAATTATAATTGCTATATTGATAAGGAAATTAAGATTTGTTTTTATATAAAATGCTTACCTGCCTGGTCATGTGTATGTAATGTGAATTAGTAGTGCATCTGCTGTACTAGATCATGATACTGAAGAGGTTATCATCTCTATATTATTTGCCCTATCCAGGAAATTTATGCAATTTTCTCACTCCAGGAACTGGACTTCTGTTTAATTAGGTATAAACTTAAAGTGTGCTATATAGTTTTAGCTCTATTAAGACTGAAATGTAACATTCTAGTTATTATATCAGCACTATTTATATTCAACTGGTGGCTCCTTATGTAGCATACCAGTCATAAGATCTTCAAAGCCAAGGTTAAAAAGCCTATGGCATTACCAGACTGCTCTTTCTCCATTTGAAGACACGCAGTTTCACTTGACACTGAAGCAAGCGCCATGTAGGAGAGAGCACCTTAGGGCCTGAGCACTGCTTGAGCAGAGGTGTACATTTCCATATTATCAAGCGTCATGAAGATATAACATATGGCCTTTAAAAAAGAAAGAAAGAAAAAAAAGTGACTTTTTATGCCCTAGGGCACTTACAGTAAAATAAGAATTCAGTAGGCCTGCAAGTAGCAGAGCAATTTTGAAAATAATGCCCCAAATTTTCATTTTGGATCATAAAAAAAAAATAAACATTAATACCTCTGAATTGAAACAATACATATGAGTAGCAAGGTTGCTTCCAGCAACTGGAAAGGAACAGTGGCTGAGTTTTCACCTAAGAGTCAGCTGCATTTTCTGATTCTGTGCAGATCCATTTTATATGAGTTCTGACATTGACATGAAATTATATTCCAATTAAACTGCATCTCAGTTAAGAATTTTCTAAGAGGTACACTTAGTTGAAGGTGCAAAGCTGATTTTCTTTAGCACTGTAAGAAAACATTTAATGCATAAAAATGTGGAAAATACTTTTCTTTGTAAATATCTATGTTTTGCAAATATCTGTCCCTGCAATCACTACAGCAGTTTTAATTATCATATTAAGATATCTTGTTAACTGGCATTTTTATAATGGTTCATTTAAGTGGTATACATGTTTCTCTTGGATAAGGTTCAGACACTGAGCAGACTGAGAGAACTTAGGTCATCAGTAGAGTAATTTCTTTAACATTGAAAATATGGTCAGAAGTCAAAGAGAAAAAGCGTTTCTATCTTTGTATGTATACATACCTACTATAAAGCATACATCTATTAAGTATAATCTATAATTTATATATAAACCACAATGTATAACAATGTATAACATATAATTAATATATAATACAACATATATAATATATACACCTACATAATGTTAAGATATTCCAGAGGAATTCATCAAAGCAGGATCTAGGCTGTAAATCTGCTATAAAATTGTTTTGAACACACAGATGGTGATGCATGATTTTATTGTTGCATTTATTGATTTTATTGTGGTACAGTACAAATCTGCCAGCAATAAAAAAGAATATGATGATACCAAAATGTATGAAGAGATATTTCACTTCATGCATAATGAAGAAAGTTGTTGAACCAATATGTTAGAAATGCATGATTTACAGCGAAATAATGATTTGTTATTTCTTACTTATTTGGCCTATGTGGCTTAAGTTTAAGAAAAAAAAAACTCAAGCATTTCAAGTATCATCATTCAGGGCAGCTTTAGTAGCTGGCATTCCTATTCTTGTGTGAAATACTGTTTGCTAATAGTGGATAGAGAACCTTGAGATTTTATTTCCTACATTTTAAGTATTCCAACCCAAATGATAAAGCAGAAAACTACAGTCACTGGAACACTTTGAGCTTTGATTACATCACATATGTTTGTAATACCTGTTCCTCAAAGAACTCATTCAACCAGTACTGAATATGCCCCAGAACAATTTTTCCTTTTTTCTCGCATTGCATATTTTACATTAGCTTATGCCGTAACATTCCGTACAAATGCTTCTGACATTTTGTGCTGAGACGTATGAAAATCGATTAAGCTTCTCTAGGAATGCTACCTTGTTTAGCAGTGTTTCTGCTTTGTGTTGAAAACAGGGAAATGTGAACTCTCCAGTCTGAGGGAAAGATTCATGATGATGATCGGGGAGCTGCTAAATCACCCATCTGCTTCCCCAGCTGACCAACAAAGAGGGAGAATATCATACAGGTAAGGAATGATTTCTATTCATCTGCTTCAATGAAAGATGCATTATATGGTTATTTATGACAATGACCATATCAGGAGAAGATGCCTGGATTTTACTGTTTAGAAGGCGTTGCAATGAACTGGCCATTGTTAAGGGAGTAGTTTGTTGCTTTTTGATATCTGTCCAATATCACAAATTGCTTGACTGTAGAATGAGATTTCTAAAGTTTCATAGCATGTCCTAATGATGAATTGCCAGTATAGCTAGTCCTCACAATAAGAAAAATGTTTTGCCCATAAAGTGGTCTCTCCTAGCATCTCTAGTTTTGTATTCTAATAGTCAAACTTCAATTCATACTTCCTTATGTGGGTGGTTAAGCCTGGAGAAATTGCTGAGTATCCAATAAGAAAGACAATGTTTACTGGGAGCTTTATATTTTAAAAGAGAAAGTGAATGAAATGTAATGAGTCCAGAGGCAATTTTTTTCGTGTTTGAATTTTCCAAAATACACAAGCAGCCTGTGGTTTCTGTTTACATAACAGGTATATGTTCGGTGAAGAAGAGACTAAATAATTTTGTGCATGTTGTATCACGTAATCATGGACTACTGAGATCCCTAGAACTTCAAAAAGGACTTTGAGATACATTTCTCTTTCAGGAAACTTTAATGCATCATTGCATTGATGATACAAGTGTGGTACTGCACAGATACATTGCCATGAAACTGATAGGAAAAGGGAATAAATGGAGACAAGAAAACCTTAAGCCTCCTTTGAACCCTTTTGCTTTCCTCTCGTACTTCTCAGAGGGTGCATCCACACCTTCCTGTTTACTCCCAATGTCCAGGACAACCTGGGGAAGCTTGCAGTCTCCTGACTTGCTTCTGCCCTCCTTGGCCTCTTCCATGTTGCCCTGGAGGAGCCAGCACAGAACACTGCTTTGAACAAATATCTCCTATGCGGCACCACAGCTCTTAGTGTCTTCCAGGAGACCTGTCTGTCATGCAGTCATTAGTTGTATTAAATCTGTGTTCTTAGTTTCTGCATTTAACTTATCAAGTCACTTTTTGAGTGCCTAGATTGATAGACTCAGAAGTGGAAGTTAAGTGTTTCATGCTTCAACCTGCAAGACAATGTAGGCTCCTACTCTTATTGTACAGGATACCAAGATATTATCTCAGAAGTATCAGAGCTTAGGGAATCAAATGCTCAGATGCCCAGCTGAGACAGACTGCTGTCATGCACACAAGCATCACGAGAACCAGCAAGGCTGCATTTCCTGCACCAGATCCCCTGAGGGACTGACTCCTGTCTGTGTACTCAGAGCATGTAAAACACACTGTGGTGAGGGCACAGCTCTCACAAAACAGCATGGCAGCTGTCATGTTTGTTCAAAAACATGGCTAGCAGCATACGTGATGTTTGTTTTCAACCCTTTCCCTTCATCCTTAATACCACTGGGATGCCTGGATGCTTTTCTATTATTTTTCTGCATGTTTGCATGCTTAAATCTCTTACAGTGTAGAAGGCAGTGCTAATCACTGGGTTGCTGACAAGCCTAGCATGCCAGAGTATGCTTCCACAGCCTTTCCTTGAAACTGTTTTACTTTCCAGAGAATAATTTAAAGATTCAGAGATAAAATATCAAAGAAAATGAGAGAAAGAATGGGTAAGGAGCACTGGGCTGGGGAGGGAGATAAGGGCTTTTCCTGGAACAGGGGCTGATTTTTTGGGCAGGCTCTGAGAACAACTGCTGGCTTTGAGCATTGTGGGTGAGGAAAGCAGGAAAGCAGCCATTCTGCTGGAGCTCTCCAGGGCACTATGGAGCCAAAAGCATTTTTTTTTTTTTTTTTTTTTTTAGTATTCAAGCAATTTAAAAATTGAAACTGTAAGGATCATTGGACATAATGTGTCTTTAGGCAAATGCAGGAGTTAGTCAGTGATCTTAATAACTGATACGGAGATAGGGGCTGAAAATTGCAATTATATGTATTAATCCTCCTAAGTGTTGTTACAAATCTAAACCCTACAGTCTAAGCTCTAAATGTTTTCCTTGTGAATAGATACACAAAATTTGGTTCATTAAAGTACATTTACCAAAGATTTTATGAAGGTTTTTTTATATATGTGGTATAGAAAGGTGCCACTAAAAGACAGTCTAGGATGACACAATAGATTTTGTTTCACAGTACATACATTAAGCTACCAGAGATTCCTCTAATATATGAAATATGAAAACTGCTACTATGCATCAAAAGTACTGAAGAATGAGTATTGTGAATTTTATGTAAACAAGAAAAATACAAATAACTGTTTTTTCAAAATTCAGATCTACCTTACAACAACACTTTTTGTTTTCTCAGTTGGAAGTACACTACTTCAAGACTTACTGCTTTTATTTTTTTTAATACTCTTTTCATTGGAAAATACCATTTAATGAATGCAAAGCTTCTTTTGTGGAAGAATATTGGTACTGATGAAATGGGAGTTGTGCAGGTTTCTCACATTCAAGGTGGAATTCCTGCTTAAAACAGCAGAAAAGCAGAGACAGATGTATTTGGGTTATTGAGCAAGTGCTTAGAATAGTGACTTAGTCCTTGAAAGTTCAGGTGGGCATTATGTTGCCCAAGCTAAGAGATATTCTAGGACAGAACTACCTGAATAATTTGTAAGATTTTGTACATAAATATTTATTAATCTGGACTAATTCTGAAACCCAACTAGCATGTACTTTTACAAGATTTGGGAAAAAAAAAAAAAAAAAAAAAAAAAGATACACTTCATTCTGATTCAAAACTGGAACTAAACGTCAATTTCATAAAGCTCAGGTAGGATCCCTGGCCTGCACATGGTTGCTGAAAACATTTTTACCCCTCCTAATTCAACATTTTGGGTTGGAATCTTTGGCCAAATATTTTTTTGTAGCTTTAATAAAATGCTAGCATTTTTATGAAGGGTAAGCACTGACTTTGCTCCCTGTGAGTTAGGAAAAGGACTGAAGAGAGATCTTGCACCTGACCGGTATACTTTTTTACTTCTTGGCTATTATACAGTGGGCAATAGACTTCTTTATCTTCTCCAATTTTACAATAAAGTATTAGAAATTTCAAATCTTTGAGTTACACAAAAAAATCAGAAGTCTTGAATAACTTATTAAACCAGGAGAGATTGTCCTCCTGCCTCTCTGCCTCTTTTATTATTTTTTTCTCTATATATACACACGTTTATTTAAGATATCTTCTGCTTTGTGATGCATTATGATTTTAGAGATACTTGCCATACTTCAATTAGGAAGCAATAACTAGTGAGTTAACTTTTTTAGCTCAGCATATGTGGGTATGTACAAACTCGTGCATAAACATAAACCAAACTACCCTTGTGGAAAAAAAGGCTAATACCTTTTTAGAGCATAAGTGAAAAATAGCAACCAATGAAAACTAAAGACTGCATGATCCTGATTGCTGAGAGAATGACTTATTTGTCCAAGCCGCCCAAGAAGACAGAAAGCTGAGGAGTGGGTAGACATGTGAGTAACAAAAGATAACTTTACAGTACATCAGCTCTGAGAGTTTAATGCACTTGTATTAAAGCATGAGTATGTGGAGGCGTATGCAGTGACAGGTGAAGAGAGCCGTGTCTGTTATGCAAGTGGAATGAAGCCAAGCACAGAAGATGGGGATTTTTTTTCTCCATTGACTTCAAACTCTGAGTTTACACGCACTGTTATAAAAGCAAATTTGCAATTCAGCTAACAGCCACTGCTTACACAGTGACAGAAATATACACTAAACTAATGTAAATGATCTTAGTATTTAGTAATCATATTCTCTATGACCTTGGAAAACATGCTTTTGCCTCCCTCATATTTCTTCTGAGTTCTGCAGCAAGGATTGCTTTCCTGCCTTGTCATTTTGATTGGATTAATTGGTGAGAACCTTTACATCTCTCAACCAGCTCCCCCGTTTTAACATGTCAGATACTATGTTTTGATTTTACTTTCAAGATTCAAAGACTCTTTAAGACTTCTTATTCTCTTCCAATAAACTTGTTTCCCAGTGCCGAGAAATCAATTTTTGCCCCAATTGATACTAAATGCCATTGTTTCTCTAAGTCTCCAAACAAATGCTTTCTTACCATTTCTCATGATGACCCTGAAGTTTGGCAGACTGTCTTCATAAATGCCATCTAACTCCTCAAAAGTCTTGTTTTGCCATGCTGTCTATAAAAAGCCTGACATATATTTGCTAAGATCATTGTGAGTAGTCATTTAAATGTGGAATTCAGTTGACTTCATTTTACTGATGAAAGGATTTGCCGGTGATCTGTGTAGCCATTGGCTTTGATTAGGGATCACCTGCATTCGCTTTTCTTTTTACCTGTAACTTTGACATATTGTTGCTTTTCTTTGACCGTTTAGGATGTATGAAAAGACTGTCTTCCCATTTTTGTTGCTTACGAGAAAAAGGGTTAAGCCAAACAATCAAATAATCAGTTTTCTATACCCATCTTTGCAACATGCAAAAGTCCGTTTTTGTCAGAAGAAATGAAAACTATTCACTTCTCCAAGGTCAAATGTTACAAGAGAAATGTCAAAGACATTTGAAAAGGCTTGAAAGAGCTGCAATTCATTAAGTTTGTCAAAGAAAAGATTACAAAAGAGAGAATATGTCTGCCTGACTTGCTAAATGGAAGAAGTAGGCCAGCTGGAATTGGGTGCAATAGGACCATAGTAAAAATGACAAAAATCTTAGGCAATATATTGTTGTTATATAGATCAAAAAGCAGGATAAAAACAGCAGCTGCTCTGAGAATGGAGAGTTGGAATATAAGCTACAAATGAAGGATGGAGAGGAAAGCAGTAGTGCCTCCAACTGTAATGCCTATTGCAGCAGCTATTTCTCATTTCCTCTGCAGCCCATTAGATTCAGCAGCAGGACTAACACCTTCCACAAACTTGCCATCACCCAATGGAGAACTTTCTTCACTTATAATCATCTGTGTTTGTGATTCCAATGCTCAAACTGACAAGTCATCTCAAAGAGTGCATAATATTGATAGTTCCTTGTAGTTATGAACTGCCTGTGTAGTTAAGAACAGCTTAGGTTATCTGAAAGTATTTCAGTCATAAGACTGGTTGAGGTCATAAGACTAGTTCTACAACTAGTTCTACAACTGCAGGCAGACAAAGAAATCAAAATTAAATAGAAAAGAGAAAGAACTCCAGAGAGCAGGTACCTGGAACAAATCAAAAATAGAAGAAAAGAAGTAATAAATTTTTACATTAACTTTATTGTTTTAAAGTTTCTTGCAGTACACAAAACTATAGACCAATTTCTGCTCTGGAAAAAAAAAAAAAAAAAAAAAAAACACAACATATTTAGGCAACTTTATTTTATTTTTTACCTTGTGTTGCAACAAAATATAGAGGGACATTGAACAGCATGGCTCCCATGGAGACTTTGTGAAGACTTAGACACCAGTAAATCTAAGATGAAGTTTACAGTAGATGTAGTTTCACAGATGAAGTTTACAGTAGAGAAAGCCAGTCAATGAACGAGTCAATGAAAAACACTGAAAAAAAGTGATCTCAAATTTCTTCTTCTTCAAGGCTCCTTTCTGTCAGGGTTTATGTCCCAAATCTTCTTCTGGAAGGCAAGTGCTAAATCCTTTCATTTACCAATGGAGCTGGATTTGTACCTTCAAGAGGAGGAAAACATGGTTCATTCTCTGCAACCCAAAATCTCAGTGTATAGACTGAAGAGAAAGTGTTAGCAAAGTGATAAAAGGTATTTGGGAGCTCAGGAGAGGACACATCTTCTATCCTTTCTATTACAGCTTTTCAATCTTTCACTTAAAATCAACCAACGCCAGCCCCCTCCCCTCTTTTCTCTCTCCCCTTAGATTCAGGAGGCTGAACAGAAAGCACGAAAAGAAGGATATCTTTTCATGCTGGTAATAAAGACAGTTATACGTGGAAAAGATCTACTTCAGTGGCTTTATCAAGACCTTGTTCATTATTTTACCCAGTACTTCTAAAACACATCCCAGATAGAAGTCTAATTAGTGACCTAAAATAGGCCTATTGACCAAATTTTTTGGTTTGGTCAGGAATGGTATACCTCTATAAGACTTTAGGTCCATGAGGTATTAAAAAATAGAGTTGAGGTGCCTGTTGGAATATGCTAGCCTCAGTAATTAGGTAACAACGAGGTGAATATTTTCTTGACTGCAGTTTTTAATGTAGATATCTACATTGTGCAAATAAATTACTACATTCCATGTATGGGTAGAATTTGGGGTTCTAAGAGATCGAGGTTCATTGTATACACAATGCATATTTGCTAGATTTTAATCAACTGAAGTAGACCTTAAAAACATCTAATCTTTTTAAAAACTGCATTTTTTAAAAAAAAACAAAAACAATTACATGGCTTTTATTGGTAGATTATAATTACTCCTTAAGAATGATATTTAAAAAGAAAAGCTTACTTCACGTGAGTTACCTCTGAGTTCATTTATCGAATTTGTTTTGATACATTACACTGAAATGGTTTACATTGAAAAAGGTTTACATTGAAACTTCATTGAAGAGGTCTACATTGAAAACCTCTTCTGTGCTAAGATGTTTAATTCTATCAAATATTACAAATCATAATCTCCTTATTAAATTTACGACGTATTTTAGTAACTCCAGCTCTGGCTAACTTTAGAATTTTTTTTTTTTTCCTTATATGCTCAACCTGGAAAAAGAGTCCTAAAATAATACAACTATAATCTCTCTCTCTGTCTTTTCTTTTTTTTTTTTTTTTTACCTAATATATTAAACAGTCTTTTAAGAAAAATTATATGCCCCTATAAAATTGTCCTTATGCATAACATTAGACCAAAACAGCTATAAAACCACTACTACTAGAAAACTTCTTGAGTGTCTTAAGAGTACATAAAGTATCTACCCATCTGCTTTTTCCACAAACTAACAGATTTTATATTATATAGTTAAATATGTGACACGTGATAATATATATTTTTGTGATATATAAAATATAGAAGTATATAAATAGTATATAAACCTATACATTTACTTTAAAATACGAAAAAAATGTATGTTGCAATTATGTCATAAGTGTATCATAAATGTACCATAACGTAGCATAATTCATAATATACTATAACTAATCATATATAAAATGATATAAATAACATACCATACATGTATTTCTTGAGGGTATCATGGAAGATGTTTGGCTTGTTTTTTAAGTCAGTGTTCAATGTTAAAATTTCACTGTCATGTAAGATCTTGAACTTCATTTAAAATCAATTAGAATTTGGAGTTAAGTTAGATTCTTTATGATAAACACATGTAGCAACTGTTTCTAACTTCATATAAGTGAATCTATTCTCAGATATATAATTTTATTTATTTTTAAAATTCATGGTAGTCTTGGTAAAAAAAAAAGGGGGGGTAGGGATAAAGGGGAAGCTGAAATATGATATTATTTATTCTAGGGATCATGAGGTTCCTTTTGTCCTCAGGTTAATTGTTCACACCTGTGTGCAATTCATTCAGGTTAATCCAGAGCATGTAATGCTTCAATATGTACTAACCTCAAAGATGATAACTTGCAGCTGTTCTTTAAGATGTGCAGTAGCATAAAAAGTAGAGGCCCATGAAATAGGAAGAAGTTGAATGTTTCTTGATTTTTAAGTTGGTTGATACTTAGAACTGTTACCTAATCATTAACTTAAATGACTAAGTCTTATTAGTATATAAATATGATTGAAAAAAAAGCTGATCTTTTCTTTCTTAGCAGAGGTAGAGCTTCTTTGTCTGTAGTACTCAAATAGATTTGTTTCAATTTTTATTTCTTTGATTGTTTCTATGTTGATGGAGAGAATTAGAAATTAAATTTGGCTTCCCCCCCCAGTTTGAGTGATAAATAACACTTTCAAGTTTTCTGAATTTCACATATTAATAAAACTTTCTTAAATAGATCACTTTATTTTTGTTGCTAAATATCTAATTTCTCAAAGCTTTTAACATTTCATAATTTCTAAAACCTGATGGTGACAAAACAGCTAATACATTTGTGTTGTTGCTGCTGTTGTTTTTTCCTTTTCTTATTTTTGGATAGTAAAAGTTAGTTTGTATTCATAATGCATAAATGTGTTAAAAGTCCTGTCAACTTTTTTGACAGATGTGAAAATGTGATTGATTTCTGGCATGTGTTTATTTTTCCCCACAGAGTGATTTTAATTTGAGTATTTCCTTCTTTTAAGAAGTGAGTTGATGCATGATGGAGAGAGGAGAAAGAAAAGGGACCTACCAAGAATAAATGCTATCTTTCGATTGCTTATTAAAATAATAATAATAAAAAATAAAATAATCTAATTACTGAGACTATGTGAGTAAAATATAATCTCATCGGCTTTTGTCATGGTGCAAAAGCTGAGGGGAAGAAAAAAAGAGGACTTTGGGGGAATGTTAAGGCGTTTTGGGGAATGTTAAAGCTTACATTCCAGTGTAAGCTCTGTACTGAGAAAAGGTGGATGTTGTAAAGGTCTTTACAACTGTGTAAATACGAAAGCAGTACTATGAAAGTAGTATCAACAGTGCTATCAGAGAAATGGATTGTTTTACAACAAAAACAATTGAATCCAAGAAAGTACAGAAAAGCTTGTGGGAAGCCAGCAAGGGGGTTTCTGCGGACAAGACACATGCATAAGTGTCTATTTGAAATTTTTATGAAATATTACAAGCCAACATAAAATTTTCCTACATGCCTAAATTTACTTTTCCAATTCACATTGATGCTGGGCACAGCTTTTCCTCCTTCTTCCAGGACCCCCTTTACTATGCAAAATCCTTAATTCTGTTAGTGAGCTGGCTGTATAGCTTTGACTAAATTCTGCCTTTTGTTAGCTCTCACAGTTTAGCCTGTGGTGTTTATGCAGCAGACATGCTGCAAATACCATTTTGGCAAAAGAAAATAGTATGTGTTTAAATAAAAACAAAGCTTTACACTTTGGGCAATAACAGCTGTTTTGTTATTGAACATTTGGCTGTGTTTTGACATTCTGAAAGGGGCAACTTCTTTCAAGAGATATCTATCTTCCAGTAGGATTCCAAACCAATGAATGGTTTCTCTTTTCTTGCTCTGGTGGGCTCGACTAATTAACACAAGGGTGTTTTGGTTAGGATATTTTTTTCCTGCCTTCTGAGCACCGTTAGCATGTCATGGACAATAGGGAAGAGGGTACCATCCTGTTCTCTTTATGAAATTATTGGCTTGCCAGAGCTGAAAGGAAAAATCACATGATACTATTCTTCCTTCCTATGGCAGGGGTTTTGGAACTAGATAATCTTTACGGTCCCTTCCAACCCAAACATTCTATGATTCTATTTGTTTCTACTTATCTCTTGTCTTCGCTACGGTCTTGTAGTAGCTCTGTTTTCAATCTCTGTTCTAAGCCAGGTTATATTGATTACCCAGAAAAAAAGCCTATGAATACAAAAAGCAAACCTTTGACGGCAAGTAGCATAGGAATCAGTAACACAGACCAATGATGGCAGATACGTTGGGCAGTTCAACTTAATGACTGTATTGTTCAAATGTTGGGAACATTATGTCAAACCAACTCTAGTCAGGATTGTGAACTGAATATCCATTACCATTTGGAGCATATTTGATGCATTTCTGAAGCACATCAGATTTCATCATCAATCCTGCTTGTTATCTACTGTACTTTGTTCATGGTGTGACACAAGGCACGGTATATGGGTGCAAATGGGAGATCTGCTCCAGAAAAGATGGACCTAGTGCAACCCACAGTCTTCCTTTCTGTTGTCCAGTCTATAGGGTCCATCTCTCCAGTGTGGAAATACTTGAACTTCCAGTTAAATTATGGGGAAAATGAGCAGACTGTGAATTATTTGACATGAGCAAAAGGACTTGTTTTATTTTCTGAGAAACTGCCAACCTGTTTTTAATTACATTTTCTAAAAATCCACAGTCTGAAGCTGACACCAGCATGTGAAATTTCAGTCCATATGGTAGAGTTTGGTGAAATTAATGACAAATGACCTGCTGCAATAATGGATGCTGAGCTATCTTAAAGATGCTTGTCAGTATCTCTGCTGGCTAAAATACAAGAGGAAGATATTAAAACTAGAGAGAAGCTTGACAAAATACTGTGTTGAACTTAAGACTCCAAGTTAAGTTCATGAAATGTCAGCTCTCCTAGCACTTGCTGTGTAATTTCATTTCGTGACCTTTGATGTATTTACCTGATGCATGTAGACAGACCTTGCATGGTGCCTCTACTGTAGTCACACATATACAGGTCTATATAAGACGTTAAATGCCACAGCATGAATGTACTGGGGTGGTTTTGGCCTCTGCTAGCTCAGTGATACCTTCAATGAACTTGATTTCATGTTCATATTGGTGGCATATATATCTTCATTTCACTTGTCTACTTTGTGGAAAATGTCAATTTTCAGTGACTAGGGGGCCTTTCACCAGTGTGCATACCGGAGTCTGTGTAATGTGATCATTTACTGAAGTCGTTTTAGGTATGATTAAGCACATAATAGTAACTAACAAAGCCTATCGGAAACCATAAGCTTTATTGTTCACACTTCAAAATAAAATAGCCTCTCTTCTTACTTTTTCAGCAGCACAAACAGTGAACAAGATCATGTTGTTCGTGTTGTCAAGATGCCAATTTCAGGAAAAACAACTGTCCGGATTTTAGGGAGAAAACTACTTCCTCAAGGAACCTGGAGTAAGGTACAATAATGGGTTAAGGGGATAGTACTGCCACAATTGAGTCTTTATGGCTCTGCAAATAAAATGGATCTCATCCAGCAGGGCTGTCAGGGCAACATCCTTCAATACACAAATATTACATGCATAAAACATTTAGGAAAAAGGTTCTAAAAAATGTAGTGACTTACAATGATGCACCTGCTGGCAGTGTGAAATTCTTTATGCTGCTGTACAATAGAAAATGGACTGGCTGACTAGCAAGGACCTGAGGCATTTAGCACTTCCACAGAAATACCCAGAGGTTGTATCTATATGGGAGCAAGAACTTAAAAGTAAAGGTGTTTGCTAATTAAGCCTGTGTCTGTTTTGAAACACTGATTAGTACAATTAATCTGCATCAGGGCTTGGAGGCTATGGGGAATTCTTCTGATGGCAAAAGCTCTAAAAATACAAAAATTAAAGTAATATGGGCTTTGCAGAATACATATTGGTGGGAAGTGAAAATGTTTTAATAAAAAGCCAAGTGTATTGTCTTTGAAATATATACATCTATTCATTATTTATATGAATGAATAAATGCACATACGTCTATTCATTTCCATTTCTGGTGTACATTTCCTGTGGGAATTTTGGTGTTTCACCATAGTTTAACTATAAAATGTGAATGAAAGAACAGCATATTATTGATGTGCATAACTGAGCAATGCCAAAGATGTCTTGCCATTAATCAAGACACATCCCTATTCTTTTAAAGGAATGAAGCCTGTTCATCTCTATGTCAGCCATAATAGTTTGCCTAAGTTCTGCCAAGCACTCAGTCTAACTCAGTACATGTGCAGCAGCAGATGAGGTATTTTACATGTAAGCTAAAAGGAAAGAAAGCAGGAGAACTCTTGTGCCAATAAAAGAGTGCTTTCTCCTAAACAAAACTGACAACAAAACAGTTCTAATAGATAAAGTGAACCTTGATGTAAGGAACCTAAGCCAAATAGTGCTCATGTCTCTGGTATTTAACTCTATTCATAATAGTTTCTAATGAAAATTCTAATAATTATTAATATTATAAGACAGCTTTTTTCTTTAAGGTATCATTTTCAGTAAGTCTAGATGTTATTCTAGAAAGACTAAAGTCAGGTTGTTCTGAATCCACCTTCAAAAGGCAAAGGCAAGAATCTCTTTAAGCAAAATGTCATAGTCACTTCAGCTGGATTTCTTTCAGCAGTGTTTCCAATGGATTTTTTTTTTTTTTTTCTGCATTTTCTTTTTGCCCAAATGTACATGTTCTTCAGAAGCATGTCAGGACTAAAAGAAATGCAAATTTATTCTGGTTTTATTTGTCTTGTGAGGAATATAGAAAAAATGCATGAAAGCCGTCTCTGACACTTAAGTTTTGTGTTCAAGGTTACAATTTGTTCAGTGTGACTCTGAAGATAAACAAGGGAGCTAACTGTACATATTTGACATGATTCATTTACAGTTTACCATTTATCAAAATATTTTTGCATACTTTCATACTAAATTCACTTTTTGTACCAGGTACTCTGTTAATATAGTATACTATATCTCTGAAAATATATGATTATCACAGAATCACAGAATTGTAAGGGTTGGAATGGACCTCGAAAGATCATCAGGTCCAACCTCCCTCCAAAGCAGGTTCCTTAGAGCAGGCTGCCCAGATAGGCATCCAGACGGGCCTTGATTATCTCCAGAGGAGACTCCACAACCTCTCTAGGCAGCCTGTTCCAGTGCTCCGTCACCCTCACCGTGAAGAAGTTATTTCACATGTTGGTGCAGAACTTCCTGTGCTCCATCTTGTGTCCATTGCCCCTTGTCCTATCCCCACAAACCACTGAAAAGAGGTTGGCCCAATCCCACTGTCTCCCACACTTAAGATACTTGTAAACATTGATAAGATCCCCTCTCAGTCTTCTTTTCTCAAGGCTGAACAGATACAGGTCTCTCAGACTTTTTTCATAGGGAAGATGCTCCAGGCCCTGTATCTTTGTGGCCCTCCGCTGCACTCTTTCCAGGAGATCCCTGTCCTTTTTTTACCGGGGAGCTCAGAACTGGACACAGTACTCCAGGTGAGGCCTGACCAGGGCAGAGTAGAGGGGGAGGATCACCTCCCTCGACCTGCTGGCCACACTCCTTTTAATGCATGCCAGGATCCCATTGGCCCTCTTGGCCAGGAGGGCACACTGCTGACTCATGTTGTCTACCTGTCATCCACCAGCACCCCCACATCCTTATTCTCAGAGCTCCTCTCCAGCAGGTCATCCCCCAGCCTGTATTGATGTGGTTGTTCCTTCCCAGGTGCAGGACTCTATACTTGCTCTTATTAAACCTCATTTGGTTTCTTCCTGCCTATCTCTCCAGTTGGTCCAGGTCTCGCTGAATGGCAGCACAGCCTGCTGGCATGTCAGCCACTCCTCCCAGCTTTGTGTCATCAGTGTACTTGCTGAGGGTGGTCACTATTCCCTCATCAAGGTCATCAATGAAGATGTTGAACAAGACCGGACCCAGCACTGACCCCTGGGGAACACCACTAGTCACAGGCCTCCAGCCGGACTCTGCTCCGCCGATCACCACTCTCTGAGCTCGGCCAGTCAGCCAGTTCTCAACCCACCTCGCTGTCCACTCATCTATCCCACGCTTTCTCAGCTTTGTTAGCAGGATGTTGTGGGAGACAGTATCGAAAGCTTTGCTAAAGTCAAGGTAGATGACATCCATCACTCTGCCCCCATCTACCCAGCTGGTGATGCCATCATAGAAGGCAATGAGGTTGGTCGAGCACAGTTTTCTCTTGGTGAATCCATGCTGACTACTCCTCATAACATTCTTCTCTTCCAATTGCTTGGAGATGGCATCCAGAACAAGCTGTTCCAAGACCTTTCCAGGGTCAGAGGTGAGACTGACTGGCCTGTAGTTTCCTGGATCCTCCTTCCTGCCCTTCTTGAAGACCGGAGTGACATTGGCTCTCCTCCAGTCTTCAGGCACCTCTCCTGTTCTCTAGGACCTTTCAAAGATGATAGAGAGCGGTTCGGTGATCACCTCTGCCAACTCCCTTAGCACACGTGGATGCATCCCATCAGGACCCATGGATTTGTTTGCGTTGAGCCCATTCAGACGCTCCCGAACCACTCTCTCATCAACCAGGGGGGAGCCCTCCATTTCCCAGACCCTTTCTCCTCCCTCTAGGGTCAAGTCCCGGGGGCGGGGAGTCCTTGAAGCAAAGACTGAAGCCAAGAAAGCATTCAGTATCTTCACCTTCTCACCATCTCCTGTTACCAGAACACCCCCCTCGTTCAGCAGGGGACCCACATTATCCCTAGTCTTCCTTTTACTGTTTACGTACTTAAAAAAAAAACCTTCTTATTATCCTTTATATCTTTTGCAAACCTCATCTCTAGGTGGGCTTTAGCCATCCTTGTCACATCCCTGCAGGCCCTGACAACACTTCTGTACTCCTCCCAAGAGGACAGACCCTTTTTCCACATTTCATAGACCTTCCTCTTCCTTTTGGTCATGTCAATGAGCTCCTTGCTCATCCACACAGGTTTCCTTCCCCCCTATCCCCAATTTCCTACTCTTAGGGATGCACCGATCCTGAGCTTGGAAGAAGTGCTGTTTAAATGTTGCTCAGCTCTCACAAGCACCCTTACCTTCTAGCAATCTAGCCCATGAGATACCCCCAAGCAGGTCCCGGAAGTGGTCGAAGTTGGCTCTCCAAAAGTCCAGGGCAGCAATCCTGCTCTTTGCCATACTTCTTCCACCAAGTTCCATCTTGAACTCCACCATCTTATGGTCTCAGCAACCCAAGCTGCCCACAAGTTTCATATCCCTAAGAAGCCCAACCCTGTTCTGAACAAGGCCAACCCTTCTGAACAAGGTCCAGAAGCAAAATATTATTTACTATATTATTTACTATACTATGTTATTATTTATATTATTTATACTATATTATATTTACTATATATACTATATGTATTATACTATTATACTATATTGTTATTATTTACTATATTATTTACTGTATTATTTACTGTAAGGAAAGTTATTATTTACTATAGAAAATATTTGTTTTATAATTAGAGTTTTTAGAGACTATTGCTCTTGTTTTCTTCTGTAAGAAGAAAACCAAAAATCTAACACTACTGCACATCCTGGGTATGTCCACATCATTACAGAACAGTGAGGACAACTGGTTACACACACTTTTTAATTTTGAACACCACTTGTATATGTCACTCATGTAAAATGCCTGATTACTTTAGTCAAATCAGAGATTCAGCACCGTGGGTCCCCATGCTTTAGTAGGTAGCTGTAGGCCTTCCTTGGTAGTCTGATTGTCCTGCTAAATGTACCGTAGTATAATTTTGACCTGTATTTAATTGGTAGTCTCTATTCTACACTCATGACTGTGTAAAGAACTTGGAAAATGTTGGTTTTGAAAAACTGGGGATTGTCACAGACTCCTCATAATTTATCATCAGACTTTTAACCAGATCAGAACTGAGAGCCTTGATGTCTTCCCTGAGGTTCACTAGTCATGTTTACCTAGAGCCAGCCATAAGCTAGTGCAATGGAAGAGGCAAGCAATTCTGAGTAAAATGTGAATTCTGGAAGCAAATAATTCTTTAAAAATGTTTTAAAAATAAAAGAAGACTTGTCTGCTTATCACATTTTTTTTTCTTTACTCTGATTTTTATTGGCTTAAAATTCAAACTCAAGTAGTGCAAAATAAGAAGGGTGGGGCCTGCAGCCATATAAGGGTTTGACCAGCCAGTACAAATTCCTTCAACACGTCAATACCTTGCACAAACTCAGAGGAATTAGTGTCCTTTGGCCCATTTTCCCATATGTGGCTTCTCTATATCACCTATTGCAACTATTATATGGAAGACTAATAGATGGGTTTACTGTGGGTATTAAACATGACAGATCTAATGACTTCAAGCAAGCTGAGAATTTTTATAGCCTAAGAATGTGAGCTGGTAGGTAGGAGGAAATATTGAGCTGCTAGCTAACTCTTAAATCAGTCCAGCAGATGTGGAGAGGCATGTGATGGGTTCTGTATAGAATCAATGATCTTCTGCAATTGATTTATGGCCTTTAAACATTAGGGCTTCATTGGATTTCACTTTCTTGCTCTCTTTTCTTCTCTCTTCCCTTTACTTTGTCAAGGATTTAATGTATCAGCATCATTCACAAATACAGTGTGAAGAATAGAGGAAGATACACCCCTCCCCCCACCTCCCCAACTTCATTCTTGCGAAAGTTAGGCTTTGGATTTTCCATATTTTTCCTATAAGTTCATCTATCAAACCATTTGGAAAATGAATGAACTTCTGTGAAGTCTGAAAGAATTTCAGTTTAGAAAATTACATACACTCACCACAAAAATCTATGCTACTAAAATTACCTAATGCCCTTTATTCTTAGTTGTGGTGTTTCATTGTAAACACATCTGTGGATTCAGCCCAAAATAATTGGTTTGCAAAGAATGAAATGGTGTCAAGGCTTAAGTACCCTTCAATTTTATTTATAAAAAGAAAAGGAAAAAGGAAAATACTTTGTATTATTCTCCAAACCCATGTCAAACTCATATTTTGTTGACCAACAGGGTGAAATTGTTCAGAGATCAGATTAAAAAATCAGTAAGATAATTTACTCGTAATCTCATATAAAAAGGACATGAAACTGTTGGAGAGTGTCCAGAGGAGGGCTATGAAGATGGTGAAAGGCCTGGAGAGGAAGATGTACGAAGAACGGCTGAGGTCACTGGGCCTGTTCAGCCTGGAGAAGAGGAGGCTGAGAGGAGACCTCATCACAGTCTACAACTTCCTCGTAAGGGGGTGTCGAGAGGCAGGAGACCTTTTCTCCATTAACACCAGTGACAGGACCCGCGGGAACGGGGTTAAGCTAAGGCAGGGGAAATTTAGGCTTGACATCAGGAGGGGGTTCTTCACAGAGAGAGTGGTTGCACACTGGAACAGGCTCCCCAGGGAAGTGGTCACTGCACCGAGCCTGACTGAATTTAAGAAGAGATTGGACTGTGCACTTAGTCACATGGTTTGAACTTTTGGATAGACCTGTGCGGTGTCAAGAGTTGGACTTGATGATCCTTAAGGGTCCCTTCCAACTCAGGATATTCTATGATTCTAACTGTTTCAAGATGGTTATTTTGTTAGTAATATCAAATCAGTTTATAAAGTTGGTGATTTCAGGATTTTTTTTTTCCTAATTGAGAATTTGAGGACATTCGCACTCTATGCTCTACTCAGAATAGAGAAAGTTGCCATCGGTGTTCTGTGACACTTGTTCAATTCTGTGGTCATTTTTAAGAGTGGCTGCTATGTAATACTCTAGATCTGGTTGCAGATTCAGACTTTTGGAATTCAACATGTAGGTGTGGATTTTGGATTGTTTTTCTAAGCTGATTTAATCCAAATACTTCATAGGGTCATTTTTGTCAAATGACTAAGCTCGCAATATGCTTGTTGTACCTTCTCTTTCCCTTACTTTGTTTTCTTGAACTTACATTTTTTTTCAGTTAACTAGTAAAGGTCAAATTGCATAATATTGCTCCAGAAGATATTCAAGATTCCAAAGATTTAAGTGCAATCGTGGATTGGAAACATGGTATTTTAATGTTGTTATATGAATATTGGATAGTCATACCTTGTAAATGGAGGCAAAATTGGCACTTCTGTTCATGTTGTACAGGCCAAATGAAGCTAACTCCATTTTCTCGTAACTGTGCTTCTAAGGTTTCTCTCGTTTCTCTAATTTTTATAGACATCATTATAAACCTAGAAACATCAAACACATCAGAGGTTTTTTGAAGTGCCTCTGTCATTTAAGAAGTCAAATTCCATTCAAACTTCCTTTAGCATGTGCTAGTGTATATGGTTTATATAACAGCAAATAAGTAATATTGAGAGATTCAGAAAAAAATAAATACCTGCTTACCAGCTTTGCTGAATCAGGGCTGCAGAAATACTACAAAATGAAATTTTGTTGGTTTGTTTGAAGTTGTTGTTTATTGTCTCTCTATCAAAATACAGCCCAAGCCAATTGTACTTACTCTTCCTTCACCTCAGTTATGAATAGGTTTAGTACTGAAATATTACATTCCTTTAATTCAGTGCTTTATATTTGCGGGGTACAATAGAAGTTATAAAATTCTCAAGAAATGAGAGAAGATCAAGCCATCTCTTTCTTTGCACAGCTATTGCTTTTTTACTCACTACCCATTCCCAATACTCTGCTGTCTTCCAGTTTCCTCAACCAGGAAACTGGAAGAAACATTTTCTCTTTATCCTTTCCTCCTGCGCCTTGTTTACTCACTGTGGATAAGATACCTTTAATTTCCTTTCAACAAAATAAGTATGTTCTACTCTACTCTGTCTCTTCTATAGCACAGTTCTGTATTACTCCACTTAGTTCTTATTTATTTCCTGTTCTTTTTCCCCTCAGTGTAGCATTCATCAATGTATCACTTACAATCCACAGATCACTCTGGATTTTTCCTTTGTTAGTTTGGATTCTGTTCTGGTACCACATTGTCTTATGGACCAGTGGGATACCTCACATGTTCTCAAGAGGTCTCCACCACCACAAAACTACAAATGGAGTTTTCTGAAAACATTGTAAGAAATTACTCAGACAGCTGTACAGACTCTTTTTATTTCACGCAAGACAGGTATAAATAGTTGCCAAACACACCTGAACAGCTGAACACTGGATCCCAGTTTTTGTAAGGCAGTTGTTGAATTAATGGTTTATGTGGTAAACATTCTCACTTAGATAAATAATCAATGTTCTGCAGATAGATGACAGCCTTAGGCAACAACGGAAGTGATCAGTCTCTGCTAAATCAGTATTCAGCAAATTTTTGTCTTCAGGCCTTCTGTTTCCTACTCACACAAAACTTTTTGTCTCTTA
This sequence comes from Heteronetta atricapilla, assembly GCA_011075105.1. NCBI lineage: Eukaryota > Metazoa > Chordata > Aves > Anseriformes > Anatidae > Heteronetta > Heteronetta atricapilla. The sequence continues at coordinate 98,703,281 of CM021731.1, forward strand.
TAGCAGAAGTCTCACCACCAGTTTTTCGTTATTGCAAAAATCCTCAACCCTCTGAAGACAGTTGTTTTGCTTCATTCTCTGTTCATGACTATGACCTTTTATAAGACTTTGTCATCTATTTCATGCCCTTACCACAGATATGGATGAAAATCTAGTCTGTTTCTATTAGTAGGATGAATGGAATTGTTCTTCAGTTGTACCCAAGCACGTCTACATTAGATCAAATTGCTTCATGGTCAGCCAGAATCTTTCCATTTTTTCCCCTCCTCTATCATAGCAATTGCTGGTAGCTGAAATACTGTCAGAATTTCTACTGAAGCTATTTTATTTTTTTCTTTTTGAAAGTCATTTCTTATTGTTATGTAGATGAATGAATAAAGCATTATTTTTTTAAGACATTTGATTTTTAAAGTGTCAACATGGATTTAGATGGGAATTCACTACCAGAGCTAGCTTTCAGCAGCTTAACTGTGGTTTGACTTAAAAAAAAAAAAAAAAAAAGAAAAAAAAGAAAAATTCTTCCTGTTTTGTGACTTTTGTATGCTAGCTTTTTTAAAAAAGGATCTTCTTTGAAAACTCTTCATAATTGAAATGCAAAACCAACATTGTCTACATCACAAATACTCTCATGCATAGTATTAAAGTTTTATGATTGCTTACAAGAGGTGGAGCATTCACAGGAATGGGAATCTGAAGTCAGGGTGACTTGATCAGCTCCAAAGTTATAGCTAGATTACTGTAAAAGTGAATGACACAGATAGGATGCCAGGTCAGTTTTTTTGAGTGTTTCTTTCATATGATTTCTGAGATCAGAGTATTGCTATGATAGCAGCTTTTAAGAAGGGAACTTTGCTCGTTTGGGGTGCAATGCAAAAGATAGAAAAGAACTCTAGTATTCTAGTATGTTGAGAGATTTCACGCAGACAGCCCAGCAAAAATAATCTAGCAGTGTGGCTACTGTAATTTGCCTTTCCACTCAAAAGAAAGAAGAGGGAGAAGAATAACATGAAACTGTTTTCAGCTTTGAGGTATGGAATTAATGGAGACTTTATACCCACTCTGTTCCTATGTAGTCAGTTCTTTTCAGCAGCTAAAATGAGTACATAAGAACAGTCTTCCAGTTGCTGTGAATGGTTTGTGATCTTTGTTCTTCCAAGCATGTTTTAAGAGTAGTGCATTTTAACCAAACAACTTTTGCATTCATATTAACTCAGAAAATAAATGTTCTTATATGTAAATCCTTTTTTTCATTGTATCAATTTCATTCTCTCTTTGGTTGGTTGGTTGGTTGGTTTAATGTTTTGCTTGTTTTGTTTTTTCACTTCTATATATAGACATTCTCCAGAGCTCAGCTCTTAGGTTGCTGAAATTTATATGATACAGTCCAGGAGCTTGAGTCATTTCCTAAAGGCTTGAAGTTCTAGAATATTGGCAGCACATTTTCTTCGTGGTAGGTATTTTAAAAAGAAATAATTCATATTTTTTTTCAATATTTTATACTGTTAGTCTTCTGAAAACGATATGCTCAGGTATGAGGAATTAAGAATCTTATTCCTTCAAAGTTTTCATTGTTTACGCACTTTACCGAGCTTGGGCATTTACTTCCTGGTACAATCACCCATTTATGTGATTCTCTCTGAAGGCTTCCTCATGCCTCATTCCCCGCATGAAGCATGGAATTAAGATGTTACATGAAAAGAAATATAAAAAATAAGCCAATTTGCTAGCAACAAATCTGGACAAATCTGCTACTGTTCCCCAGGTGTAAGCACTTTGTGTTCTGGCATTGTGATTTTTCCATGGAAGAATACTTTTCATTGTGTTCACCCAGAACAATACTGACTTCCTCCTTTGTGCTGCCCCATAACTGCAGTATACTGGATAATGAGCGGGGCCCGTAGTTTTAGCAACATGTACATCACTGTACCATATATCGAATTTATCATAATTACATAGTAGGATGACTCAAAATATCAGGTTTTCTTTTTATTTTATAGGTTAATTTTATTATTTCCAAAGTGTTTAGCATTCTGAACTGTAGGCATATCTTGAAGTGTCAGTTCTTTCACTGGGACAGTGTTAGTATATTTCAGCGTGCACCTTATTGAAAACAAGTTCATACCCCGTGCATATTTATACATTTGAAGAGATCCTGAATTTGGAGATTCAGAGCCTGTTTTCCACACCAGAATTTTCTTTAAAAAAAAATGAGTTGAAAACTTCAAACAAAGGAGAAGAGCTATGCTTAAAAGTAAAAGAAAAAAAACAAAACCAAAACAAAAAATATAACCAACCAACCAACCAAAAAAACTTCTGGAAAACAGAATGCGTTCTGATGATTATGCCAGTAAAAAGTGGACATCTTCTGAAATATACACAATTTTACAATTTTTTGACAACTTGATAGTTTTGAAAATGTCTGTTGCTATTTAATTTTCTAATTGTTTACTTGCTTTACCAATTTTTATACAAATTAGAAATCTAGCTAGAGAAGGAGGCAATGTCATGAGTTCTTTAAACTATGTAGGTAGACAAATGCTCAAAATAACATAAAAACAAACAAACAAAACAGTAACTCATTAGAGGAAATAAAATAAATCTTTTCATTTTTAAGTAAAAAAAACTGCAAAGCAGAGTTACATACGTGGAATCACATTTTTTCTAGTATGAGTTGATAAAATGTTCATCCGTTTATATTTTATAGGAATAAACATGTAGATTTAGCATGTAGACAGCATACAGCTTCTGATGTCCTTTTTTTTTTTTTTTTTTTTTTCCTACTACTTTTAAGTGATTTAGTGTTGCAAATAGCCACACTGCTTAGTTTTCAGATTAATTTTATGGGGCTTTTCAGAATGGAATGAGGGTCTGAGGGTCTACATGAATCAAAGCTATGGAAAATGTGAGGCAAGAGGTTTGCCTCGCACGGTAAAGGAAATGGATTTCTCGTAATTCCTATGAATTCTGCTATTCTCCTTGTAGTATTTGACCTTCATGGCATGTGTGAAAATACCCCATAGGATAATCAGATAGAAGTGATTAAAAAAAAATCATATTTGGAAAAAAAATACAGTATCACAATCTTTTCCACAATATGCCTTCTGGAGAAGGACAGAGAAGGGGAGAAAGGACAATTGGTCAAAATAGTAAAGAGGAAAAAAGATGACTCTTACCCAAAAAGCTCTCATGTTTCTTGGTTTTGCTTGCCTTTTTAAAATGTATTACAGTTCAGTAATAATGGTCTTGAACAATACCAAGGATGCCCTATCATCCAATTTCTGCTTTCTGTTTAATTGAGTATATGTTCCAAGCAAATTATAAGGTCCTTTTTTTCAGTCAGCTGTAAGTTTTGTTCATGGAAGTTCCATTCCTTCACATTTATTCCACATAAAGTAAATTTGCTGTATAATTTTGTCAGTGGTCAGCTTTAAAAAAAAAGCAACCAAAACCAACAAACAAAACCACAGATAAAGCTTATCTCCTCACACCCTTGTTGATATTCAGTCTGCCACATATAAAAAAGTCCCAATTTCAATGTGACATAATATGCAGTATATCCTGTATCAGAAACCTTAGGTAGGATTTATTAGAAGAAATTTATTAGCTAGAGATTAGCTAGAGATGCCATCCCTTTTTATTTGATTATTTTCATTCACATGTTTTATTTCTTCATTTTGTTAAATTCACTCAGACCACATTTTGCTTGTATTGTGCTCCCCACTTTATGGTGCAGTAGAAGTATGCTTTATTCTACAAAGAGGATTTTGCGTATTGCTTTTGTAGATGCTGACCACAAATAGGTGGCTATTTATTTATTTATTTTTCTCACACCAGTTGATACTGTACAAGTCCATTTTTATGTGTGGAAAATGTTATATGCCTCTGACAATGGAAGACCGAGGCACATAAGTTTCCCAAAAGTGCTGCAAATGATTCCTTTAACCTATGACAATGAGTTCCTGGGAAGTTACAGACTTGCAGCTGCAACTTTTACCTATAATTCAGTGATTTTATGAGATAAAATGGACTAGTGAAAAGCATTCCAGTGAAAAGCTGAGTGTTTCAAAATAAACAAAACTGCATACAAAGCCTCTCTTTTTCAATATCTGTTTTTTTGACATTTTCTGGTCACACAAAAATGTTGTCTCCACTGAACTGAAGGAAGACATGGTCAAGTGAGAACTAATAATATGCTGCCGTTAAGGAAGTTAAGTTAAAATAATAATAAAATAAACAATCTACAGAGACTCTGCCAGTTTAACACTAATGGGAAAAATGTAGTTTATTGATTGGAAAACTGTTTTAAGATTTATTATAGATTCACTTTATTGCTGTTTTGAAATACAATTTTGTGCATCCATCTTCTCTATGTCCCTTAGCTCTCTCTTGAAGAAAAAAAAAAATATAAATCAACAACAGATAAGGAAAGAGTAATCAGCTGCAGAATGAATTTTCAGTTAATAAACTGAAAACATGGGTACCAGAAAGCAAGCAGTCCAGTTGCTGGGGAACTCATTTGGGATGCAAAATTTCACATCTATTCTCTCTCCTTGTTCAGTTAAGGAACCTTACTCTTAAGTCCACATTAACCATTAAGTCTTCCTTTATTAATCAAAGGATAGAGGTAGCTCTCCATATCTGAAAGGTGTAAAGAATTGTGCAAACACATTATCTTTCTGTTGTAAACCAGAAGTCTGGTCACATAGCATAGATTATATGTCGTATCTTTTATCATCTATGTTTTTAGTGCATACCCTAAACTTAAAGCTAACCTAGGATGTGCTTGTCTGCAAATTTTCTTTGTGAAAATGTCTTGATTTTATCCCAGGAAGGAATAATATATATATATATTTGTATATACATGTATATGTATATACTTAACTGTTAAAATATTTGAAGAATGAGTAAAATATTTTCGGCCTAATTTATTCTAAATTTTAGCATTATACATGCACACATAAATGTGTTTATATATATGTGCACATATAGTCTATATACCATTTATATGTGAAATTACATGCATTTTATTAATCCTTCTTTTATCTGCTCTAATAGATTGCAAACCATTTATTTTCTGTTTTATACATTTAATTTAGACTAATTTCATTGTTTCCCAGTTAGACTAATTTCACTCTTCCTTGCATTTTGAGTTGGAGAGACAAATATAGTCACTGTTTGTTCACAACAGCTGTAGCTAGTTGTCCTTATGTTAAGTGGCCCTTCTTGAAACTATGCTGATAGTACTGAAAAAATAAATCATGTAAAATGAAACTCACTCTTTTCTTATTGATTTTGTTACAGATGCCACGTAGCCATATGACAATCAAACTCCACTTTGTTACAGTGATGCTCTGTTCAAAGTAATTCATTGTACTTTAAAAGTACAATTGTAATATAGAAGTTCCTGAGGCCTCACAGATACACACCTAGCAGTAAAACTGCTGCTGAATTTGCAAGCCTTAGTTCCTGTCTTTATTAGAGAGAGTGCACTTTTGTTTCAGTTTATCATACACTCATAAGCTGGACCTTGCCTCCGTAATACAAGTAACCATATATGCCTGCTCTCTCTGCATACTGTTGAAAGGTTTCAAATAAAACTATGTTAGAGTAGATATTAAATAATCCCATGCATTGTAAAACAAGTATTAATGTATAAAAGAGAAATGTGTGAACTAAGATGCATGCATGTATACATAACAGTGCAGATGACAGTTTGCCTCAAGTTAAATTTTTTTATTTATAAGTATTGCATGCATGAACAAATTGTTAAACTGTAAGAACATTTGAGGCACCACAGACATTCATCTTAGTAATGGAAAGGATCTAAACGTGACTAAATCTCCTTAACAACTTTCAAAACCTCAATCGTGACTGAAAAATTGGGGAATAGCTGATTCTTAAATGAGCAAAAATATTAAAGAAGCTAAAATGCAGAGAATCAATATATTTCAGTAGAAGTAAATACTAATACTGTATGATTCAAACTGCTTAACTGAAAAATTCGCATGTATTTTATGTCTATGAAGTCACATAGCTCTAGCAGGTTGAAATCAGAAGGGCTAACCCAACTTAGTTTGAAAATATCAGTCCCTCACTACAGCATTGCTTAGACGATCTTTGGCACACCTTGATGTTTACGTTTTCATCCTGTGATTCCTTATGAACTTCAGCAAGAAAACTTTAGAAGAGTCAACTATACATACAGTTATGTTTGACAATGTGAATAGTGGAAGTCTTTTTAGGTTAAGCCGCATCTCAATTTTTTCTGTGTTAACTTCCTGCTATTGAATGTTTGCAGCTCTTTGTGAATAATCTAAAAATTTCCTTTTAAATAAAACATGCTCCTCTGTGGTTACCTAATACACTAACAGACAATGAAGTGTACTTCATTTCTCTCTCTCTTTCTCTTTTTTTTTTTTTTTTTTTCATTTCTTTTTACCTTAGCATTGTCTCATCCCATCTGTCTCCTGTAGCAAAGTGAACTAGTGAAAATGTTGAAATAGAAAGGAAAGTAATGGAAAGACTACACGTGCATACACAACTGGTAGTCAGGTTCAAAGATTTATTTCAACTGCTTCTAAAGCTGTAACCAACAAAAGAACTAAAGTTTATATATGTTTTCAATAATGTGCCTTTACTGCATAGATGAAATAAAATCTACTGCCAAAATACACTTAGATATTGCATAGCACTTAGATATAAGGAATAAACATTGCAATAAAAAAAATAGACCTAACAATGCTTTTCTATAGTGATACTTAGAAATAGTAAATATTAATTTGTTAATGAAGGAAGATAGTGGCTATTAATTTTGTTTACAATTCTGAGGGAAGAGAAATCTACTTGCTTTATGTGTTTAAGTTTTTAGCAGTTTTTCATCTTCATGATCTTAGAAACTATGTGCACAACTATGGTATGCATAGGTCATTTATTTAAGAATTTTAAGCATAAATTTGTTTTAACAGTGATGCCTAAATGCAGAAATACAAGTCACACGAGTGACTTTTTTCATTAAGTTTTACTGATTACAGGAATGCTGTCTCCAAGATTTAGCCCGTAGTAACAGCTAAGGAAACCATGTGCTCATAAAAGATTTAAATATCACTGGTTAGAGGCCTGTTAATTATAGTTCAAGTTTATGTACCTTTCTATTCACCATATCTGCAGACAGATATACTCTAACCACTTAAACTTATTTTTTTCCTAATGAATTTTTAGACCTGTAAAAACTAAACAAACAATAAACCCCCAAACCCTGAAAACTTCATTTTAAGCTACTTTCACTACAGCACTCTTTTAAATAAAAGCAAGTTTGAACCATGGTCACAGCTCAGTAAAATATAATGCGGTTCCTGCACAAAATCTATGGAATGGAAAGTAGTACTTCACTAGAAGAGGCAGTATGTTCTAACGTGTAAAATTCTGAAGTAGTACTCAGAGTAATATTTAGTTGTTTCTCCTCTCAATTTATGGGTTATGTTGAGCAAGTCCTTCCTACGCCACCCACAGTTTCCTTATTTCTAGAAAGGGAATTATGGATGTATATAATGTAGTGTTTTGAAACCAATGGGTGAAAAATAGTATGGATTAATTGAGTGCTTCTGGATAACTTTAGGATACACAAAAACTATACATTTATATATGTAAAATTTAAAGTAAAGGAACACAAACTTTCATTATCTGCTATTTTATGTTACTCAAAATTATCTCATACTATTTAGAACTTGTAATTTGCTTCTCTGTGGAGTTATTCTCCTGAGATTGTCCATCAAAGCTGTGGAAAAGAAACACCATACATTTGCATAAATGTTTAATATTTTAATTGCCAATTCTAATTATTAAAATAGTTGTTTAGTAAATGCTCAATGATTTAACAGAATTTAATGATTCAACTTCTCATTATTTAAATAATAATAATCTACAAATTAAAAATACAGGAACTCTTATTGTCACTGTTGTTTTTATTGACTTTTTTTCCACATTCTCTTCTCAGTTACTTTGCACAGTTGTTTAACAATTAATCCAAAAATTAATGTAACTCTTTCATAAACATAAAAACCCTCTAGAATTAGTTGTTCTGCTTCCTGATTACATATGCCAATGGTCTTGATCAATTGGATCTTGGTGTGAAAAGACATCATTCGTTTCTCAGGTGCCAGGTTTATATATAAGGGTTCTCTACAGGAAGTCCAACTTATCCCAAAGTGGTGAACTTAGTTCATTGTTTTCTATTATAGCTCATATTTCACTTAGGAAGAACATATTTCCTGTTTTTCCTGGATAGCCATTCATTCAATCTGTTCCAGTTGTTTAGTTTCCTAAAATCCATCTCATAAGAGGATGACTTCTGTTAATTTTCATTCTACTTGCCTACACTTTTCTTACAGGAATGGAGTAAATCAGACTATTGCAAGTTGAAATGGTGTGGTGCAGATGTGATAAAGTCAGAATGTGTTTGAACCCTTGAATGGGAATGAGTATTGTTTCAACAGCAATTCAGCGAGGATATTTATATCAAATTAAAGCTGTTAAATTACTAGTTTCAGAGCAGATTGCATAAAAAGAATATATATATATATATATATATTTACATTTGGAAAAATGAAGTGGCTATGTATTTTTATTGTGGCATATTCTTGATCATAAGCTTAATGAGATCAAATTATTTAATTTTGTGCATATGTCTTCATGAGAAATGAATCTAAATTTGTGTTCAATACATCTGATTTACATGAATGTCTGCCAAATTACGGATGATTTTAAGTTAGGTACATACTACTTGTTTCCTGCAGTACTTGAATTTTTGCTAGTCAAGCTCTGTTGGTATGACATTTGAGACCTTAAAGGATGATTAAAGTCTGCAGATGTTGACACTATATTTGACACCGTCTTTGGGATTCAGAGAGTAACGAAGGTCAAAAGATACCTTTATGGCCACAAAACTTGTGATACCCCTTTTTTGACCATCTTCTCAATTTTTCTAACCCTGTATTTGAATTTGTATTAATTTGTACCATTGTGAAATTGTCAAGGAGATATTTTGATCTGACATTTTTTTTTAATATAAATTAGCGGAAAGTAATTATGTGGCTTCTTTGAGATATTCTGGCTACAGATAAACAGAGTCAATTAGGTGACCTGCATATCTTTGTCTGTTTTCTGTGTCTGCTTCGCCTGCACCTCAGCATACTTCTTTCTGGACTTTTTTTTTTCTTTTTTTTTTTTCTGTGAGATCTGGCACACTGCCACAAAAGGGCTGAAGATCTTTTAGATATGGAAGAGACCTATTTGCCCCCAGTGCTGTGAAACAACCTGTGCTGCAGGCATGTAGCATAAGCTATACTACCTCCATGTACATACTAAGTCTGTCTTTTTCCATCTACTGCTAGTTGCTTCATCACCTTCCTCAGGTTTGAAATGAGTTCTATGATTTAAAATAAAATAAAAATAAATTAATACATAATAACAGTAATACCATCAACGTTCAGCAGCAATTTATTATTTATAATATTCTTTTTTTTTATAGCTCCTTCCATTTGAAAATTTCTCTGTGCCATATACATCGGTTAAGTCTGGCAATATCCTTAATAAGTCATTACAAGTTTTTCCCACAGTTTAGTAGCACACAGTCCCTTGAAACCAAGATGGCTATCAGGGATGAAATGAAGGATTCTTTCTCAGAAAATCCTGATGTAAGCACAAGAAGAGTTTGCATCTGCTATAGTGCAATTACAGGTTACATGTGATTGTGGTTAGACATAGCTTGTGGGCATTCTCTCAATAACTAAAAAAAATCTGTCTTGATAATTATTTTTCAGTGAAGCCCAAGCGAATGAATGAAAGTTTTAAAATTTAGCAGTTTTTCCTCATTTCAGCTTATTAATTACATCATTGTTAAAACAACAACAGCAACATACTTTTATTGCCATAAGGAAAAATCACCCTTCAGTGCATTGTATTGCTGGTACATAAAATCGATTCATGGTGTAGATCAAATAAACAAAGAAAATAACTTAATGGTATTGAAAACATCTGTCATCTAGAGTTATACAGTGAATTATCTCCACTTTTGAACCCAACAGAAAATTCTGGATTAATTATTTTTTGTAAGTCTTTAACACCAAATTCAGATTTTGCAAACTTTATCACTTACCTGGTTTGGAGGCACATAGCAACCTGAGTGGAAGAACAAATCTTCAAAGAGAAAAATGTTCAAAGAGATTTAGAATGTAGAGGAAAAATGTATATGTGTGTGAGTTACAGTTCCCAGGTGTAGATATCTTGCAGAGTAATGTGAAACTGGAAATGGAGTATCTGAATTAGAAGTCTTCCAGAAGAAAAAAGTATTTTCCAAATGAAACAAACTCATCAACTGAAAACAAACAAACAAAAAAACAAACCAAACAACCAAACAAAAACCAACAACAACAAAAACCAAACCAAACCAAACCTAAAAAAACCAATGAGATGAGGAATCAAATGATGCCCATTTGTTTAAACCACTCTTGGAAATTTTCTTTTTAGGATATTAGTGTCCCAGAAGAATAAAAATCATAATTTACATGATAGGTAGAGATATGACAATGCAAAATGCATGGTCATTTCTTCCGGGTGTAATCATCTTATGGTTTTATTGAAACACTTCTGAATATGTGCTTGTATAAAGCAGCCAGGTCAGTTGCTTATGACTGGAAGAGCTTGCCAATTTAGCTTTGCCATGGACTGCTCAGAAACTTGAATGTTTTGGAAAGTGGATGTATGAGGAAGCAAACTTTACATGTATTTCCAGAGCCAAATATTAGCAAAAAAAACAACCAACCAAATGGACACACACACACACACACAAAATATATAACAAAAGAACAAACCACCTATCTATAACCCCAACCATTAGCAATATCCATAAATGAACTAAATGAAGTAAATGAGGATTCTAAAAAGTCTAAGATGCTGGATTAGATTTTAATACTGCTAAGTAGCTTGTATGAGAATATGAACAGGTAAACAAAACACATTTCCAGAAAAGATGTCATATAAAGTAGGTAACTTCTATATTGATTTTTTAAGAATACAGCTTGTAGATCAATGAAGTTTCTAGTGCATAGTACTTTTGTTTTTTGCAAGCCTGCATTTGGAAGCATACCTCTTTTTGGTTGCATATTCAAAACCTCTTTTACTTTCGCTTAATATCCCTCTTCCCTGACTACTGTTTGTTTTGTGCAAGTCACATCCTGGGGTGAAGTAAATTATGGCCGAGCTGCTACCACTCCATCATTCTTTAATTCCCAGATTTTAAAATCCTCTGCAGCCCTTAGGCATTTTTTTAATGGAATTAATGCTTTGTCAGACTCATGTTTTAACAACTCTTTTTTTTTTTTTTTTTTGGTAAAAATATTCTCTATCCCCATGTTTCATAGTAGGCAGATTGTTCACTAAACAGATTAAAAAAAGAAACAGAGAAAATGATGCCAAGCCACTAGTATTTGTAATTGCACGCATTTTTCTAAACATGAAAGCTAAATGTTTACATGGATTCAAAAGGAAACAGCACAAATTCAGGGAAGAAAACAAAAACAAAAACAAAAACAAAAACAAAATGATAGCTGCTAAGTACAAAGGGATGACCTCGGCATTAGGAATCCTCCACAGTGTTGGAGGTAATGAGAGTATCCTGGAAAAGTGTCACTCAGTTCTTGGCCATATGTTATATTCTTCTGGAGAAATCCACTTGTGGCCAATGCTGCAGAAGGAATTCAGGGCAGGATCGTACAATTCTCTGACCATTCCTTCCTAAAGTTTTTTGTTATGATTCTGTATGGTCTCAAACAAATTATAACATGATTGAATGTAGAAAGAAAACTCCTGTTTTCTATTATAATATTTGCAAGAAAAGGCAATCTCTCCAATTCCACTTCAAGTTCAGTTCAGTAATTATATAACAATACACCTATTTTACTTTAATATCATAAGAATTTGGAGGATTCTGAGTCTTTGTACTAGCATCACTCTGAAAAAAAGTTAAATTGCATTGATGCTGAATTGAAAAACATTTTTCTTTAAATAATCCCAGTGTATAAACTCATTAGCAAACTTTTATTTTCAGGCAGTTTGTGCTGCACTAAAAATATGTATGTTTAAGGTAGGGGTGAAGGGAAAGAGAACTCCTGTAATAAAATATTTCAAAATGCTTTAATTCCTAACATAAGCCTAATGTTGCCATTGTCAGTGGAAATGATAGCAGTGCCTTTGTTAAAAGACCTGTTGACAAAACAGGTCTTGTCTTACTAGACATATTACTTACATCTGTGTTGGCTATATCAGATCATATTGATGTGAGAAAATCTGAAAAGATCGTAATTTGTTAAACTGTTGGAAATCCTAACAAGTCTTAGAAAAGTTCAGAGGTGGGGAAAGTACTATTGCCTGTTCAAAATTCAACTCTGTTTGCTGGCTGAAGACAGAGTGATTCATTCAAAACATTCTGAAAGATCACTGTGATGAACTTTCATATCCACTGTTGGATATTTCACTGTTGGATATTTCTCTTTCCAAAGGTGCCTTCATAAAAGTGTGCTACTAGGAAAGCATTTAGTAAAGAATAGCTTTGGTATTTGGAGACTCTCTAAAGTCTGTCTGACTCAAAGCATAAGATTTTGTGGGTTCCAAAAATCTGCTGAACAGTCTTCTAAAGGAAACAAAGCCTCTAAAAAGACCCTTTGTATGCTGTGTTGTGCAAGGTAGCATTTATATATTGAGTCAAACAAATTATCCATTAAGCTTTGTACATAAATCTGTTCTGAAGTGAACACCTGCAAATGATCCTTTGTGTAATTCTTGTTTTGCCGTTACAGCAAAAAGAAACAGTTATATGTAGCAAAATATGTTGTACAACTATATAAAAATTACTAATGTGTTACATGTATATCTGGGCAGTTTTCTTTAAAAACCTTTGATTCGTACCTACACTAAGCCATTACACCATCAAATCACAGCTGAGGAGTACTGAGCATCATTGAACCCCAGAAAAAAATTTGAGTTGTTCAGTACAAGGTTGCTTAGCACAGGTGTTTGCATAATTATGATATATTAGGAAAATTCTTTGTTCAATGGCCTTCAAGCTGCTTGGACAGTAAATTGCAGAACAAGCTTCTGCTTGTTTAACAGAGATGAATGCATGTGAGCAAGATTACAGCAACCACTTTTCACAGGGAATATGGACATCTTACTTTCACAGGTCAAGGCACTACTCACTTGAAAGTGGTTCTTGCATGCAAAGTAATAGACACTATGGCATCTTTCTCCACCTCCTTCATTAGCAGGCAAGTTGGAAAAGAGCACTCAAGACAGACTCTTCTTATTTAGCACTTGAGCAAGGGCTACAAAAAGAGGCATGGAAAAAGCTACAGTTGCTCCAGCAGCAAAGAGAGTCTTTGAAGCTGTGTAATCAGGATCCATTACATCTCTGCTGAGGACGAGGAAACGGGAGACTGAAAAACATTTCAGTTAAATTCTCCTGGAAATAGCAGAATGCTAGCCATTTATTTATATTAAAATGCAACTGCATTGAGATTTTTTAGATTTCTCTGTGTGTAGCCAGAGGCTTTCCCAAGAACTTTAACAGCCCTCCCCCCCCCCCCCCCAGTAAATACAAAGAATGAAATGTAGAGTGAACGTGCCAATACAATTTCCACCTGATGTCATTCCTCTTTGGAAGTCACCATAACTAGATGAAACTGCCTCCACATTATTGAGAAGACATTTTAAAGCATTTAATCATAAGGAAATGTCAGAGTATTTTTGCAATCAAAATATAGACTACAACCTGTGTAACCTTAAGCATCTCAAGGATATTACAGAAAATTTCAAATATACTTCCAGAGTAAGGATGGTATGTATTTTTAGCCCCATTTCACAGATGAGAAGAAGACGTGCAAGAAATAAACTGCCCAAGCTTATACAAAGGGTTTGGATGAAACTTTCACTTAGCCTAACCTTCTGTTTCTGACATGAGGAAGGACAGAGTGTTACTTCTCAGGGTTATTCTTCTGCCTTTCTGCACCCTATATCTGCAACAGAAACTGTAATAAAATCATGAGTAGCCCATCAAAGTTTTTTTTCCTCATGCAGGCTAGTCTGATTTCAAACCCACTTCACATCCCAAGCATTGCATGGAAGTAATCTCCACAGCACGAATTCACCATGTTGAAGTATGTACTTTTAAGTTAAAGCTTCTGTCCACTAACTTTATGCTTCTTAATTCTGTCATGAAATATTGTTAATAATTGCTCTCTATTCTTCATTCCTGATTTTGCATTCATCAGTGTTATCAGTATTACCTTGCTAGAACAATGTGTCAGGGTCTCTTTAATATTGAAAGCAACCCATACCTTTACTTACCTTACCCCTCTTTTCAGAAGTCTTGTTGTCTTTTAGTTGAGGAGACTGGAATGAATAGGTAAGTCAGGATGTGATCGTCAACTTTGTATGATGCCATGGTGATGTTCTCTTTTACTCCTTTATTCATTTTCTTGGGTGTGGGTTGTTTTTGTTTTTTCTTACCATTCTATTTAGCCTTTGAATGTCACTAAGTATTGGACTATTAATATTTTCATGGGATAATGGATATTGGCAATTAGATATATTTTCTGAAATATAACAGCTTGCTAAGTGACCATCTCACTGTGTTTTTATGATGAGGAGCTTTTTTCCCCTGTGCATATTACCTCGTATCAACAGTAGTGTTCATTTGCTCCTTGCCCCAACTAACACTGAAATCCTCTGCAACTCTTAGCTGTCAGTTTTCATGATTATTATTTTTGAATAATTTTGTATCATCAGAACACTTAGTCACCTCATTATAGTTACCTCATTATTCACTTCCTATTCTAGATCATTTATGTTGAGCAGTAGATATCCCAGCAGAGCTCCCTGTGGGACTGCACTGTTAAACCTCTACTTTTGTAGAAGCTCATCACTTAATCCTACTATTTAAGCTATTTATTAATTCATGAGAAGACCTCCCTTCTCATCCCATGACAGACAAATTTCCCATGAGCCACGATTTTATCCTAGGCCATTTTGGTTTTTAATTTTTCACAGCTATTATAGCAAAGCAATTTACTACAAGAACGTAACTAATAACAACATTCTTGGTTATGTTGGTAATATTCATGCAAAAATAAAATGGATTCCGATCTCTTAACCACAGCTGCCAACACTAGGAACACATTTATATTGTAAGACTTGTAAGATTTAATATTTTAAATGATGTGTCAAAAAGATAAAAAATGATATGTCTATGTTATCTCAGATTTGAAGAATCTTCTTGGCTCTACTCTTTGGCTATTTTTGGTTTTAAAATGGGGCATGTGTGTGTGAAATAGTGATATCATGACGTAAAACAGGAAGCTACCAGCCTGCACTGTTAAGGACAGCTTTTTCCGTTGAACTGAGGAATTCATTTTTAGAGATACAATTGACTGTTCTTTGAAGCAAGGTTGTGATAAGATAATTGATGCAATGTTATGATACCATTTAGTCCCACTTGAGGCCTTAATATTAAAATATTTTTGAGTGGCAACATTGCCATTTATCTTCCTAGCAGGCGTCAGGTGAGAACAATAAAGCGAGGGAAGCCCTCTCTGCTCCATCCATGTCAGCTGCCATCATACATAAAACAAATTATGTGAATAACCAGAATAAGATTGTTTGTGTTCTCTCAGATTTTTGTATTTGAATGCCTGTAGTGCAGTTTCAATACACTGACAGAATCTGCAAAGTTCTATAGTTCTGACCGTGGACTAGAGAGAAAAAAACCAAAAGCGTAGACATCCCAGGTGTCATCAATTCAATCAACAAAATTAGATGGCTGTTATGTAAATTATGCAAATATGGGACTCAAACTCTTCATTCGTATTTGAGAAATGAAATATTTAATGATGTTGACATTTTTAATTATCATTGGGTTTCTGTGTTAACTCCTGAGTGGGATCAACGTTATTACAAGATCTCTGACAACTCTGGTGGACATCTTTGCAGCTGTCAGGCTTGATTGCAGCCATAAGTGTTAGCTGTATTTGAAAAGCTGATGAGATGGGTAATAAGGAAAGAGCTTTTCAAAAGCACCAGACTGATACAGAGGTTCTGGGAAATTTGTCTGTTCTTTGGCAGCAGTCAGGATGTGACCATCTTATGATGAATGTTTTTTCCCATATCTTCTTATGAGGAAAAATTACTTGTGATGTAGACTTCAAACAAAGTAATACTGCCCAACCACACTATTGTGATGGAAATCTTACGAGGACAGAAATCTCATAACTGAAATTTTAATTTGAATACATTTTTCTATCTCACTTTTGTAAGCCATATTGTCCCTTAGACTTACTTAGCAGACAGAGAACAAGAGTCAAAAGATAGGCTATTGCTAAAATTTAAATTCAGCTCTGTCATTGACATACTTCACGGAAATTTCCTGAGAATTAAACTTCAGCTTTCCCATCAGCAGAAAAGGTTGCTTAACTAATTCACAAGGCTAGTGATACTGTTGCTGTTGTTTGTCCTATTTTGTAAGTAGATGTAATTGTGTTACACAGAGCTTTCTGAGAAGAATCTAGGTATCTAAGTAGAGATCTTAAAATCCTGAGGATTCATTAATTTATATTTGTGTAGTTCTTTGAAGCTGTGAAGCACTATATAAATGCAAAATATTATCTACTCTTAACCATTATCTATGACTTTCAGTAGATACTGCATATCACAGTACATACTATCATCACAGTTCAAGCCCTTCTGTAAAACTCATAAAATTATTATTTCCCTATTAATATGCTCTCAGTCCTCTTCTCTAACCTTCATACTCATTGCATAGCCTACTACAAAGCAAAGCTGCTAGATACCTAGTCATAAAACTATTTCAGCCATTTTAGTCTGTTACTTTAACTGCACAGAAACTCTCCCTATCCTGTGGAGGGCAACAAGTTGTAACTCACATGGAGCAGTGCTACACTCTTGCGTGTTTTAGGGAGGATTGACAAGGTGGTGTTGGCCTCTTAGAACTGGGAAGACTAATATTTTGATTTGATACATATACTTTGGCTAGTCACCTCATGTCTCTGTTCTTTAGCTCCTCATCAACAACAGCAAAAAGAAATAATGACCTTTGATATGTACAATGTATATGTATACAAAAGTATTTTTCTTCTTGTATTCAGATTACCCACTTTTTCAGGATAATATACAGCAAAATATTATACAGCACCTTTAGATTCTATTCTAAATATATTAAAAAATATACAGCATCTTTAGTTAATATCCTATCCTATCCTATCCTATCCTATCCTATCCTATCCTATCCTA
>CM021731.1:98720645-98730681 GCA_011075105.1 Heteronetta atricapilla
TATCCTATCCTATCCTATCCTATCCTATCCTATCCTATCCTATCCTATCCTATCCTACTTACTACATTATATATAGTAGGGATCACAAATTTCATAAATTGGGAATTGTTTTATAATTGCCAGTTGAACTAGGCATATAGACTTGATACAAAGGGTATTTATAGTCCATTTGCATTAGTAGACTAGCCAGTGAAAGCATCTCTTTTTTTTGTTTGTTTTTGTTTTTTTCTTTTTTTTTTGGTCCTATTTTTAAGAACCATGTAATTTACTGTGTTTGGGTCACTGTTGCCAGTTAATTGTTAATTGTTCACTATTAATTGTGCCATGAATTTTCCACTCAGGTTTCTTTAGAGAGGCATGAAATTGTTCTCTAGCAATGGTACGTGTATATATCTAAGAAACTGAGTGAAATAGTCTTTTTCTACTTCTCTCCTTTCAGATCATCTTCTGACATATTGCATACCCAGATTTAGTGGTTAATTATTTCCTTCTGATTCACAAAAAATGTCAGGCTAAAGTTGTATTTTATATAAAACTAAAATACCAGTCCCTAGCATCCTGGCTACACAGTATGTTTCTATCACATCCTTTTGGAAATATACTTGAGTGTAGTTTAATCTGGTGAAATCAGGTAATTTGACCATGGATGATACAGTGTGAAGGGTATCCTGAAAAAATTGATTTTACATTGCTCCCTATTTTATTTATCTTGATGGGGCAGATAAGAGGCTTTATAGATGGCAATCATTCTACCTATTAGCTCTCTAGCATGGAAGGACAGAAATCTGGTCTAGAAACTCAAAGTCTTTCTTATCTGCTGCTGTAACACAACTTTCTTCTCTGTCTACATTGTTAAGGGGACTCCAGTGAAATTCCACAAAGCCAGGCTTATGAGGAAGGACCTTGGCTGGTCCTGTAATGATTCTCAGGGCAGCAACAGTTATCACATATCTTATGTGACTCCAGTAATGTTTTCAATAGTAGAATTTGTTTTAATGACTAAAAACTCTTGAATGACACTTATTTTGGTAACCAGTATGTGAATTGTAGTCATCAGTGGTGCCTGATAAACATTGATTCAGGCTGAAAAATATGGATTCATACTTTAAAATATATTTACCTTAATTAAATGGAAGAAATATTTCTTTTGTATATCAGATTTTGCATTATTTTCTAAATTAAGTTAATTAATATATAAAAGACCATTCATGAAAAATAACAAGAAAAAAAATAATTTTTCTGTCTCTCCTACTTTCTAGTATACTTGAGGGAGAGAAAGTGGTAAATCAGTAATTGGCAAGCAGTTATCTATTGTTTCATGGTCCTCAAAGAATAATTACCACATAAATTATTCAGTTGTTCTCTCTTTAAATTAATGAGACATTTTTGTATAGTTAGGATTTTCAACTCTTTGCTGTTGTTGTTGTTTTTCCTACATAGCTCTATTTTAATACCTTATTCAAAATAATCTACATCCACATTTACCAGATTTGCTGCCTTTTAATGCAAATCTAACTAGTGATTCTAATGAAGTCTAATTGCAATGTCACTGATACCAAAGTAATACAAATCCTGATCCATAGATTTATTCTCTATTTGCATCCTTTTAATCTTTTTTGTTACCTGTCATTGCAGTCTAATACCTTAAGTATATCTGTTTGATTTTCCTGTATCAGTAACTGTGACTGCTTATACTTGCAGGTTCCACTTTTGCACTACAATTTCAACACAACTTTTATGTTGTCTATTTTTTTTTTCACATGCACTTTGAAGTTGAATTACACTGTTGAAAAAACCATTCTGTTCAGAAAGAACAGAACTGAGTTGAAATATCTGCATTCTTATAATGTTCATAGCTTATAAACTACTGGCCCTGTGATTACTAACTCCTTGAATAACCACATTCAAGTCCAAGGCATTGGAAGAAAACATGAATCATACATCTACAGCCTTTCAGTGAATCAGTGAAAGGCTGACTGGTTTATGCCCCAAAGCCCATGGATGTCTTTCATTTAAATGGGTTTTAGGTCAGATCTACTGTAGCTGCACAAACACTGAAAAATCAACAACATTCTTTAGCTAGACTGAGTAGCCTGCTTAAGATGATGAAGTATTATATATTCTGTAACTCAATCTGTAAGAAATGCCTGGGTTTTGTTGCTCACTTAAACAGAATCAGAGGTAACTTGAAAGAAGTTAAACAGGCAGAAAGCTTTCTGAAACTACTCAAATATGTTAACAGCAAAACTGAAGACATCAGTGTAACTTTTATCGATGAAGCAGAAATTACCTTTTTTAGGAAGAGATTGTTAATACTGTATCAATACCTCAAGAACTTAACCTTACTGAGAGACTTCTGTTTGGTCACACATATATTTATGAAAATGTATTCTATTAGAATATTGCATTTGGCTGCTTTAAAGAAAAGCACAGGGTAAGAGATGCAAGGAAGAACGTTTTCTGGAACTTAATGTTGAAGTAAAAAAAGAAGAAACCCTGTGTGTGTGTGTGTGTGAAAGCAGAATGCTAATGCATTTCTGTAATGCAGATCTAAACAAGAAGGTAAAAATCCAGCTGATTTTGCTGGTTTCACCTTGGAAAGGATTTTAAAAACTGTTTCCAAGTGAATCAGGTGTTATTCTCTTATTTGGAGAGAGACATGACAGTGTGAGGTTATAGCAAAGTTCTGTAGAGTGGAACTGCTATCGAGATATAAATGGTCTTGATTAGGATTCAGCTCGATGTACACGATCTGGTGTCTACATGTAAGACAAATGTCCTGTAAAACTGTTGTCAGTACAATCAGTCTATGCTGGGAGGCTGTTTAGCCAGCTCTGAAACAGACACCTTGCTTTCAGCAATTAAAACTCATCACTGCCAGAGTGAAGAGCGTTAGGTGTGGAGTAAGTATGCAGCACCAGCCTGCAGTGAAAGGTGTAGGCTCCCATTTAGTTCCCAGGATTTTCAGCTTAGGCTCATAGATGTCTTTGTGAACCTAGAAAGTGAATATTTTGAGCAAGAACATTCATTTTGTCTACTACCAGGGTCTAGATCATTAATGAGTGTCTTTAGAACAGCGATGCAGAAGTCTTGGTAAGTTATTAACAGTGTATCTGTAGCATAAAATCTATTAAGGTACCCTACTGCATTCATTTCTTTGTGATAATAGTTTTCATTTAATCATTCAGTAACAATCTGTAATCCTTTTCCTGGAAACTATTTCATGTACAGAACAGAGGATTTTGAACAACAGAAAAGTTGTTCAAAGCTGGAGCCTAACCTATTAAGTGGTGAACTTTAGTGAATCCTATATGTAAGGAGAACTATACTATCTTGTGATCTTATACATAAAGGTTACAGAAAATAAGGGCTATGAAATTATTAAGCAACATGGGGATCATACTAAACAACTTCGGAAGCCTCTAAAAAGATTAGTAGTTTAAAGTGTAATTTTGCTGGTGTAATTTTGGAAAAGGATGTAACAAATTGAACATGTCACTAAAAGGACACAGAATAACAGTAATAAAATGAGATGAAATCAAATTTTGCATGACTTTTAAAATACATTCCTTCCTGACCCCCTACCTCCTGATTTAACTGCAGGCCATAACTATTTTGGATGTTCTTTTCTCCCAACAATTCCTTTCTTCTTGTTTTGTAGTAATGCCTCTGTCTTTGTATTTCCATCTGGGGATCCACACATTTTCTGTGGTCTGAATGCCTTCTTTGTTCGTATTGCTTGCTCTTCTAGAATTTTTCTGGGTCAGCAAATTGTAAAAGAAATGGTAAAACTTTGTCTTTGGGGGAAGCTCTGAGTGCTGACCCTACGATGAGAATATCAAAGTCAAAGAGAGACCAAAGGAGTAAAGAAGATATTGTGGAACTGACTTTGATAATATAGTATGAAAAAGAGAATAGAAGTCAAAGCAAGCACAAAACGTTTGCCAAAAAGCTTTGAAAGATCAAAAACTTGTTTTCTTGAAATGTTACTTAAGTCATTTTTCAGATTTCCTTTTAGCTTTCTAAAACTTCCCAACAATTCTAGTTTTTCTGCTAATCTTTGAGAATGAGCTAGTCTGGCACATCCCCGTGTTGCATACCACTGTCCCTGAGGAATTCAGGTGGATTTTAAGATTGTTGATGTTTCATATCATAATTAAAGTCTATTAAAAATATGGAAATAAATCTGGAGATAAATGGACTTTAAAAACAAGTTTTTCAGTGTTCTAGAAAGATACTGTCAAAGACAGCCAATATTTAAAAGAGCAATGCCTCATCAGTCTTTTGCAACAATTCCCATGAAAAGCAGGTCTCTGCAAGGCGGGACAGCTGGGATAAATGTGCTCAGGATAAAAGCGAGGACTAAAGCATAATCATTCAGGAAGAGAAACCTGGTTTCTAACGGAGTTGTCATCCTCATCCAGTGCCATTGAGAAGTGACAGGCCCACCTCTCTCTCCTCGCGCAGCCAGCAGTGAGGTACCAGTTCAGTTTGTAAAGGCAGAAATGAAAGCGCACGACGGTCCGATCATTAAAGAAACGAACTCCACAGCACAGAAGTTAGACAATGAGGCTGGCTCTTTCACGGGAGTGGATTCCAGCCTACAAAGGCTGAATAACAAGCTCAGATCTCAACACGACTCATGGAAACCGGGGCTGGAACAAGCTCACTGCAAAAGCAAAGCACTTAGCAGCAAAAGTGAAGGATCAAGAGGAAAGATGTTCAGATCAAATGCATGCCGGAGCAAAGGCAGCCGGAGTTGACATGATTTCCCTATCAATGATGCCTGACTGTTGAAGAAAAGAACCGCTGCCAAGCCCTGTGGAGAGGGAAAAGGCGCCGGTAAAGCCCCGCAGCAAGAGCCACCAGCCCGCCCAGGTGTGTTGCTAACTAAAGTGTTGAGTTAGAGCAGGGAACAGCAGAATGAGGAGCTGTAAACACTGCACAGCTCAGTGTGTAGAGAGGCATGAGAGGTGGGAACACTTCGCGAGTCTGACTTCATCCTCTTTCACCAGTCTCTTGTAGACCTGCTTTAATCCTGCTTGTTGTCTTTGAAATGGGGACAGATAATAATTTGCTGCATGTGTGTAAATATGTCCTTGTTGTATTGAACACTGCTCATAAAGTAGGACAGTGGTAAAAGTGATAAACTATATTGTATGAGCTTTTTGGCACTGCAGCATAAGGGACGTTCATATCCAAATTCTAAAGTGTACACTTTTTTTTCTTTTTTCTTTTTTTTTTTTTTCCTAAAAATACAGGGTATTTCTTGACCTCAGAATGTAAAATTAACTTCCAGTAAATCTGGATCAGACGTAGAAATCTTTAGAGAATGAACAAAAAGAGGTGTATATATATAAAAATATATCTATATCCTGACTCATCTGTCTATATTTTGTTTGCTTAAAACTGTGAAAAAAAGTTACAGTTAGGGCTGTGTGCTTTTTACATACTGTGAATATTCTTCTGATTCAAGGAGAGCAAATCTGCTTTTTAAGCAACCATAGGGAAAATAATTTTCCCCCACAAGATGGCTCCTGCAGGGACTGACGATTTTATTTTTTGGTTCTGCAGTAAGTAATCCCAGTTCTTATGGTATAATCTGTCTGCTTTTAGCTCCTGAGGAGTGATGTTTATTAAAAAATAAATCTTAAAAAATGTCTTCATGATGCAACTACTCTGTTGTGCAGGATACATAGATAACTTTGTTATTTTGATGCCTCACAAGAAGGAACAAAGTTCTTGATGCTCATTTTGATCATTTTTACCAACTGTGTTTTGTTTATTTTTTTCTAAAAAATCTAATACCAGTGGCCATTTTATACCAGGGATGCTTATTGAGAACTCCCCACTGAAATCAATGAAGAACTGTGACTAGAAGTCAGTGGCAACCTATGATCCAAGTTGTTTTATGCTAGAATATTCTATTATAGTCTTCTGGGATACAATAAAGTAAACCAAGTCTGGGTATTAGTTTCAGAGAAACACCGTATTTGTGGGTAATACCATGTATAGCAGGTGTTCACAGAATTCACCAGATTAAAGGGAAAAGAAAAATCTAAGGAAATATGTAAAACCAGATGTGTAGAATTTAATATTCTTCTGCATGTGAGAGTGTACCTCATCTTCCCGATGCTTCAGAATAGTTATACATATCTTCACATTAAAACATTCCCAGCAAACATGAAACTGTGAAAGACTGAGCCACACTACATTGCCTTGTTTTGTGACTGGTTGAGAGCATACACAAAGACTGCAGTGTCACTTGATATGCAGGTGAACTCTAACACTTGCTTAAATATTATTTTTATTTTGAGTCTTGAGCAGCACAAACAGATGTGACAAAGTTTTGTGTACTTGTGGTTAACAAGTTTTTTTCATATCATCAGCAGCTGGGGTTTTCTGTTATTGGCAGGCTTGTATATAGAAGATGCACTTGCAATTCCATGAATGTCAGTCCCAGAACACAGTGAGAAGTTGAGGATGATTTTTTTTGTTTTATTTTATTCGCCTGCTTTTCACTTAAGTCAAATGTAGACTGAGGTGGCCAATACTGGTGCCTTTCCATGTGTCAGCCTATAAAGCATGTGATAAGCATTTTTTCTGCTCTTCTTAAGCTCAGGAGGATGTCTTCTTTTATCTTTTCAACCTTTATGAAAGATGACTGTAAAAAAAATCTCACTTCTTCTGCATCTATTTTTAATCATTATGCAAAACTTTTGAAAATGCAGACCCGAGTTAAAAAAATAAAAAAGAATTTTTATTACTTGACATTTAAAAAAAAAAAAAAGAAGAAGAAGAAGAAGGAAAAGAAGAAGAAAATACAGATATTTACAACATTCAAGAGACAGTTCTTGACATTGATTAAAAGACATTTCTCAGTTTAGGGATGATTTACTAAGAAAAGAGTACTGAATTTTCTTCTAAATGAAGTTACGTTACATTTATCAGTCATATAAATATGCTTTGATTATCCTCTTTGAAAATGATAGAGAAATAGAGAGAACCCAGCACCAATTTAATAACTGATATTTTTATTATTTGTGCATGTGGGAAAGCCTGTGGGAGAAAGGCTTTCTGGACATTTTGTAATGTTCACCATGTAAAACCTTGTTCTCCCAAGTCCTATTTGTTCAAAAACCTGTCATGCAAAAATGTTGCAAATCTCTAGTCTGCAAAATATATACAACCATAGTGTTTGGCAGACCTTGGGGAACTTCCAGCAAAACAGTTTAATTGGAAAATGCCATTTCATTGAACCCGAAATCTTACTCCAGATTTCTACAGCTGAGCAAATACCCAGTTCTCTTAACAATGAATCTGACAAGGACGTGAGTTTCACTGAACAAATGCAAGGGTTGGGATGGGCTGTATAAATCATCAACATTTATTTTTGGTTTTCATTTTACTGTGAATGGGAAATGCTGAACTTCAGCTCAATCTGGACGGTGGCAGAAGGATCACTTGTTGCCTGCCTTTTTCTATCACTTTATTTCCTGGCTAGCATGCGTCCATGTTTGTAATTACTGAGCTCTTCAAAGTTATCAATTACTTAATAATTGAAAAAAAACATGGTAAAAAAAACACACGCAAAATGAGGCTTTTAAAATACAGACTGATATATAATTAATAGGGGCCTAGATGGAGTGGAGGAAAAGAGGTATTCTTTTTCATTTTCTATCATTTAACTTCATACACATCCTCCTTTTTGGTATCCTAAAAGCTGTAACTATATGGTATAACAAAGAAAGGGGCTCAATGCATGTCCTGCATCAGACTGATGAAATGTTGCTTCTATGGAGCATGGCAATGAAGAAATAAAATTTTGGTAAAATCGCTGAAGAAAACCTTACATAAAGTTTATTTCCTAATACCTAATGATGCTGTCATTAAGAAGCTGTTGAAAAGCTTAGTATGAAAAATGTTCAGATTTGCTTTTTTATGAAAAGACCTGTCTAGACATGGAAGCTTAGAGCGAAATTAAATGAGTGTTATATTCTAAGTTGGAGGTGCTAGGGAATAATGGAGGGGAAAGGTAAGGCAGCAACAAAGAAAAGGAAATGAATAGAGTTCAGATATAAACCTTTTATACCATAAAGCTCTTGTTTATGTTAAACAGTTTTAGAGAATGGAAATATTTTTTCCTGAATCTGTAACACTTGCATTCTTTGAAATGGTAAAAACATTAACAGAAAATTAATTCATGGAAAGAAAAAAAAATGATCTTTTTAATTTTAGATTTTGTTTTAGAAATTAAACTAAAAAAACTGTAGCGCATTTAACATCCAACTCAATCTTTAAAAATCTTTCTGAATTTCATAGACTTAAAAAGGTCAGCAATAATATCTAGATACCTGCACCTATGAATTAAGTCTTTGAACTGTACATGATAAAAGGTAACATTATCATGGTTGTAGATACAGATCTTAAAATTATTCAGAATGCTGGTCGCTGCATAAAAGGGACAAAGACTGCATGACACATTACCTTACAATTAAAAACAAACAATAACAACAACAAAACCAAAACAAGAAACAACAAGAAACTGCTTGTGTAAGATAAAAGAAAAAAAGAAAAGGGAGCTTAACAGTAGTGAGAGCTACATCTGAAAGATCAGTTGTACTTCATATATGTTGTACCAACACTTTTTTTGACGCCTCAGTCTTCCTTACAGTAGTGGGACTCCTGTGAAAAAGTATCTTTTCACATACTGACATTCTAGAAAACAACTGAGGAAAAACACAGAGTTGCTCTAAATGTAAAGGGGTTTTGTTTTGTTTCATTTTGTTAAAAAAAAATCTGGAGAGACCAATTTCTCATAAATTCATAGATTTTGCTGGAAAACATATATCTCAGACCTTCAGATTCCATTTGAATATTGTCATGCTAATCCCTAACTCTGATGATAACTCTTGTATCTACTAGTAAGTTGCAAGAACAGTATTCTGAATTTTAGTTTCATGTATTTCTAAATGAATCAGCAGACCTTAAGCCTTGCAAGCAACTCCATCTTTGTTAATGACGGTTTTGTTCATTCAATTGTGTTTATAGTTTTCTACTCTAATTTTTAACGACGGATTACACATCTTTCATACCAAATATCTGGAATTCTGCTGAGTTAGTGATCTATACAAAGTACAGAAGATGCCAGCAGTACTTCTTGCTGAATGAATTCATTAATTAATTGAGAGAAATCAATGTTTGTATGAGCAAGTTCTGATGGTGCCCAAGGAACAGTGAAGTGTTGGAGAGATTTAAAGATCTGTGATGGTGGCCCTTTGAGACAAATAACAGACTGTGAGAGGGGAAAAGTATTTTCTCTCAATTTATGCTTAATTAGATTAAGTTGAAATATATGGGTAGTATAAAATAATTTACTGTGTATTCTCCAGTAGTCAATTAACTAAAAATCTTGAAAATTTTATTAAAAAAGGCTATAACAAAGATGTCCTGTCACACCATGGTTTGCCTCTCTTGGGAACCCTCAGCATCAAATTGGACACAGATGAATTTAGTAATCTTTCTTATCACATTGAATGTAACAGTATTCTACCTTGTTGTAGTGAAGTTCATTGGCAAGGCTTCAGGCTACAAAATGAACCTAGAGATGATTCAGAAATGGTTTTTCCTCCCTTCCTCTTCTCCCTGTGTGTTTATGCATAGCTATATTTATATATTCTTATTACATTTTATAAATTTATATGTATTCACATTTATATATTTATATACACACACATACATGACCTCTTTCTTCAGCTCATGTGTACCTTGCATAGCACACATTTCATAGCCGGTTTTCTGTGGAGGAAGCAACAGTCACCATTGATTTAAAATAACTCTGTTTTGACCTGTAAGATTTGCCTAGTTCTATCTGGAGAGAAGACTCCTGTTTACATGGAAATAGAGAGAGAGTCCTTCTGTACAAAATGAACTTGCAAGCTAGCTTTATACCTTTCCTTCAATTTGTCCATGTTGGCAATATGAATAACCTTCTTCTTCTTCTTCTTCTTCTTCTTCTTCTTCTTCTTCTTCTTCT
>CM021731.1:98730691-98942862 GCA_011075105.1 Heteronetta atricapilla
TCTTCTTCTTCTTCTTCTTCTTCTTCTTCTTCTTCTTCTTCTTCTTCAAAAAAGCAACTGCTTCCTCGTTCATGCTTTCTTCTTGTTTTCTTTTTTAAGTTTAAACATCAAAAAAAAGCCAAATAAAGCCGCAATACTACAGAAAAATATCACCCAAAATACTCTCACTTGAAAATATTATGTTATTTTTATTGATTACCAGGCCTAGAGGGTAATATCAAAACACATTTCCACAATAAAGGGGAAAAATATTTACATATACTGGCATGAGGATATTGGTTGTTAAACCACAGTAAATGATACCTGAAAATACCAAGATGTGATAGTTAAACCAGAATTATTAATTTAACTTTGTCAATATTCTTATAGAACAAATTGAAGTATTTGAAACTGATTGTGGCTAAGAAAATTCAAAGTGGTTTATATATTTGCCATTTTGAGAAGAATCATTCAAAACACATCAAGCTTTGCATACAAACATTGCAAAACACAATATCAGAGAAGACAGAAGATTCATCTATGAACATGAACAACATCCTACTATTTTTTACTGCCTCTTTTCATCTGGCATCCTTCTTAAGTCCAAGTTAATTAGCTGTTAACTAATTCATAGTTAACAGCCCTGTAAAATGATATCAACAAATGTAGTATTCCAATTTACTGATTTTCACCTTCTTTCTCTTTTTTTACACATTTTTATTAGGAATCATATTTCAAAAATGGAAAACATTTTACAAATCATTCCAGGCAAAAATGCAACTTCTTCTTAACAAACTTCATTGTCACAGATTTTCAGGTACAGCAGAGAAGCTAAAATAAATTGATTGTTGACAGCAGCAATGTGCAGGTAAATGGTGTTCAATGCTGCAACAATACCCAAGTCACTCCCTATTTTGTTCTCAGCAAAGAAAAAACTTACATCTAATTATCATTGGGTAGTAGTGTTTTGAAAATATTTGCTGATTTCCATTTATTTATTTGTAGAAACCACTGCCATATTACAGAAGTTCATATAGAGACACCAGGCATGCAAACATGCTATCATAGGATAAAGGGATACTAGGAATTCTCTAGTCCAATCTCATTCTTCTGATGGATCAGCTTCGAGGTCAGTCCAGGTTGCTAAGGGCTTAATCTAGTCAGATCTTGAAAACCTCCAGAGAAGGTGCCTGCACAACCTGCACATTTGTCTCAGGGCAATGTGCTTCAATGTTTTACTGTGCTCACGCAGAAAAAAAAAGTTTCTCCTTATGTCCAGATATCCAGTTGAATATAACTTATATAGTTTTATATACATTTCAGAATTCCCGAACTCACCTCTATTTTTCAGTAGCTTTCATCCATTGATCATGAAAACATTGTCCATGCAAACTAATTAACAAAACATTTCTTTTGGGTAGATATAGTTATTATTGATTGTACTCATGCATCCACCATGCTGTGTTTATCTGCCTTTATTTTTGAGGAAGGACATCTGTAAATGTTCGTAAAAATACTTTTTTGTCATTTAATAGTGATAGGAACAGAAGTACAGAATGAAGTAGAAAACTATCAAGGATGCCTCTTCTTGACGTACTGCTTAAGACCACATGATATCAAGCCTATATGGAGATTTTTTTATTTTTTATTTTATTTTCAAATATCTTGAGTTGTGTATTGGAGCACTTAAAAGCTCCTCCAGTGCCGAAAGTCTGTAAACAAGGAAAGCAACCTGGGCAAGTCCAAGCACTGTTTCTCTCAAAGCACTGGATGCTAATAAGAAGAAATGCCTAGGAAAGAATGAGATCAAGATACCCCTTTAGCATCAAACCTGAGGGTACTTTCCTCAGCCTTCAAAGGTTGTTTAGTCTGGGACTGTCTCAGAGTTGCTTTAAGTATCCTGATTGGATTTTTCTTCCTTTCGCTTGTTCCAGCACCCTTTGAAGGGTTGTAAACCCTCAGCATCCAAACATCACATGCCAAGGGATATTATTGCCACATACCATGTTAAAACCTGCCATTAGATTGGCTTGTTGGTATAGACTGGATCCCCAAAGGCAGTCTTTTGAATAGCTTCCTGGCTTCTAGAACATCTTCTTCGAGAAGCCTAGTGGAATTGCTACACTTGAAGCAGACATCGCTGCATCTTATTTTTCATTATATTTTGATGTTGCTTTTTGGTTTGGGGTGTAGGTTATATATTTTTCTTGCTCAAAAAAGCCATGTAACTGAGTACTAGGTTGTCATGTTTTTGACTTTAAAAGCCAATTTGCACTACCGTCACCTTAGAATCTGGCCAGAATACTTTCCAAAGGAGTTATATCTGATTTATTTCTAGCTGTATCTTAACAAATTACAAATATAAATCCTCTACTTGGTACATGTTGTCATAAAGAGGAACTGAGATTGCCCTGACAATATATTTTCAGTTCAAAAAGTATAAATCAAGTAAGCTACTCAGTACTAGGAATTTCAGAAATTGACACCATGTCATATCCAAGGAAATACATTTTATGGCAGGTTCTCTGACATATGTAAACATTTTGGCTCAATGCCGTTACCTAAATACAGGCATCTCTTACTATATTAGATACCTTAAAATATCAAAGAAATCCACAAGAGGCTAGCAAACACAGGGTCTATGGGAACCCTTCAGGAGTGGCAGCTTCAGGCTGGATGGTATACCATAAGATACCCCAAGGATGTTAAACCCCTATGTTTAGGTAAGCAGGAGTATTCAGAAATCAACAGGAGATCACTTTGAAACCAATTTTTCAATAGCAATCCTTTAAACAATGAGACCATGAGTTTCTGACCTACAAGGCTGTGGAGGCAGACAGTATCATCAAGTCCAAAAACCTGTTTGGAAATTAAAGGGCAGTATGTCCATGAATGGATACTAAAGGAAATATGGAGAGATGTCCTCTCTAAACTCCTCAAAAAAATTGGTCAGACTTGCATTTTTTTTTGGATAACTTAAAATAGTTTTCTCCTTTATTGGGGAGTGAGTACTGGGCTAGGGGGACCACTGGTCTGACCAAATAAGGAATTTCTAATTTCTAATGTTCTTATATCCATAAATGAATCCTACTCTTTAGTGTAGGAGAGGAAGAGATAACTCTTTGAGAAACCAAAAGATTATTTGAACATTATTTTGCCGTTAGTAATTTTGATCCATGACTAATAAAAGAACTAGATTTCCCCACACTTTTTTTCCATGCCAAAACTCTTGTCTGTGGGGTCAGGTCTCTGGGCTATTCCATATAATCCTCTTTTCTAAGACAGATTACCTACAGTCTTTCACCTAAAAGAATTCTCTTCTGTTAATAAAGGTTTTTCCTGTACGGTTAACTCACATATGATATGGACAAATTATTGGCATTTAACTGAAAAAATCTTTAATAAAACCATATTCGTTCAGTGATGTTCAATGATTAGGTTAACCAAATGCTTGCAATTAATTTTCCCCTTAATTTGCAATGAACTTCTATAAATAAAGATCTATACACTTAGACAGAAAAAAGATTTCCCGTTCCACTCAATATGAAGGAAAGGGAGAAAAATGGTAAAAATATATGACCAAATTGATGTTAACTTTAGCATAGTTACATAAGTTCATGCTGGCTGAACCATAGCTCTTAAGAAAAAGAATTTCTGAGAATCACTAGTCAGTGGCATAATTGACTTTTGGTGGCTTCAAAAGGCCATGAACACAGCTAATAGTTTTTGGCAGTTCTAAAGGCATTAATCACGATCAATGTGCAATATTAAATAAGGCTCCTTCAAAATGAATATAAATTAAGACTGTAATTCCATCTCAGCCTTCTGGTGACATGAGGAAACCACTTGAGTTTCACTCTCATGGTTTATGATGTCCCCAGAAGCCTTTGATGGAATTATAGCCTTATTAAGTACAGTTGGGGTACATTATTCCTTAAATTATTGCTGCTACAAGTCATTATTCCCACTAGAAATTAGAACTTGCTGTACTTTCATCAACCATGTAATCTTGAAGTAAGTTGGGGGGAATTTCATCGTGGGAGGGTATCTGCTTTTTAATTTCTATCACTGCTATACATACACAGCTTGGTAGAGTTGTTAACATCTACTATTAACAGCCCTCATGCTTTTGTGTTTTGTTTTAAGAAACACTATTCACAACAATACAATCCAGTCATTGTTGGTGCTTATATAGCAAATTTATAGATTTTAAGTCATGTTTTTAATCTTTTTATAGATCATTCAACCACCAATAAAATAAAATGGAATGCAAAAAGACAGATGAAGATGGGGGTATGCAGATAGGTTTTTAGGGAGGCAGAACATAATTATTAATGGTATTTCACTAAATACATATGCAATCATATCCTGAGTAAGAAAAAGTGATATGTGATCTTTAAATCCTCAGAATAGTTGAGGACTTCCCCTGAAGCTCAAGAGAGCAAGGTTAAGACTTTCTGAATTCCAGTCTGCAGATAGGTAACAGTGGTGGTGCTGAAGGAGAGTGAGATATGTACTGTATCTATATCCTGGGCACCATTTTGGAGGTTTTTCACAGTATTACCTGCAGACCATGCCCGACAAGAGCAGAGCTCCCATGCAGCTGGGAACACTGGAGATCCATTGGCTTATTCTGGGACACTTGCTGGCTCGGGAGGTGGGCTGATCACTGACCCAGCACCATGCATATGACATCCTGTATAGTGTGTGCCATCAAAGCCAACATATGTGCAAAACATAAACCTCTTTCTATCAATATCAGGAATAGTCTACGCTAGTGCAAGTTAAATATTTTTATTATGGGCAGGCCTGACAGCATAAGATGCATGTAAGTTCTGTCTCATTTCTCAGTTAAAAAGAATGAAGTATTCTGCAAAGAATGTACGGTATTCACAAAGCATGCTTTTAAGAAGAGATTTTTTTCTTCTCTAATGATAGTTTAAATCATCACAGCCTTACCAGTTTAGTTAGTTTTGTGTGTTAGCTTCTTTCAACAGTTTTCACACTGCCTAGGCTTTTAAACAGTGTTAAGTATTATTCAATGCCACATACTGAAAATAAAACTTGTTAAAGAAAACCCCTAAGTGTAGCACATATATCATTAAGCCTGAAGGAGTTCAGGGCTTTTATTCTCTCTCTCTCAGTCTCTCTTTTTTCTTTATATACTATTTTGGAGACTGTATCATGTAGAAAGATTTCTGCAACCTGTTCTCCCACAACTTTCCATATTATAAAAAATAACCAGTTATAGCTAAGAAGCAATAAAACTTGTCACTGCATTGCAGAATTCATATAAAATTTTGAGGGCTTCTGCCAAAGATGGAATCTTCATTTTGAATGAACCTTTAAAGAAAGAAGGATCCCTGGTTACTCAGCGATGTTACATAGACATTTTTTTTTTTTTGCATCTCCAATGATAGGCTAGAAATTAGGACCTTGTACCAAAGAAACACGTTGAAAGACAAATTGAATTTTAAGATTTCATATTATTATATTTATTTGCCCTTTTTTAAAATGAGTATAGCAATTCTGCTACATTCCTGTGATTATTTCTTTTTGGTCTCAAAAAGATACATGCAGGTCTTTTAGCAATGATTGCCAATATTTCCATTGATTTTGGTAGTATACTTCATACTGACAGAATTAAGTGATGGGTACAAATCTCTGAAAGATTACAGTCGTAATGATGATATTCATCAAAGATGACATCTGAAAAATAGAGCATCTCATTTTATCTGATTTAAATTGATTATTATTTTAAAATCATGTGGTTAAATAATTTGCACTTTGAGTAAGTTTGGTTTCTTTAATTTTAAAATATTTATTGGAATAAAGAATATTTCCTGCAATCGGAGAAAAATTCTAGCCTGAACTTGCATACAAAAGAAAAGAAATATTTGAAGAGTCATAAAAATCATGGACTCTTCCTATATTGAAATATAGTTCATTTTGTGATTGTTTTAAAATGTTGTCACTTGGTGTTGAGCAAACCAATAATCTTTTATGTTCATATTGAGCTCTTGATTTTAAATAAGTGGTTGCATGAAATTTTATAAAGCAATACACATAAATGTCCTGTTTCTTTAAGATCTAAAAATAGTTTGCAGATGTTTACAGACTAGGGATGGTTGGCCATCAATAAAAATGATGTGCCATGGCTAGTATTAGAAACTTCTGAAAGACAGATAAGTACAACACAGAAATTAACACATCATTACAGTGATGTAAGACTTTGTCTTTTTCTATTAAGATAAGGCAAATGTAGTGAACAGAATTCATCTAATATGTACAACTCAAAAATATTTTACATCTGAACAATCACGAAGAACTGGGGTAATGCCATAAGTGTAGCTAATGTGTAAAATCCTGAGAAAGTAATGATCCATATTAAATTCTATGTGCCAGCTATAAATACCAGTGATGACAGAGAAACTAGACATTTTATCTGTTTCATTTTTTTATCTAATTATGCACTGCTTAGCATTATGAATGCACATAAATTTGCCTTTCAAAACTTACACGTTTTAGGTTTAAAGTCCACTAAAAAACACACTGAGAGTCACGGGGAAAGATGATGGATAACAATAAGTATTTAAAGTAACTTTTTGATTTACAGTAGTCCTCTTTCAAAAAATCATTTGATACATTAAAGAATTTGATAAGTTAAAGAACATATAAATATCAACAGATGTTCAAAATGCATCTTAGATATCAGTACACAAGTCAATTATAATTGGACAAGCAAACAGAAATCATCCAGAAAGCGATACACACAGGAGTGGCACATTGATTGCAGCCATAGATAATATTTTCAGGACAGATAATTAGGACTGCATTTTTTTTTCCTCAAAGATCTACTTGTTTATTTAGCTTAGGCCTTCCCCAAAGTCCCATTTAATTAAGTAATAGCATTCTGTGAAAATTTGTTTGTATCTTCTGATTTATTTATTTATTTATTTATTTTAATTGTGGATTTCATCTTTTCAAGGCAAAGAAAATCAATGATCTTTCAACCAGAATTGTCATAAACCAGCAAAAAAATGGGTGTTTTTCTGGAACAGCTAAGGTTCCTGTGACACAAATATTATGAGAGATGGCAGGGACTGAAGCCCAAGACCTTTTATTCCAGACTGTGCATGAGAACTGAAACTTCATCTTCCAGTCTCAAAAACGTGACCAAGCCACAAGGAGGGCTATTTGCTTTGCCAACTCTTTCTCTTACTTCTGCATGGTACTTTGAGGAAGTTTCATCAAAAAATTCCTGGATACAGTTATTTCAGAAGGCATGTGCCTGCCTCTGAGCATGGAAGTGTCTTTGTAAGATCCAGCCTGAGAGAGAGACTGACTTTGATTGTTGGGAAGCTGTAGCAAGACACCAATTTACTTTTATTGTAGTGTGGCAGAATTTATGAGATTATTGCTAAGTAAATTCTTTAGGGAGGGGATTTAAAGTCTGGCTGGACAAATGCCAGTAGCAGCAATCCCACAGGGCTGCCTCACCAGCTTCTCCTCTTATCTAAATGCTCAGCTTTCCCTGAGACCTCATTCACCTTTTAATTCCAAGTGCAGGGTAACCTCTATCACACAGCAATCTGCTTCCTCCAGATGCTCACCTGAAAGCAGTGCTGAAGATGTTCTCCCAGCCCATCCTCTTGCAGCTCTTTTTGTGCCATTAGCAATAAACAGATTTGTCAGTGCTAAAGGATAGAGATTTGCATGTTTTGGCAATGAGAGAAAGATGTCACTTGGCTTTACGTTCATGGAGTGTTACAGGGTTCCTAAGCAGCTGCAGCTTTCCAGGAGCACTTATTGTAGGGTTCATATTTTACCAAGAAAAAAATGTGGCTGTTCAATTTCTAAGTGCCCCTTTCATCATTAAAGTTTCATTATAACTCAATAGTCTTCAACTGTATTCGTTTCGTAAAGTAAACAAACAGGAAAAAACATCCTCTGATTCAACAACACTGTTTTTTGCTTTCTTGTGTGGGCTTTGCATTGCAAAATGTATCCCATTGCTTTGTGCTAAGGTATAAATATGAAAATACGGTATTTAAACATTGCAGTACTTAAACTGACGTGTAGGATATGAGTTTAACATCTTGCATGTTACAAAAGGGAATTTGAAACATTTGGTGAATCTCAGGCATGGTGATAGAATTATGCATTTTATTTCTTTTCCAATTAAGCATATGCTTCCTTTAAAACCACTGTCAGTAATTTTCACTTTTTCCACTAAATTAAAATAAGCTAAAAAAATAAGGAACTGCAAACTTACAGTTGAAATTTCTCCTTGGCCGGCAAATAAGCTGCACAAGAACATATTTCAGAAGAGAAAAAGTAGTGGCCATGCCAGCAGCCAGTTACCCCTGGCTAGTGCTGGCCTTTGCCCACCTTTTGGATGGCAGGACCCCCAAACCAGGCAATCAGTTTGCATTTTTCTGCTGCGTGATGATGACAGACTGACTTGCTGCCCTTTTCATGTGCACATGAGCCTGTGCAAGGGGTGAAATGGGTGAAGTAGTTAGATGTTCAATAGTGGGATTTTAGGAGATTCTCAGGCAGTCTGCCCTGGCTGTCAGCTGGAGGTTGCCAGCTGTGATGGTTTGCTAGAGCCCTGCAGAAATCTTCTCATCTCCAGTGTGGCCAGGAAGGTACACGGCCCCATTGCATGGCCCTGCCAGTTCCAGCCCAGCTCCCCAGGATGGCTTCTGAGCATCCTCCCTTCTGGGAATAACGCATATGTAACATGCTCATACATGAACAGAAACAGAAAGATCGCTTTGCCGGTTAGATTTTTGTCTTCAGTTGAGGAAGCCCAGCCACCTGTGTAGCTCAAGAAGATTTGACAGCTGGAGACAATACTGCAGAAAGTTGTAGTGCAGAAATAAAAACTATTTAATGAGACTGACTTTTTTGTGTGTGTGTGGTTCTAAGGATCCTTCAAGATGATAAGTTATAATGAATATTGCTTTGATATGACATTAAAATTTGCATCTCATTATTTAGCATACTTGATTCTGCTTAGCTTTTCTCTTTATGAGACATCATTGAAGTAAGGCACCTCAAAATTCATCTCAACATCAGTGCATCATTGTCTATTTGAAGATATGCATAAGCTGTACATACCTCTACACGAGTCATCTAAATTTCTGGATTTGTGAAGCAAAGTATAATCATGAGTGCATGTGGATTCTTTTTATATGGGTGAATACATGTGAATAGCATATGAATAGCATGTGAACACACAATTCTTTATCAACAGAAAAGTACAGCAAAAGTGAAGATAGAAATCCAGCAAAGAAATTTAGCTGTTCGGAGGGAAGCAAGAGGAAGTAGTTAAAAAGTGGCAATCTACAAAGTCAATTTGTACTTTTAAATTATTTGCTTTATTCGTAACTAACATCTTTAAAATTTGTGATTCTGAAAAAAAAAATACCATAAATCCATGCTAGAAAAGAAGATCTAAAATGTACTGTTGTTACAGAAGTGAAATTACTGGTCATAGACTTCTTCCTCTTTTAATAATCTACAGTGTCTTTTTGGCTTAAAAAAATCTAGAAGAGCTGTTCTACTGCTACAGCTATTCCGTTCTACATATGGCATCAGTTTGAAAGCTAAAATAATTAAATCAGGTTTGTGGACTACTTTCCTTCTTTCTTTCTTTCTTTCTCTCTTTCTTTCTTTCTTTCTTTCTCTTTCCTTCCTTCCTTCCTTCCTTCCTTCTTCCTTTCTTCCTTTCTTCCTTTCTTTCTCTCTTTCTCTCTTTCCCTCTATTTCTCTCTCTTTCTTTCTCTCTCTCTTTCTATCTTTCGCTCTTTATTCCTTTCTTTCCTTTCTTTCCTTTCTTCCACATGAGCTGTAATATTGACCCAGTTCCTTGCCTGGACACATAGGTGCTTAGAACCTGACCATCAAATTTTCTGCTGAGTTAGCTGTGTTCACTTCAGGGAAATTGCTCCAGCAGAAAATGTAGCTCCTGAAATATACAATTGAGAAAGGGCATCTCTGCAGTACTTTGAAAGGGCAATAAGGGCCCCTATGTGGATGAACAATACTAAGACTAGACCTGGAGGAACTATTGGTTTTTAAATGCAATGATAATACATGTATTTATTTATTTATATGCCATCATGGGGTAAAACAGCTGGGAAGGGAACTACTTTTTACAAATATTAGAATAAGCAGTAACAGGTTAGAAAACTAAGCTTTCCAGTGGTCTGTTTATCCACACAGTTGCAATTTTCATGTGCTAAATTAATGCTGTCATCCCTTATTAACCGAAATTTCTGCATTAGGAAGGAAAAAAAAATCAATATAGACATTCCACTCAGTATATCATAGAATAAGTTTGAAATGTGTGATTTTATGAGATTAAAATATGAAAAAAGGTGAATTTTACCTAATGAGAACCATTTTAGCAGCTCTGAAAATGCACAGATACTGCATGATCTAATGTCATGGCATGTATTCCATGTTCTGAACATCTCAAGTTCTTTTTTATGGATTCTGTCAGCAAGGGTTCTGATATTAAGTAATATGTTTTAATGCAGTTGCTGTTGTGCTACTGTAATGGGGAGATTACGAAATTATAATTAGTGTAATCCTGCCTTTATTACATGCAATAACAAAACTGCCATTTACTTCAATGGGAACAATATTAAGTACACTGTTGCAGTTAACCTTCTCCATCCCTCTTTCAAATTTTCTCCTCCCAAATAACCATAGAAATTTTAGCAAATTTGAGAGGCCCTGACATGTACTTTATGGTTGGTGGCTGAGATTGGGAATAATTATACAAAACAAAATAAGCAGACCTAGTAGCTATAAGTTAACAGAGCAAATCTAACACAGGATCCTCAGGAGGAAGGTTAGAAAATGGCCTGAAATGAAGTGGCTGTGAAGGGGGAGTATCCTGTCTTTCACAGGCTTTTCAGCATCTCTTAGGAACTGTCCTGACAAAGTGTGCACAGTGGTCTTTTGCATGTCTTGCTGGAGTCAGCAAACAATTTTTTGAAAAATATAATGGATGGGGATGTGATGCTGCTGAATAAAAAAAAAAAAAAAAAATGAATAAAATAAAGTGAGACACTATTATTGATTAGTGCAGCCATGTTACTAGCCTGCTGCTGAAGTTTACATGCTATTCAGAAAACCCTATTCTGAGGAGGGTAAAAGCAAATATTAAACTTGCTTTCTCTGTACATGCTTTGTGAAAAATAGTCTGTAAACATAAGGAAAAGTTAGGAATTTCCACTTCAGTATTAACTTCATTTGTTAAGAGAACAATTTTCTTGCCATTCACAAAATGAACTGCCTCCTATGAAAATAGGAGATGTATTAGTGTCTTGTGAACACTGATTTTTCATCTCACCCATGAGAATATGTTTTCTGTGATGTGTCTTGTTTCTCTTTTGTTGGATCCATCTCTTATAATTTGATCCATGTCTTAAAATGCCCCTAGTACCGTAGGGACTGTATGGGACACTGGAAAATCCCAGAAGTCCTCAGGATGACACAGACAGGATAATGGAAATACAATATTCTTTTGGGATGGGAGAGTTAAAGACGTATTAAAGAAAATTGTGCACATAAATTCATGTGCATTTTCTCTTTTGCAAAAGCCCAGTTTAAATGACAAATAAGCTGAAGAGTGGCCAAAGCAGTGACATCTTAAACTTGGTCCCTAGAGAAACTGTGAGGCCAAATCACATGCTGATAAAAAGGCAGTATGGCTTTATGGCTTTCACCTGAGGATGAGCATGCTGATCTGCAAGGGGAGAGAGCCTCAGCGCCAATGAATATTTATGCATTTTGTACAATTATTGTTGAATATAGAGCACAAACATTCATTGCTGCAGGAACTGGAACCCCACTTTCCTTCATCCTAGGTACACGTCCAAATCATTAGACTCCGAAGTCATATCCAAACCTCGGTATAGACAATAAATATTTCACTATTCCGTACAGAGTAACAACTTCAGCAACAGGAAAAAAAGGGTCTGCACTATTTTGAAACCAAAATCCTTTGTTATTAAAATCCTCAGCATTCACACATTTATTGCTTTTCCCAGACTTTTTGTTGTTGTTGTTGTTCAAAATATTTGCCCTTATATGTTTATGAACATAAACCGAATATTGTATGATGTGTGTGTTTAAATTACATGTAGCTTTTATATATTCTTTGCCTAATCAGTGACATTATTTTTTTAGATATCTACCTTTTTTATGTATATCAAGTTTGGTTATATAATATATATGTATGTAAAGTGTAGAGTCTTGGCAACATGGCTGCATTATAATGACTATGAATTCATTAAAATATAAATTAGTTCCGTCAGCAGCTGCTTTCTTTCTGAAGAAATGGTGCAGATACAAATACACCTGATTAGGGGGCCAGTGTAATTGCACATGGAATGAATCAACATTCTTCTTGCCTTTTTTCAGTCTCATATTCACAAAATTAGCTGTGACTTTCTGCAGATTGCCTCTATTTTGCATTAACCTTGGCTGAGTCTTTCCTCTGAAATATTTTATTGCTGTATTTCAAGAACTGAACTTGAGGTTATTCATGTACTTTATCCTAGATTTCGGGGTATTTGAAGAGTATTTCAGTTTTGGTATATTTAAAAGAAACAATAATCATGTAATATATTCCTTTTCAACCATGGATTAAATTACTGTAATATAGGCTAAATTTCTCTCATAATTATGTCTTTTCCTTTTTACACACGGTTTAGGAATTCTTATTTGCTGTTGCTTCTTTTGGCAATAAAATGTCATAGAAGTTTACAAATGTTTTAACAATACATACAAAAAAGTTACCACCAAAAGTATATTTGTGACAAGATATGTGCAACTCCATATATACATGTTTGTATTAATATATATATTTAAAGATTAATTTAAATTAGAATAAAATTAGTGAAGAGTGCTTTCAGTTTCCCATTTACACTCATAGGACTTGACATTAATGCTGGCTCTGAGGCACAGCTTTACAAATGTTACATGAGGACAAAGCATTTTGCCTACAATAATATGAGAAATCTCCTTTCTTAGTTCAAAAGCAGTCTAAAATGGAAAATGTCCGTGTCTGCTCTCTTTCTTCTACTTGCAATACAGTGAAAAGTTTTTGTTTCATTATTTCTAGCCCAGTGAATACCAAGGAGTACTGGAAATGTTGTGACTGTCTTTCATTAAATTAATCTCCCTTCGGTATTGTAACCCAAAGGTTTGCTTTTCAGATCAGACACCTAATATCATTTATTCCCAAACTGATGAGTGTTGTCCAATTACCTATTCTTCCACTTGAATAGTAATTGAGTTCTGCTTAAGCACTCTCAGGAATTCTTTGAATAAGCCTGGTGGAGCTCTGCAGCATTCCTCAAGGACAGAAACAAAGTTCTGTGCTTGTGAAGTTGCTCGATGAGCACAAGAGCTGGAAACATGTCTGCCTGGGTGCAGACAGACAATGAGAGGGTTAGGATCTGTTTCTCCTTACACCTATTTTAGAACAGTGTAGCCAGTGGAGCTGCTTGTTGTGCAGCTTATTGTACATCGAAACACGATTAGGAGCCTTGTGTTTGAGAGAGCAAACTCTTCTGAGTATTTACAGGTGAAATCAAACCCCTTCACCCAAACCTATAAAAAGGTGAGGTAGAGTAGGGCACAGCACAGTTTTCTTGACGCTGTGTGTTACTCACAGGTAATATTCTCTCTTCTGGCTCTCCTGTGTAAACTACTCTAATAGCCCCAGATACTCTTGCCCATCAAAAGTTACACTGCAGGCTGTAGGGTTTGTCGGATTAAACTGTGTATCAGAAGCTAACCCTGTTCATTGTCTCAGAAAGGATATTAGCACAATTAATAACAAGGGTTATTTAGGGTTATTAACATGTAATCAAATGTTTCAGGTGCCATTTTTTGTCACAATTGGGCATGGATTTTCTTTGCTCTGAGCCCCAAAATTGTAGCACTAGAGCTATTTGGTTTTCTACAGGTCTTTTGACACCAGACACAATATCCAACAGCACATGTGCTGTCAGTCAGTCTTACATAGAAATTGTCAGCTTTCTCCCACAGTGGGATCAGTGACCTTTTACTGCATGAAGGGGTCTGACAGGACAACACACTTGCTGTAATTTCTCACAGTACACACTTTTTGGCTGCTAAAGCCATAATGACCTTCCAGTCACACAGATGTGAAAGTGCCTGCAATGTAACCTGCTCACTATTTTCATTTATCATTGTCCTTTTTTTTTTTTTTTTTTTTTTTAAAAAAAAAAAATCCTTTCTAAATTTCACACACACACATATATATACATAATCATACAATCTTTTGATAGGTGGCTTAACACTTACTTCTTGTATGTAAGACATCAATACTAATTTAAGTTATACAAAGACTAGTCTTTACTCATGAATTGAATAATTTTTGCTTTCCCCAACTTAAAACAGATTTTGTGTGGATATGAAATGGCTTTGGTTCATATTCTCGAATGAAGACATACAGCTCCTATCTGGGTACATAAACCACCATGGATTGAAAAGAGTTAGGCAGTTACACTGGGATTTTGTGATCTGCAAAAAGTGGGTGCCATGCAGGTGCTGTTTCTCTGCAAAGATTGTATTCAGACTCCTCAGTGGCTTTCACTAAGCTGACTTTGCTACCGCCGTGACCAAGACAAAATGCTTGGAGAAAGAAGGAGGAATCACTTTGCCATGTAGACAAGGCAGCTTCCTCACGCACCATTGTCCAAGGTAGCCCTCAATACCTGCTATGCACCTCCTGTCCCCATTGGCCCTGTCCCTGCTCGGTGCCACACTGACCCAGAGATGCGTGTTGCTGAGCCTGGGGCTTTATCCCCTCTGCTTTCCCCCAGCTGATGGAAAGGAGAGTGCTGGGGACCTGTCCTGCAGCCACTTGGTGTTACTCAGCATTAGTCCCATAGTATCTTAAATCATGGTTTTGCCACTGTGAGCAGCCTGGAGCTCTCAGCAGCCAAGTTTTCAGGAGTGCTTCTTCAGCCAAGGCTGAGGTTGACCTCAGCACTGAGTGCAGGGCAGCAGCACCGTGCTCCTCACACAAAGCCTCTGTGTGTGATCTGCCAGTGCCCCACAAAGTATAACAGAGGGAAAACACATTGTCTATAACACGTAATAGGGTGATCAAAAAGTGAGAATTCAGAAAGGCTCTCATTCACTTCGAAATTCTATAGGGTTTCATAGCATTTTCTATTTTGCTCCTTGTAAAAATCTGTAGAATCCCTCTGGAAGAAGTCTTTCTGAGGAGGGGAAAGAGACAAGTGCAATCTTCTTGGGGAGAGCTATTTGGCAAAGGAATATTATTATCATGAATTTATTCTGTGGTAGCAATGTACACGATCTATTCTCATGTTTGCTGGTTACATTTAACCACACACCTGACATTTGGCTAAGAACAGTCAGCAATATATGAATTAGTGTTAAGGATGGGGTGAAAGGAATGACTAGTCATCTCATATGTCATACATTTCTTTATCTGATGCTATGTTGTCATAAATCAACAACCATACATGTGGCTCTTTGTGTAGTCGTCACGTATTTGTAACTCCTGTTAGTACACTTTCAGGTGGTCATTTCTCTGGTTGAATACTCTGCCCACCTGCCCAACATGGGCATGCAGATTCTGATTCTTAGTCAGAAGAAGGCATTTTTAATAAGAATGTCCTAAACAAATTAATCTATGTATTTCTGGAATTCTGAAACAAACAAACAAACAAAAACATTTAGATTCTCCTGACTGGCCAGTGATTTATCATTTATTTCATGTCACAATTATTTTAAAAAATCAGTTGTTTTTTTTTTTTTTCTCATTTTGTCTTATGACACAACAAAAAATCTAAGGAAACAGGGCTTCTGAAGTGACACTTCAATTTGCAATGTACCATAAAGATGTCCCAAAACTTTAAGTGGATAATCCTGGCATCTACCTTTTGCTCGCCTGAGGAATTTGTCATCTGCCCTGTTTGAAACCACTCATATTTTTGTCAACTTTCTCTAGATCTAGCGAAGTTTCCTAATGCTATTGTCCCCAACAAAGCTGCTGCATTTAGAGGATGAGCAGGAATACAGGAATGTGTACTAGGGAATCTGTCATGCCTGAGATATGAGCTATGTTCTATTTCCTGGTGTGTAAACAAGCCTTATTATTATTAAATAAAGTATTATACTTTATCAGGATTTATTTTGTTAGCTTGGCTTTTTGAGGAGCATGGGGGAGGAAAACAGTTTTCCTATATTTTCTCAGACATCATTTTTTCTTAAAAAGCTTTATCCTTATTAGAAATAAAGCTTCTTTATTCCTCCACAGCTCTGTAGAGTTCTTCTAACAAAAGAGACAGTCCTATACACAATTTATTACTATTGCAGCACTATTTGTTTTTGATTTTTCTCTTATTTAAAAGTTTTTCCTTAAATGCAAAGTCATTTTTCAGCTTAAGGGGAGCAATTCAGCCACATTTTGTTTGTGGATAATTCCAAGCATAGCGTAAGGATTTTTTGCTGAACTTGGCCTTAGCATATTTTAAAATTCACTATTATTTCTTTTACAATCTTCTTACTGTGTTATTTCAGCACTTGTTTTGCTTCCTTTCAGGAATAACTATTTGACTAATCACAGTTTCTTTCTATTCATATATATTATCCTCAGAGAGGACTTGATTCAGGAGTTTTCATAAATGAATGCCAAACTTAAACTGCTAAACCATATGAATTGAGGCTGCAGTAGTTTATAATTTCCGTTTTAAAAGCCTTCTTTGCTCAACCCATTTTTTAGCACTCTTTTAACCAGCTGTCACTATGGATATCAAATTTTGTTGCCTTTACTACCCTCAGTGCTTGTTTATATTTCCT
The DNA here is from genome assembly GCA_011075105.1 of Heteronetta atricapilla. Taxonomy (NCBI): domain Eukaryota; kingdom Metazoa; phylum Chordata; class Aves; order Anseriformes; family Anatidae; genus Heteronetta; species Heteronetta atricapilla. The sequence continues at coordinate 98,747,561 of CM021731.1, forward strand.
TTTTGAAATTAAATGCATTTCCAAATTATTTTCATCTGCTTTTTTTTTTTTTTTTTTTTTTTTTTCTTTTTCTTTTGTTCTTAGCATAGCATTATGGTGGTTCTGGAGTCCATGGCAGAAAAATGGTGAATAGGTGTCTTTGTTCAACTACTTTCAGCATGAATATTTCACAATAAGATTATTCTTTATCTATCATACTCTGTTTTTACTGTGTCATTAGGGTTTTTTGTTTGGTTGTTGTTTTTTTCCCGTTTTAAAATATTGTAGCTTTGAGGCATATACGATCTGTCCATTTCTGATTTTCTTCAACAGCATAACCTATGATTCATCTACTTCTGTCATGTTAATGGAGTGCACTATCACATTAAAAAGAATATATATTTTTCAGCTATGCTCAGTGTAAGTATCTTCCTACAAGAGTAATCTCTAAGAGTTTTGATAGATAATTATAAGATGTTTCACATCATAAGTATCCAGATGTTTTTGTAAATTTAGAAGAAAAATTATATTGCTTCCAATAAATATACAGAATATTCATGAATAGACACAACATCCTATATAATAATAGTGTGTGTGTGTGTCTAGCACAGATGGTAAGCTTTGAATTTAGTTGTTTAGTTTTAATAGATCTCTTTACAGATGCAATGCATCATTTTCTGCATTTAAAAGTTCACCTCCTTCAGATAAAAATACTCTATCATTTGGGGCAAAACTGGTGAAATACTTCTTACAGTGGTGGGGTTTTAGCACTACTTCCATTACAGACTTTAGGGAGGCAGTCCTTCATAACTGACCAAGAACAGAAACAAACACTTCACTGATCATGACAGTACTCCAGATGTTTTAAAATGGATCTCAGACCTCCACAGAAAGAAATGTCAATATTTAATACCCTTTCATCTTATCCTTATAAATCTCATGTAAGAAGAAGTGGAAGGTTGCCCTGTGGGAACCGGCCTGGCCCGCACCGACTGCGCCCTGCGGCGCCTTGCGAGGATTGCCGCAGCCCCGAAAGCAGAGGCGAGGACTCCGCCGGCCGTGTGCGGTGTCCGCCTCTGCGGGTGCCGGTGCCCAGGTGGTTCACCGAAGGGCGCTGCGTGGGGCTCAGCAGAGACCAAACTGCAGGGGGTCTGGCTGCCGGCGGGGCGGGTGTATGTCGAGGAAGCCTTACGCTGCAGGCATCTCGCAGTGCCAAGAGGGTGATCTGCGGGACGGAGCGAGAAGAAAGCTGTTTGTCAGGCGAAATGGGCCGAGGCCAGCTGCGTGAAGGGCAGCGAGGCCAAGTGCCGGGTCCTGGGGCACAGCAACCCTGAGCAGCGCTACGGGCTGGGAGCTGTGGGGTTGGAAAGCTGCCTGCCAGAGGAGGACCTGGAGTGTTGGCTGGTGGTCGGCTGAAGAGGAGCCAGCAGGGTGCTCAGGCGGCCAGGAAGGCCAGCGGCATCCTGGCTGGTATGAGAAGCAGCGTGGCCAGCAGGCCCGGGGAGGTGACTGTCCCCTGTACTCGGCTCTGGGGAGGCCGCACCTCGAGTGCTGTGTTCAGTGTTGGGCCCCTCACGACAAGAAGGACGTGGAGGTGCTTGAGTGAGCCCAGAGAAGGGCGACGAAGCTGGTGAGGGGCCTGGAGAACAAGTCCTACGAGGAGCGGCTGAGGGAACTGGGCTTGTTCAGCCTGGAGAAGAGGAGGCTCAGGGGTGACCTTATCGCTCTCTACAGATACCTTAAAGGAGGCTGTAGCGAGGTGGGGGTTGGTCTGTTCTCCCACGTGCCTGGTGACAGGACGAGGGGGAATGGGCTAAAATTGTGCCAGGGGAGGTTTAGGTTGGATATTGGGAAAAACTTCTTTACTGAAAGGGTTGTTAGGCATTGGAATAGGCTGCCCAGGGAAGTGGTTGAGTCCCCATCCCTGGAGGTCTTGAAAATATGTTTAGATGTAGAGCTTAGTGATATGGTTTAGTGTGGGACCTGTTAGCATTAGGTCAGAGATTGGACTCAGTGATCTTGGAGGTCTCTTCCAACCTAGAAATTCTGTGATTCTGTGAAAATAGTCTGAGTCAAATTCAGGCCAGCAAACAAATGCAAATCTCTCATTAAGCACATGCCTACCAGCTTTCAGGATTGGGACATTATAATAATTTCATTTTGGTTGGTAGGTTTGAACAACTGTTCATTTGTAAGCTTTTTGTCCTCCAGGTTTGTGAATGATTTTCAGAAGTATTTAGTGTTCTGTAGTAGTAAGGATGCAGGGATTTTCTAGTTAAATGGGCATAAGAATCTAAAAGTCAAAAATATTTGGTTTTGGAATTATTCTTGCTAGCTCCACAGTGAAAGTGACACTATTACAAGTTGGAATTACTATTCAGTGACATAAAAAGAGAACTTTACTATAACCTGCTCATAGCTAGGAAAGACAAAAAAAAAAAAAAAAAAAAAAAAAAAAAAACCATTATGGTAGAAACGTGCTTCATTTTTATAAATCCCTGCTAGTACAGAGATTTTGTGTTGTTGTACATAGGTTTCCAATAGAAATTAGTTGCACATATCAGAATATTTTCTAAAAGAGAAAGGAATAAAGAAATCTTTCTGTATAGGCCTTAAATACTAAATACATTATTTTAATGGTAACTTCAAAATCCTTCTTTCATTTGGTTTAAGTTGCTGACTATTTATGAACCAACAGCTATTTCTAAATAACTGAGTTAAAAAAATAATAATAAAAAAATCATAGACTGCAAACTAGCTAAAAGGCTACAAAACATTAATGATAGGGCAATAGAGTTTCAAGGAAACAGTTTAAGTGCTAACATTTTATTTCTTCCGTTTCTAGCAGATGCTTTAAAATACTTCCAATACTTCCAGCACTGGTATTGCAACTTGCTGCATACCCCACAGCTATTTCAAATTTTACCATAAAAGGTAATATTTTGTATTCTTCCCGTTCAGTTTCTTGAATTAGAATGGAAGGATACCTACCATGAAAAATTCCAGTCTTCCCTTTCGTCTTCTCCCCCTTTTCTTGGATTGAGAATGTGGCAAGACCTATTATATGGCAGGTCAGTTAGACAGGAATAAGACGTGGATATGTAGATTTAGAATGGGAGGCCTCTTGCTGCCCGTTATATAATGTAAGTAATGCTCTCTGGCTTTGCTGGGAGACCTCTTCCCAAGCTGTTCCTTTTTCTCCCTGCAGGTCTGTTGCATGAAAGTTGTGGGATCTTTATTATTCCTTTCTGCTGATGTTATGACTCTGATGCCCTGGCATCAGGAGGGATTCTTTAGTTTCCCAAGTGGGAGAAACCCTTTTGTCAAGAATTAGGAAACTGGAGTTTTTTGAAAAGGTAGAAAAGTAAGATAAACCTTGTAAAATACTTCCTTTGTCACAAATTATAGTTTATGTGCTGTGAGATAAAGAATAAAAGGACCAAAGAGATAAAGGGAACCCTGAGTTTTATTGGTAAATTTTATATCTGAACAAGAAAGGGAGAACCAATGATTCTGCAGTATAAGAAGATTTCAAAATGACGGAAATCCTCTGGGAGGGATGATAAGGAACTGTGAAATGGATTATCTGAGGTGACAGTTAACCACTATGTCATCCATAAATGCATATAAGAGGTTTGGGGACATAAAGGGTAAAAGATGGTATTACTCTTCCTCACTATTTAGCTGTCATTAGGAGTCATCATGACATCCATTTACCTGTGTTTTACTGTGATGAGTACACAAAGATGAATAACTGAACTGAAGCTATTCTTTCACATAGAGATATTTGAAACTTGATATTTAAAATGCCCAAATAAAGGATTTATATTCTTGCAGTGGACAAGATCTCATCTATGAACTATGGTGGCAACATGCTACACACAAAACACATAATCTGACCTGGTTAATAGGATTATGGTTCTTCATAAATTGTCTTGTGACCATTCTTGCATCTTGACCTCTTTGCGGTTTGACATATTGCCAGATCTGCAGCAGTACTGAATGCATTTCTTACTCCTCTGCCACAACACTCTACTTTTCTCTTAAAAGTCCTTGTTGCTTATTTACAGTTCACTTGATATTTGTTATTTACAACAAGATTGGAAGCATTTGGAATATGCTAGTGTACTGGATTTGATCAAAATATGCCTGCATCTCTAAATAAGTATAATATAGTGATTTCATTTTTTTTTCTTTTTTTTTTTTCTTTTTTATCTCAGTCAAGATTTCAGTGCAGGAGCTTTGTACAAATATATATATATATTCTAATTTTTATACATTCAATACCTGTTTACTATTTGTTTTTCTTCTCACAGTCTCTATTTGTTTTGTTTTTGAAGTATCTTTTCCAAATCAAAATATTTAAAACAACCAGCCTTCACTCTTCCATCTCTCAAACAAACAAATGAGCTTAAGTAAATCAGAAAATCTTCAGTTACACTGGTGAAGAAACTTGTCTTAACAGGTGGGGGATTGGCCCAGTTTTGACACTGAGAAGTAAATGACTGACCCATTGCTATGCACTGTCACACGTGCTGTAGCAAGAGACAGCCTGAAAGGCAGCATGTCATAGGGTTGACGTTTTGGTTTTAAATGCTAAGAGGAGTCTAAAAACTGCTAGGAAAAAGCAGCCTAGCAGCAACCTGCCACTGTGTCTTGCTACCTTTTTTTCCAGTTCACCTCTGTGAAGAGCTACTAGAAGAGCACCTCCTCCTTGCTGCTGCAGATGCTGAGCCATTGCCAGTCTTGCTTTCCAGCTCCCAGAGCTGAATGTGAGCAGCTGGGCAGACAAGAAAAAAGGGGAAGTGCTGCTACCAGCAGTACATCCCCTCTCTGCTGGTGGCTTGGTTACAAAAGTATTTTGTGTGTCTCTGAAGCCGCTTTAAATCTAACAGACTAAGACGGGGTAAGAGTGAGTGATATGGAGTCACTTTTGCAAAATATTGTCTGTGAGTATTTGTGAAAACCCAGCTTTTATTCTATGTGAAATTACAGGACTTTTAGTGTGTTCTTCCATTGCTCCAGACCCAGAGCAGACTTATCATTAGAGTTTAGAAGAGCTTAAAGAGGCAGGATTTGCAATATGCCATTTAAACAGATTCTCAACCATTCAGTATCGAGAGGATGAAGTGCTGATGCTGCTACTTGTTTTCTAAGCTATAACTTATTCTTTCTACCCCATGCCTCTTGGAGCTTTTTTACCACCTGCTGCAGTACGTTTGAACACAATAGCTTCAGCTGAACAATATTGTTGTGAAAATGAAAAAGGAAGTGCCAGAGCTGAAACAAAATAGGAAAGGAATTTATTATTCCGCTATAGGTTATATATAATTGAACTTGTGTAATGTACTTAGAGGGATTCATAGAAGATCATTACTTTTCCCAGTTTTATTAAATACACAACTTAGAAGTACTCAGGTACTGCACAATAAGAACCACCAGCTCCCTTGAATGGCCAGCAAATAACTGTCTAAATGATTCTTCATTTCCAACTCTTATAAAAATGTTCTCGTTTGCTACTAAGAGAGAAGACTTAGACACCTGCTTATATAACATCTACACAAGTTTGAGAACTGCATTTGTGTTCCTTGGCCTCTCAAACTGCCAGATAAATTAAAAAAAAAAAAAAAAACAGACAAGAAGAACTCAGCTAAATAAGAGCATTCAGGCTGTGCAGTGTAGAATAATGAAAGCAATTTAGATACATCTGGGATAATGCCACATTAACTGCATTAGTGAAGCATTTTCTCCCATAACGTAATCTGTCAATGGTCTTCTGTAACTGACAGCATAAAACTTGTCAATTTTATTTTTGCATATCCATATTTTCTCTAACAATAGCTTTTCTTCTTGGTGAATTTATACATTACATCACAACCTGCACTCTTAACCGCTTCATTATAAAAATCCACATGCCTTTCATCTGTGCTCTTTCACCATGTGTACTCAGAGAGCCCTTCTACACATGCTTCTCCAGCCTGCTTTGAGACATAGATAGAGCTACTATTCTTCTGGTGGGAGAAAACATGGACTTCCTAGGTCTAAATATATAAGGATGTTTGACGCTTGGAAGGAGGAAAAATAAAACAAAGACACAAATACAAGGTTATAGCTTTGCTGTCCTTGTTCACAAGTGGACTGAATAGCCAGGGACAAAGTAAGCTGTGTCCCTTGTGTTAAACCTCCAGCTAGCAGAGATCTGCTCAGAAGCTAAGGAGTCAAGATACCTATGCAGTCCAGAAGTGAGGCAAAGGACTAGTGTCTGTGCAGCAAAGTGGAGCAAAAGAGGGCTGAGAGAGGAGTCAAGCTGGGAACAGGCTGAGGAGTGCTGCATCTTCACAAGCTCTGAAGATCTGCCCTTAGGGTCCTTAAATGCTTTGAATTCTTTGGCGGAAATCTGTCAAGGGCAGCTCCTGATATTCCACTGTACACTTCAGCTAGTGGTTTTAGAGAATCCTATTAGATGACTGTAAAAATAGCAGGATGGTAAATTCTGAAAAGCTGAGGCTCTTCTGCCTTTTACAATGATGGCTTACTGTAAAGGCAGCATTGGTAACTCCAGTTCATCATATGGATATTGCTTACAGATCATTCCTGTCTTTTTCATAGTTCTTCTTGACCTTTAGGACACTATTCCTATTGCTATAAATAAATAAAAAAAATCATGCAACTGGCAAAGATCTGTAGAAACATTAACCAAAATTGTGATGTCATGCCAGTTAGTTCTTCCAATAACATGTTTGCAACACAACCATCATGAGGCATGCCCTGAAAAAGAGCATAAAATACTGTGCATCAAGAAATGCCATTGGGAAAGATCTGCAGCTGTGAGCAGTAATTGGTAAAGTGCTATCATCAAACCCCACATGGCCACATATGCAGAGGAAGACTCATAGCACATCAAGTGTAAAATGAAAGCTGTGATACAGACAGACATAAAGCCAAAGGAATATCAGTCAATATGCTGAAGTTGCTGGACAAGGAAAGGTCTGTTTCAGCGAACTCCAAAATGTTAGCAACTCTGAAAGTAAAAAGAGCAGACCAGAAGAAAAAGTTAATTGTTCTAGTTAGTGGGGAAAGCTGATGTAGAGAAATATTCCACAGAAATGAGGTGCTGGAAAAGATCGTTATCAATGAGTAATACCACTGTGTCAGTGCTCTCACAAGCATGAAAATGATATACATCTTCACTAATCCCTATGGATTTATGATGTCACATGGTCAGTCTACATTCCTTCATTTCCATCAGGCAAAGGCTACGGACAGTAACCAACAAAACTGATGTCCTTCAGTCACAATGAATGGATGAATGGGGAACACAGATCAGCAGCATCACGGAGTATAGTGGTGGATTAGTAGACTAAGACAAATCATATATGTCCTGGTATAGAATATTAAACTAATTATGAAGAGTGGTTCTGCATAGCCAACACCAGATGCTTTGATTCTGGCAACTAATCTGTTTGAAACACAAGGCTACGTCACGTATAAGTGTAGCCCTGCACATTGGCAAAGTGCCCAGGTATAATGACCCTGTGGTAGAATGGCAGAAGTGAGAATTTCCCACTCACTTGTCTAGCTCTGAGTAGTTCTCACAGTATTCCCGCCTATTTCACCCATCTGCACGTTGAACAAAACTAAGGCTGTTCCCCTGAAAGAAAAGAGTTACTCAGATTGGGGGAAGAAGGAAAATGATCATAGATCTGATCTTATGGTATTTCAGGCATCATTCTCTCTCACAGCAGAGAGAAAGAGAGTGCTAAGATTTTGCAGATATATAGAGATCCCTTTTAGATCTATGGGCAGGGCCCATATGACTGTTTAAATCTCAGGAGGGGCCCATTTTAACTCTGTAGTTCCTATGCTGAGTCAAGCAATGCAGATAAAATGAATATCTTGAAAATCTCAGGTTCAGTGATACTGGGTGCAGTTTTATAGCCTGCATATTCTCTTGGACAGGGACTAACTACTTGGGAATTTTTGATTTTAGGCATAAATCCAAATGATATGACTTTTGGACACCTCTTACCACACAGAAAGAACAAGAGAATATCTCTTCTTGAAAGTGCAGATACTTTGGTTCACCATGGTTATTCCTTGGTGATACAGCACATGGCCTATTCAAGGCTGCCTGAAATCAAAACCAGTCAAATTTTTATGATATAGAATGTGGTTTCTAGTTTCACCTAAAGAAATAAGATGCTCAGCTATAGTGAAAGACACTGAAGACTCTTTTAGTGATTTTTTCCCCACCTCTTTTCCCACCTCTTTCACCTCCAGAATACACTATGGAAGAAAAGATCCAGCACTGCTAATAAATAAAATAATAACTTTAATTTCATAGACTGAGATGAAAGTAACAGCAAGTGTGATACTGGGACATATCCTATAAACTCGTGTTTTGCTTATAAATGTTATTACATTGACACTTGAATATAAGGTTCTTCTTTCTTCCCTGTCCACTTTCCTCTTGGATACTTTTCCCATTTTCAGATCCTAATATACTTGCCTGCTGCAATATGTACAGGGAGAAATAAGACAGAAGCCTGCATTTTTGTCTGGGATTATACTAGATGAACTGGTGCATTTAATGTTATGCAACACCTTGGGTTTACCAAATTACAGATGACCAGAATGGGGCTTAAACACCCCATTGATGATTTACTTGAAAGGCAGATGAACCTTGTATTCAGGTGAATGTCAACCTTTCTGCCTTCTCTTGAGGCTTTTGTATGCTTGCATGGGGAGCAACAAAAGGAAAAAAAGAAATTAAGAGATTTGACTTAAATCTCTGAGAAGTAACAGAACCAAAACCCACAAACCTTCTGATTCTGGTGTGGAAAATTCCTTCTAATATCTCTCTGCAATCCAATTAAAACAAAAAACAAACAAGCAAACAAACAAACAAAACCCACCACCACCACAATTACAAAACAACCAACAAATGAGTACATTTTGTTTAAATTAAGCTCACTGATTAGAAGCTCTGAGTAAGCACGTTGTAGGAATACGGGGTGTATTTAAGTAAGAAAGCTGTTTCTCTTGTTGATTAATCAAGTGAAAGTTTCATGGTTCAACTACTTTTCACTTGTTTTCCTGTGTTTTGCAAAAAGAGAAGATCATAGAAATTTTTTCCTATAAAGAACATGCCCACGAGCTTGCATTGCAATTCTATTTTATTTTTATTTAACTACCATTCATCACAATTTACTTTGCAGCACTCAGTATGTCAAGAGCTTTAATTCAGACCCCATGTTTTCTGTATATTTATTAGGAAGTCTTGATGAGGTCTGTCTTACTGCCTTTTTGAATAGTGCACCTGTATGATACCTCTTGGATGTGGAAAGGCAAACACGTTTACAACACTTCAGCTTGATTGTAAAGTTCTAGGATTAGATTTTTCAGAGTGAAACCTCCGATATAGGCTGCTGTTTTATCTCTTCTCTCCCCTCATTTTATGCTTTTCATCTTCAGAATTTTAATTTTTCTGGCCATTTCTGGGGGTGTTTTTTTGCTTTCCTTGAGTCCATCCTATTAATTACATTACAGAATTTGTTTGGCTCTGTCATAAAAATGGCCGAAAAATGATCTGGACCTCTTCATATAACAAAATGACTGAGGTTGGTCACATCACATGTAGTGACACTGGAGAAGGGCAACATCCACAGGGCTTGTGAGAGGGCAAGAAAGTTGTGTATGTCTGAGGTATCAGGCAGCAAGAAGGGCTGGGCTGGCAGGCAGCAGAGAGGTTTTGGATGGTCAGATTCTTGACTTCTTGCATGCAGGTATGGTGATCCAGCCAAAAGTAAGTGATCACATGTAGATTTTTCCTTAGGCTTCTATCTTAGTGGGTCAGTCAAGGCAAGGAGGCAATTATTCATCCTGGGATCCATGCTTTATCACTGGAGAATTGGGAAGGAGGAAAGGGATTGCCAGAAAAGAAAGGAAGGCTACACTATCCATGTGGCTGGATCTTGCCTCAGTGAACTGAACTTTATCCCTGTCTATGATATGGGATATTATTTTATGCTATCAAATCACTTAAACCCAACTTTTCTCACTTTCTTATAAGGTTCTTCATTTCTCTGCTGTCTTATGTGTAGAAGTGTTTGGGCATCAGAGCTAAAATTGAAATTGTACCTTAAACATGAAAATGACTATCTAATGCTAAGGATGCTGAAAAAAGAGTTTCTAGTTGTCTCTCAAAATTGACATGAAAAATCAATTGATGCTTTTGACCTTAAAATCCCTGTGATCCAGTAACCCATCTTTAAAATGTACATAATATCAAATACATCTCAATCATTTTAGAGGGGTGAAAGGTTGGGAAAATAAATTGGTATATGGGAAGCTGTCTCATAGTAGAAATGTGTGAATTATATTTCTGTTTTTAGAACAGTTGAAGAGTGTGGCACTAATAGTTCCTGGAACTACACATAGAAAAGAAAGAGAAATAAAAAATTGAACAGCTTTTCATAAATGATTTCTGTCCATGCTGTGAATTGAATGAGGAGGCAGGGGACTCGTTAGCTTTTAATGCCTGTGATCATACTCCTAAAGAGGGTATCATAAACATGAGGGTTGTATTCAGATTGCACAAATCTGATTTTCAAATAATTAACCTTGTAAGCTGATCATGCTTTTAACATATTTTATTTTATGAGTATTTACATATCTATACATGTTTGTGCATGTATGGTGACAGACGCACAAGTCATACTCAGCTATTAGTAAATATCTGTTGAGAATTCTGAGACACTAATAAATGGATCCGGGATACCTTGAAAATATCAAGCTTTGGCTTCTAAGGTACCTGGGGAAGCTTTCTTTCTAATCATTTTTGGCTTTAATCACATAGTAGACTTTCATCTGCCATCGACATAATTTACGTCAGTTGTGTAAAATTGTTGTCAAATCACCTTGTTAATATGGCAAATCACATATAAGAGAGGTTATTTAAATGAGATCTAAATGTTTAAATAGCTTACAATCTAAGGATTAATAACATTCAAAATGTTGACTATGCTACTTGAGTCTTGTAACCTTTCTCAAATGGATCCTTAGTTAATTATATCTAAAACCGGCCTTTTAAAACATTATGCTGTGTCTAGAGATTGATATTTAACGTTTTTGTATTAATCATATTTGGTTTTAAGATTTGGAAAGGTAGTCCTCTAAGGTTCAGCTGACATTTAAACAATTATGTTGAGACTTAGCATTGATATATTTTGGTTGCTTAACCCTTCTGTCAGCAGTTTTGTATTTTATGCAGACCTTGCTGGTGTGACACTGGCATTTATAGTAAAGCGCATTTATTTTAATAGAACATTTCTTGTCCTTGTAGTTATAGCAGTTATGATTATTATCCTAAAAAAAAAAAAAAAAAGCAGTCTGAAGCTCTAATCGATCTATAGGACATGCTTCCACATGCAGACATATGCATATTCTTACTTTTTCTTTAAGTGATTTTTTTTTTTTTTTTTTGGCAGGGGTCTTAGGATGATGTACTTTGTACTATCAATCAGGCTCACTGGAAATATGGCACACGTGTTGGTCTCCTTAGTCAAGCTAGAATTTAATTGTATGTCTGGAGAGCCATGTGTTTTCCGTGTGACTCTGCCATTTAAATGTTCTCCATTTTTTGTGCAGTTGTACAATCTGGAACTAACCCAGAAGAAAATACAACAGAAAATGTAGAATGAGGGTTGTAAATAAATTGCCAATGGACAGAGGCTGAAGGAATTGCTGGTTTGGTGGATGTGCTGCTTTCAATTTATGAACTTCCTTTTTTTTTTTTTTTTTTTTTTTTTTTTTTAAGAGATCAGAAGAAATGGACTGAGAAATGCTCATTTACATTTAAAACCATTCTAAGATTAATTCATAATTTAATGCTTCTGAAGTTTGGAAAATAATAATCAACAGATAATGTATAGAAAACATTAATTATCTTTTCTGGGCTACTGATTTTTTCAAGCATTGTCCTCTGAATTTTTTTAAAGAGGCATCTGAAATTTGTTTACGGACAGTTCCAGTGACCATTCAAAGCTAATAAGCAGTTTCATGTGGTATAAATGTACCACCTGCTCCCTTTTTGCAGGAAAGCAAGAAAATACCTTTCAGTATCCATATCATGATATTGCTTATACATTTGAGTCCAATATTTTCTTTATATTGGAGAACCTAAACAATGGGGAAACAGAATTAGTAAGTAGTTTGCCTTCTGCTCTCAGAAGTATTTTCTTGAACTTACCTCATGTTTCAACTGCCTTACATAAATTTCTCTGGGGGTACCAGCTTCAGGTAGGGTCCTTATTTAGGGAGGGGGACAGAGCAACCTTTCCAGCAGGCCACTTATCTTTTAGTGTTGGGAAGGGCCTAATGCTATAGCTTCCTCCTTCTAGAGGGCATGGCTTTTCCTGGACACAAAGATCAGTACAATATTCTGTAGACCTACAACATACCAAAGAGAAGGCTTGATATAAAAATATATATATCTGTATATATTGATGTATATATAAATATGTATATATGAGACTTACATATATATATATATATATATATGTAAAATAGCTTCCAATACTTCCAATACTTGTATTAAAAGTATTATATCCTAAGAAGAGGCACAGAGGACAGATCTCAAACTGCTACTGCCACTCTGTTGAGTGCCTTTTCCTGGGAAGGGGAGGCAAACACTGCAGGGCCTGATCTGCTGTCTTGCTGGCTGCACAGGCACAAGCCGGGCATGTTGCTGCCATTACTGGTGTGAAGCTCAGTGGTAGCCTTTGTCCCCGCTGCTCCTACCTCCCAGCAGTCTCTCATCTTCTATCCCAAAGAGGAAGAGCATCCTCTGCATTTCCATTTTTTTTCCCTCCCTATGCCCAGCAGCGCAACCAGACTAAACTGTTCGTGTCCTCTCTGCCGGGGCTGGTGGGCTCCCCTTCTCTGGGATATCAGCTCTGGGGAGGGAAGGTGGAGGGGGAAGGTACTGCGCTGTGTGAAGGGAGGCACTGCCTCGTGGGGTGGGAGCTGCTGTGCACATCGGGAATGCATGCACATGCAAGTGTGCATGCAGCTGCAGCGTGTGCATCAATCCCCCACAGAGACAGGAGGAAGGATCCTGAAATCCATACCCAGCTTCCACAGGTACCACTACCAGGCCACAGTTTCTGGAGGGATTTTTTATAAAAACAAAATAATCTTGTCTTGAATTAATGTCCAAAATGACTGACACTTCTGTGACATGAAATCTGAGGTTGGGATTCAGATTCCCGAGAGCATGTCAGGTTGCATTCAGGGGCACCAGAGAAGAACATGACCTTTTGTTTATGTTGTTCACACAATTCAATAGTTGGCATATACTGTGCCATATATATACTTTTGGTATATACCTTTGAAAACAGTAAATTACTGAATTTATGCAACAGCTAGGCAAACAAGAAAGGATGGAGGGAGCTGAAATATAGAAGAGGTGCCAGTATTACTCATCCTCCTCCCACTCTCTCTGTTGGTTATATTTTCTTTAACAGTAAAATCCAACAGTAAATTTTATTTTATTTTATTTTTTTCCAAATTTATATTTTCAGATTTTCAGGTAGAAGACACTGCCAAATCATTTTAAGTATTCGTGCTCACAGATAGTTCCAAATTAACAGCCTTTGAGGATAAAATCGTAAAATCCGTAGCTCAGACAGGGCACAGCAAAGGCAGGATCTGTATAAGCTTCAGGTGATGTGATGTGCTTCAGGTCTGGTAGTGCTCCTATTGTATGACCTTTCTGCTGACACTACCTGTAGAAGTACCGATTAATGGGAACAGTTTTATGATATGGGCTCTTGCTCTTTCCAAACAATGCTGAGACCATTCTTTCACCTTGTCAGAAGTTCACAACACTCAAATGGACTAAGTTTTCACTTTTTTTTTCTTTGTGTGGTTACTGATCCCTTCAATTACTCAGTCCTTCAGCATTCAAAATGCCTTTTTTTCTTTCTTTCTTTTTTCCCCCAGGGATAGAGAACTAATTCTGGTGACACATTAATGCACTTATCATTTACAGTATTCAAGTGAAAGATACAGTATTGATAGATGAAGTTCTGTGTCATTTGTGAGATTCAATACTCCCAAAGTTACCAAACCCCATTAAGTGACTGATTCTCCCTTTCTGTATCATCCTGAAGTGTACAACGTACATACTTTGTTCGTTTATGGTAAAGTGCAAGGAGGCTGGTTGCAGCTACTCAAACAATTCCATCTGTGCTTGTTTTCAGTCAGTAACTGCTATTTTAATGGACATTTGGGGATCTAATACTTTCATTTTCACCAAAATTGAGGGAATGTTTAGTGAGGGAAAAAAAAAAAAAAAAAAAAAAAGTGTTCTATCAAAACCTGAACTTTTAAAGCAAAAGTTTTACTTGGAATTCTTTTATGATAATTCAGTTGACCTTTGTTGAGGATGTTTGCTGCTTTTATTCTAATTTCCTACATCCTGTAGTGCTATACAAACCATATTTACAGGTGGTGACCCGCCTGCCTCGTCTTATGCCCGTCAGCATAAGAAATTCTGGTGGGAGATGCTGTAGAATCACATGTGAAAAAAACATTACTGCTAGCAAGGGCTTGTATTCAAAGATGAAACAAGCCTGCAAGTGTGACAAAGTACGTGAAGGAAAGCTTGGATAGCCACAGTAAAAACATAGCATTACAAGCTGAGTTTGATAGCTTTGAATCATTTAAATGTATAGGGTTTGCTTGTGTGTCTGACCTTGTTGTGATTAATGCTTAGGTCTAGAACTACAAATAATATTCCCCTCTGCTCCACAGCGGGCTTCTTCAGCTTCAGTTTTGGAGGACATGTGCTAACTGATGCATAATTTCTAAGGGGGTGTTGCTTGATCTGCTGCCCTAGACATACTTCTGGCATTGAGGTCCATCTGATATTCAGAAAGCATAGGAGAAGAGGCAGAAAGCCAGATGTCATGTATTAAAGACCTTGTCTTACTTTGGATGACAACTCTGGAAAACAGCATTTGGCACGTCTCTTGCATCAGTAACAGGGCGATATGAGAACAGTGTGATCTTCCGATAGCTCATGTTGCATCCTGACTTTAGGGAGGACAAACAATTGCTGAGCAGGTCAAGGTGTTAACAGCCTCATTTTTATTATTATTATTTTTTTTCCATCAAGTGGTTTATTTCAAAATGTTAAGGGAAACACTAAAAGCTACCAATTATGCTTATTGTTTAACAAGTACCTGAATCAATTTATGAGTCCTTTGAGATGATGTCTACCTGTATAAGTGCATAATTTGAATACTGATTACATTTTTCTTGAAGTAAGACTAATTTGTTCAAATGTATACCTTCCTCTATAATTTAGGTTCTGGATGCCATCTAATTCATAATAATGACTCCTTATAACCCCAATATGTGGTGTAAGTGAGCATATGTTCATAAAGTATACCACTGAAATTGCCTTTCTTAGTACTCCAGTTCTTTGCACAATGTATAGCACAGGTTAGTATAACCTGTGCTAAACATAAAACATTCCCAGCTAAGCCTGTGACTAAAAAAAAAAAACACACACACACACACCTGCCAAGGAAAAACAATCCTCCATAACCCCAGACCAACAGCCACAACAACAGATGGCTCTCTAGTAAAATTTTACCTAGTTTCATCTTAGCCAAAACCAGCAACCATGCTTTGTTCAGGGACAGGTTTCTCCTGAAGGCAAAATTAGTTGCTTCATTAGGAATTAAGTTTCAGATCTCTTTTCTATATCCAGTCAGCCCAAATACATGCAGTACACATTGTATATTTTACATTCTACCCATAAGCGTTTTCCAAAGGCAATTCAAATACTGGGAAAAATTAGAGAAGAAAATGGCCTGCAGTTTTCTTACATAAGTTACAGCCTGTTGGATATTTCACAGCTAGTAGTTTGGCACTGCTGCGATCTAGTGCAAACAGATGGATTTTTTTTTTTTTTTTCCCAAAAAAACTACATTAGTACTTCATTTTCCTTCCTAAACACCTTCTATTTTATCATCAAGGGGCAGGTTCATTATTCATTTATCCAGATTGCTACAGCTGTAAGATGGGGCATCTATCCAAAGCCTTAGGTAGTAATATAGTATTTCTGAAGTACCTTAAATCTAAGGAGATATTGTTTACTCATGCAAAGTAAAACTGTTAAGATCTCCTCCATCTTTATCTCAAGTTATTTGTGTTATGCCAAGATTGTCCAAAAGATATTTTGAGGTGCAATTCCTATATAAATGATTAATTTATTTTTCTTTTAAATCCTACAGTTCCATGTGATTCATGTTTATAATGCTTTTTAAAATAATGGATTCTAGCTGTCCAAGCATTTGATTTGATACATGTGTAAGAGCTGAGGCTTTATCAAAAGGATATACTTTGTCTGATTTTCATGTTCATGCTTAAAATTGAATGAAAGCTTACATATTTCTACAACTGAAGTTTACTTAAAATTAAACATCATAATGACCGTCATAAACATTTACTAATTAATAACTTTTATATTCCATATACAGTATTTTAATAATCAATTTCATTCCCTTTTAATGAATTTATTTTTTAACCCTATTGTGGTGGGTTGACCTTGGCCAGCTGCCGGATGCCCAGCTGATCTCTTCAACAGCGTGGGGGAAGAAATTAATATGGAAAAGCTCATGGATTGAGATAAGGACAGGGAGATCACTTACCAGTTATTGTGAGGGGCAAAACAGACTTAATCTGGGGAAAATTAATTTAATTTATTGTCAGTTAAGGTAGAGTTGGATGGTGAGAAACAAAGACCAAATCAATCAATCAATCAATCAATCACAGGCCACAGCTCCTTCAGGGCATATTCACCTGCTCTGGCATAGGGTCCTCCATGGGGCACAGAGGAGCATCCAGTCCATTGCCTGGAGCACTTTCTCTACCTTGGTGTTCGCAGGGTTGTTTCTCACACTTTGTTCTTCCTCACTCCTCACACACCAGGAGGCCTATCACCCTTTCTTAAACACGTTTTGCCAGAAGTGCCACCAGGTCAGCTGATGGGCTGAGCTGTGCCTTGTGGTGGGTCCCCTGAGGATGTGGCCATGCCCAGTATGCCGCAGCCCTGGTCTCTTCTCACAGAGGCCACCCCTGCAGGCCTACTGCTGCCAAAACCTTGCCACCTACACCTAATACACATATGTTTGATTCAAAGTAAAGATCTTGTGTGGTGTTTTTCTACAGTGGTGTTTTTTACAAATGTTTTATGGAATGAGATTGATGGTTTTCTTCTTTCCTGCCCATAGCTTGCCAATTTTCAGATTGTAAGAATCAGATGCCACAGTCTGACTGTGCACCTGATAACTGTCCATATACTGTCTATCCTATCACAGACACAAAGTTATTTTAAAAACTGACCTCCCTCCTCCATTCTGTTAATATATATCAGCTATTCTGTTTCAGCAAAGAGGAAAGGGGTGGCAAGCAGAGGTTCAAGCAGCTCCTACCCCATGTGGCACAGCTTCCCTGACCACAGGTGACGGCAGGGCTGTGGCCCAGCCCTTGAGACCACAGGTCCATCCATGCAGCCTCTGACACCTTTCCAGCTCTTTCGGGTCAGAAATGGCACTGGCAGTGCTTGTCTCAGCTGGCGGTAGGCACAGGTGTAGCTGAGTGAGTTTTGGCAGCTACACTTGGCATGAATGCAGAGGAGACATTAGCTTTTCAGGGGGTGATAGCTCCCAAAGTGGGTAATTCTGTGATGTTGATAAGGAACGGCTTGCATGAGAAAATGGTGTGGGCTCTTGGTGAGGGGAGATGGGAGAAGGCATGATTGTGTTGAAAGAGGTGAGTGGTAATGAGGAAAGTGGCAGGCTGAGGTTCCTGCAGGGGTAGGGGACCCAGCTCCTGTTGCTCCAGATGGGAGCCTCCTGTAAACAGCTCCTGATTACAGTCTTTGCTTCTCATACTCCAAAATAGCAGCGGCTCTGAGGTATCATGTGAGCTCCATTCTTAACTAGCTTTTAACATAATCTCTCTCTCTTTTTTTGTTAAGTACTGCTGACATTTACATTGGGTTTTCACTGCTGTATACAAGTTTAGATTTGTATCCCCCACACTCTCTTACACTGACAGCAGGTTGATAAGACACTCTCACCTTTTTTACCTATTTATAAACATCATTTTGTCTCCTTTCCACTTCTTTAAGAGTTACAAAGATTTTATTTGGATTTCGTGCTTTTTGAAAAGCAATGAACTAGAAATAAATGGCAAAAATTATTTTTTGCATAAGTGCCCAACTGTATTGTAATTGCAAAATACACAGTAAGTGCCAGTTATTTAAAACACTGACTAGCTAGAAGAATATAAAATGTGAAGTTAGAACCTAAAAAAAAAAAAAAAAAAAAAAAAAAAATCTAGTAAAATGCTGATATGTATATTTTATGTGGTATGGATTTCCATCAGGAAAAACTGACTGCCCTTTATTCCTTATACTACTCATCATTCCACAGTATGGGTGTGTTATCTCTCAGCCTGCTTTGCTAGCTATTCCCCACAGTAATACTATGGTACAGCTTTGACATTAAAATAGAATTCCTTATCTATATTAGCAAAAAATACTGAAGTTCATCATTGCCTGAACTGTGCTGAAATCAGTGGAAATACCAAGGGATAAATTTAGCTTGGGTGATATACAGAAGAAACATTAATTATCAGGAAACCAAGAGAAAATATATCTTTATCATTGATTTTTTTTCTAAGTGTTTTACAAATGAACATACAGTCCCTTTTAAAAATCAGCATTCCAAAATACCAGATTTATATCTATTATGGATGAGTCAACAATGGAAATGAGTTGACAATTAATTATACTTCAATGATCTTTTGCCATAGTATTTTAACTTAAAAAAATGCTTAGAATGGCTGGTCTTTTTAACACACTAATGAAAAAAATAAACTGGTGAAATGCTTAGGGTGAGATGCTCATATTTGGGTGATTACAGGTAAACCATTTGCAGGTAGCATGGTTACACTACTTCAGTGTTAATCTTTTTTTTTTTTTTTTCTGTATGATTAAGTTAAAAAAAAATAAAAATAAAAACAACTACCACTTATTGTTTGAACTTTTCCATTGCTATTAACAGAAAATAATCAATTAATGCCTTTAGATGTCACTGGCAATGTGTGTTTGACAAGTCTTTAACTACTGTGTCTTGCTGTAAAACCTACAATCTGTCTAATACTAAGGTTACTTTTGGCTTCCTAGGTAAAAAAATTAAAACAGTTTTACATTTCTCTTTTCTCTAAAATTCTGTTGCTCACACTTATTGATCAACACAGAGGTTTAGCCTTCAGAGTACAGAAGCCTTCATTCATTCTTATAGCCGTTAAAACTGATGTAACTCCTAGACTTGTTGCTAGAAAACAGAGAGGGGCTGGTGGGAGATGTGGTGATTGGTGGCTGCCTTGGTCATAGCGACCATGAAGTGGTTGAGTTCAAAATTTACGGTGACAGAAGGAAAAGTGCCACCAAAACCTCATCCCTAGATATGGGGAAGGCGGACTTCAGGCTGCTCAGGGAACTAGTCAGCAAGGTCCCCTGGGAAGCTGCTCTTGAAGGCCTCGATGTCCACCAGTGCTGGTCATTCTTTAAGCGATGCCTCCTAGAAGCACAAGATCAGGCAATTCCTAAATATCGCAAGTCAGGCAGGCGGGGCAGGAGGCCGGCGTGGCTGACCAGGAACATTCTAATGGAGATTAGGTGGAAACAGAGAGTGTTTCGCTACTGGAAGGAGGGCCAGGTGTCATGGAAAGAATACAGGGATGCTGTTCGTGTTTGTAGGGAGAAAGTTCGGGTGGCCAAAGCACACCTAGAGTTGAAGCTGGCTGTGTCTGTGAGAGAAAACAAAAAGTTTTTTTTTAGATATGTGAATGGAAAAAGGAGAACTAAAGAATACATAGAGCCGCTCCTTGATAGGGAAGGTCTCCTCACAGACAATGACATAGGCAAAGCAGAGACGCTTAACGCCTTCTTTGCCTCTGTCTTCAATGCCGATGATGGGCTTTGGGACCCAGGGTGCCCTGAGCTGGAGGACCGGGACGGTGCGATGACAAACTCCCAACCGACCCTGAACGTGTGCGGGATTTGCTACTCCACCTGGATCCCTACAAGTCCATGGGTCCGGATGGGATTCATCCCCGGGTGCTGAAAGAGCTGGCGGACGTCATCGCGGAACCTCTCTCAATTATTTTTCAACTATCCTGGGAGTCTGGAGAGGTCCCGGTAGACTGGAAGCTGGCAAATGTTGTGCCGATTTTCAAGAAGGGTCAGAAAGAAGACCCTAGCAATTACAGGCCTGTCAGTCTCATGTCAGTGCCTGGTAAAATCATGGAGAAGATGGTTCTCGAACTTACTGAGGCGCACCTGGGGGACAAAGCAGTCATTGGTCCCAGCCAGCATGGGTTTGTGAAGGGTAGGTCCTGCCTAACTAACCTGATTTCCTTTTATGATAAGATCACCCGTATGGTGGACCAAGGGAAACCAGCTGATGTGATTTTTTTGGACTTCAGCAAGGCTTTTGACACGGTTTCCCATAGGATCCTACTGGACAAAATGTCCACCATACAGCTAAATAAAAACATCATCCGATGGGTGAGCAATTGGCTAACGGGCAGGGCCCAAAGGGTTATGGTAAATGGGGCTGCGTCAGGCTGGCGGGCGGTCACCAGTGGGGTCCCTCAAGGCTCCATTTTAGGGCCAGTACTTTTCAATATTTTTATAAATGATCTGGATGTAGGAATAGAAGGTATTTTGAGCAAGTTTGCTGATGACACCAAACTTGGAGGAGTTGTGGACTCGAATGAGGGTGGAAAGGCCTTGCAGAGGGATCTGGATAGGTTGGAGAGCTTGGCGATCACCAACCGCATGAAGTTCAATAAGAGCAAGTGCCGGGTCCTGCACCTGGGACGGGGAAACCCTGGCTGCATGTACAGACTGGGCGATGAGACGCTGGAGAGCAGCCTAGAAGAGAGGGATCTGGGGGTCCTGGTAGACAGCAAGTTGAATATGAGCCAGCAGTGTGCCCTGGCAGCCAGGAGGGCCAACCGTGTCCTGGGGTGCATCAAGCACGGCATCGCTAGTAGGTCGAGGGAGGTGATTGTCCCGCTCTACTCTGCGCTGGTGCAGCCTCACCTCGAGTACTGTGTGCAGTTCTGGGCACTACAGTATAAAAAGGACATGAAACTGTTGGAGAGTGTCCAGAGGAGGGCTACGAAGATGGTGAAAGGCCTGGAGGGGAAGACGTACGAAGAACGGCTGAGGTCACTGGGCCTGTTCAGCCTGGAGAAGGGGAGGCTGAGAGGAGACCTCATCGCAGCCTACAACTTCCTCGTAAGGGGGTGTTGAGAGGCAGGAGACCTTTTCTCCATTAACACCAGTGACAGGACCCGCGGGAACGGGGTTAAGCTGAGGCAGGGGAAATTTAGGCTTGACATCAGGAGGGGATTCTTCACAGAGAGGGTGGTTGCACACTGGAACAGGCTCCCCAGGGAAGTGGTCACTGCACCGAGCCTGACTGAATTTAAGAAGAGATTGGACTGTGCACTTAGTCACATGGTTTGAACTTTTGGGTAGACCTGTGCGGTGTCAAGAGTTGGACTTGATGATCCTTAAGGGTCCCTTCCAACTCAGGATATTCTATGTTTCTATGATTCTAATATTTCTTGAATGCATCCCCTAACAGGGGATACTACTTCACCTTCAGATAAAGCTAGGATATCACATTTCTTAGTATCACACTGAATGTGCTTCAGATAATTTTTTTCATTTAAATTTTCCCCAAATATAATTGGTATGTTAAATGATAATTTGTTGTGAAAAAAAAATTGAGAAAGATACAAATTTTAGGAGATTTTGTTTTCAGACTTTCTTCTTAAAAAAGTCATTAAGCCAAAACATTTCATTTCACCTTTTTCAGAATTAAATATCTTGTCTTTTTTTCTTCATGAGCAACTTCCTGATAATTATTTTGATTCTACGGTAGTTTTCCAATGTTCTGGTAACCTTCAAAAAGTCTGAATCACAATGAAAATTTATTGTTAATTTACTTTCTGAAAAGTATAATGTCAGACGTAAGCACTACATTAATCTCATTCTTGACTTTTTAGTAATATGTTTTTCATTTTGTCTCTATTCTGAGCAGGGAGTAAACATCCCAAACCCCAACATTTGTCACACAGATAATTGGATTCCTTGGTAGTATCTCCTGGTAAAATTCCTTTTATGAAGGGACTGACTTATAGGTGATTTACAAGAACTCCTAATTTGAGGATTGTGCCTAAAGTTTGTAGATGATATATATGATATCTGTGATATCTATGATATCTATGAATGGCAAGAATTTTGATCTTTGTGTAAAGTACTTGTGCATGCCACTTCATGGTTTGGCAAAATAAAGTAAACGGGTGAGCTTCAGTATCCACTTACAGCACCCAGCTGTAAGTGGATACTGAAGACCAGGAAAAATACTGTCCTGTGCCTACTAAGATTTGTCTAACAGAAGTCCCCCACTCAGCAAGATTTCGGTGAGGGAGTTTGGCTATGTTCCGTGTGCAGCCGAGTACTCACATTCTGTAGACAAATTGGTAGCATGCCTGGGAGAAGAAAGTAATTAAGATAGCCATTCTTGCCACCATTGAGGTTTAGAAGGAGACTACCGAGTCACTATAATTACACCACACCTTTTTCTGCACACTCCATATATTCATTTCCATTTTATTTTATTCCAATGTGGCAGCAATATGGCTGTGTGCTACACAAGCATATGCACTTTCAGTTCATTTTTTTGAAGGGTCCAGCTTCTTTTTCATCTTTAATTCCAATGTATATCGAGAGGACTTAGCATCTGGAAGGATTAAGACATTCTAAATTTGCAACTTTTTATTCAGATGACAAATACTGATATCCGGTGTGGTAATTCTGTGTGGTCCTTTCACTGGATGCTAGGATGGAGCCCTCTGGGATTTGCTAATTCTGAGGAAAGATACTGAATAAGACAGATTAAATCTTCTGGAAGATTTTGGTTGCTAAGTTATTTTAAGCATTAAAAGTTCCTTTTATTTTATTTATTTATTTTTTTCAGTAGGAAAAGTGCATAATAGCTAATTAGGCCCTTAGGGATCAATTTTCAAAACAGTGTGCAGGAGGTGTGAGCACAAACTTTATTTGTTAATGGGTTTTGTGAACATACCTCCTGTGATTTTTCAAAATGTAGCACAACAAAACAGCAATCTTATTGGAGAAGCACATTTAAATATATAGAATATGGTATCTTTTTCTTCAGGGCATTAGATAGATGACAAACGTGAAGTCCACAGAGTGTTTCTATGGCCATTATGTTTCACGTCCTCTAACCTGTAAGTGTAACGACATAATACGATATTCTTTGCTGCCATATAGTAGGAGCCATTCCCACAGTCCTTACTCACCTCCTCTTTGCTTAAAGGAGGAAAAGTAATAGAGATTGACCCCTGATTTTGGTGATGATATATATATACACATATATGTATATATAAATTTTAAAACATTTCATTGTAACACTGTAAAGATCATGCAAGGTATTTAGAATATTTAGAATTAATTAAAATTAAGCATATGATTCATACAAAGTCTGGACAGCAATATTTTATCTAATTCTCCATTTAAACTGGTGGGAAAGTTTTTATTATTGCAAAGTAAAATGAAAAAAAAAAGGTTATATTTTCAATGTTAAATAAAAATAAATTCCTTAAAACCTGGGAATGTTAAAGTATGTTAGCAGAATTACTTATTATCATCTACAGTAACGCTGGAGGGCATGGCTGAAAGAATGGGTTCAAAAAAAGGTGGATGCAACTGGAGACAAGGTAAAGTGGATTCAGGAGACACATGGCTGTACATTAAACACACGGTACATTTGTTTGGGCAATATTCCAGTTCTGTTTAGAGAAGTGGAGGTTCCTCATTTCCAGCCAGGTCAGAATGTAGGCAGATGAGCTCAGGTTTGTTTGCACCTTTATATGTAAAGGTGCAAACAATATACAAATACACCAAACAAATATACCTAAAGAGTTGAAATGAGGATCTGGATCCACATGACCAGATGCTTCTAACACATATGTACATCTGGGGGTATGTACATCAGATCTTGTGTGTATAAATAACTTCCCCATGGAAACCAAAGAAGTTTGTAATTAAGATAGTAAATACGTCTGCTGAACACCAAGCTAGTGTCTCACCAGGACAAGTTCTCTAGTCAGTTTTATACAGAGCTATTTGCTGATTATAAAACAATCTAGAGAAATCAGCTGCTTCTGTGTTTTTCAGACTCCAAAGACATCTTTGTGATGTTCACAAAATAACAATCACACAATTCCAACCCAGATTTTGATTTGAAATACTTGCAGCTTATATAAATGACAATTTCTGTCCTGAGTGGAAAAAAGATTTTTTGTCTTAAATATTTCATTGCTCAAGTGGCACCTATTAAGTGGCACCTATCTAGAAAATGTTAGATTTCCCAGAGAATACAAAATATATTTAAAAATATGTGAGCATAGATAATCACTGTAGATTGGTGATTTTATTTCTTAATGTTACTGGACAGTTGCCTAAAGTGGCAAGTTTCATTACACTAGAATATAGATTTGACCTAAGTAAGCAATTTTTTCCTTCAGTGCACATTTAATGGAATAGTACAATAGTCTCAGAATATTTATATTGTGGTACAAGATTGGAAAGTTGATAATGTATATTTGTTGCAGTTATATTGGTTTATTAGTGAATATTGCAATCCTGGACTTCAGGATGCCAATTTTGAATGTTTATATATCGCGTCATATATATTTACATTTAGTTTAACAGATTATGAAAGTGCTAACAGAAAGGATCATTAACACTAACTCAAAAATTATGTGTCTGAGTGCTTCATTTCAAATATTCTGCTTACAAACATAACTTTGTATCTCACAAATCTCCTACATTTCCAATAAAGTTTAGCTAGGCTGTCAATGGTGATATTGACACCATAAAATCATGAGGTAGGGCTGTACTCCAGTTTAACAGAGATTCTATGATGAGAAAAGATTACTTGAGCTCCAATATTACCTGTTATCTGAATAAATACATTTATTTTTAGCTATATGTTTTTGTATTTTGGTAAATTCCATTTATCTTATCATTAATTTTTTGTTAGTTCTTTGGTAAATTCCATATATAATCTTATTAATTTTTTGTTAGTTCTTTACCACCCTAACCCCTTGACTGCAAGGGGTTAGACAATTCCCTCTTTTAGGTATCACATGCACAGACTATAGTTGTTGAAATATCTAGAATTATGGAAGCAGCCAATATAGAATAGTTATATATCTTCCATGTGAAGACTCCTATTTCAAAATGAGAGTCATACTTTTCCTACTGTAACTACCAATATTGTACATATTAAGCTAGACTGCCAGCAGCTATTGTCCTCCAAAAATAATCTTACAGGGGTCGTTCTTTCAAGAATGGTATTGCAATTACTTTTTTTTTTTTTTTTCATATCTTTGTTTGGAACATTTGCACCATAAAGACAAACACTGAAAAATGCAGAACAGTACTTTCCTCTCTATCTGTATTTCTGTTAGACAAGGTTACCAGAGTTTCTACTCTTTTCATGCAATTCAGCTGAGTTTGGAAATGCATACTTAAATTTAATAGAAACAAATAGATTTAAATAGTTGAAGCACTTTGCCAATAGACACCTGATATGAGTAATACTTTATTTTTCCATTCTGCAAAAGTGAGGTGATTATTTCTCCCTTTTCTATGCAGATTGTGTGTAGCTTCAGGGCAGACAGTGTCTCTTACCAACTCTTTACAGTGCCCAATAGCATGATCCTCACCCCTTCTCAGTACTGATTACTAGTGATAATCCTATTGCGTAGATTACTGATTTTTTTTTCATTTAGTTTAGCCAAAACTTGAAAAAAATCTCTCAACACCTGCATGTCTTGCTCCTTACTAACTTCTTTGTAAGACATTTTCAGCAACATTCAGTCTTAATCTGGATGTCATGTGTGAGACAATCTCTATATTTTCCTGTCTGTATTGCACTATGACACAGAAAATCTCTCCAGGATCATTATTGTTTTCTTTCCTATTACAAACATCATTCTCCCCATTCTCCCTCCAGTCATTTCTACTTTACTTCTCCCTTTCTTAAAGTTAGCTGCTGCATCACTTACCATACTGTCCTTCCACCCACGCACTCTTTTTCCATTCTGCTGTTCCCTTGTGTCCATACGAGTTCTCTTACATTCATTTCAGGTTGTCTGCTTTCTATCCTGCCGAAGGTGCCAACATCGCATCTTCTTTTCCCGACATTTTATTTTTTATTTATTTATTTTTCTACCTGACCAGGTATGCCAGAAGGGCCCTTCAGCAAAACTCATCCTTTCCTACCACCTTTGCCACCTGCCAGGGGTGAGCAGGGTTTCATACTGTGCTTACTAGGAACTAATTGTTTATAATTAGGCAGTCTAACCAAGTTTTTAAAGACTTTTGTTAGCCTCAAAGAATTTCTTACATGACCTCTATATCCTAAAGGGATCATAATTTCCTAAAGTGACAATCAAGCTTCCTGTACCTCTTTGAAGTACTCTTTACAATGATTCTTGAAGTTCCCACTTTGTCTCGCAAACATAAGTGCATTAGGAAATGCTGATAAGTGCACTCAGATCTTGTCTTATGGTACCCATGTATAAATGCTGCGACTATATATGACAAGAACAGCTGCAGTGACAGCCTTACTAAGCTGTAGCTAACACAGAAATCTTGATATCTTTCAAAAGAATAACTATATTAAAATGAGCGTTAAGATGTAAGAAATTCTAGTCGAGATTATGAATTTTCACAGCATAAACAGCTGAAATTTGAGTTCAGATATATCCTCCTAAATCAGGTTGGCTTATTATAGCAACACTGTGAGTTTGGCCTAATGTTTATTTATTACTAATGTTTGGGACAAATGGGACCCAGAAGCATTAATTTGTGCTGTATTGTAGTGACTGTAGCTCCTTGGTGCTGATATGTATTGATTATTTTGCCCTTCTAGGAAGACATCTTTAATCAATTAATCACCTAGCTAAGATATTACTACATAAATTACAATCATATTTGAATGAAATCTGATAATTAGCATAGATGAAAAGTGCATTTTTGTTTAGTGACTGCAGATACAAAATTTATAGAAATGGTACTAATGCATTTCTCTCATTATAGGGTTCTATGGTAGTACATAAAAACATCAATAAAGTCAAACAAATATCATGAATAAAATAGTCAAAATTAGATGAAATTTTTCCTGTGCCAACTCCTCATATTTGTTTATTGAGGACTGTGGATCCTGAATCTCAACATACATTTCTCAAACAGACTTCTCAGCAATAAAGGTATTATCTTGTTGAGAGACTGAAGAGAGTGTTAGCAAAGTTTTCTTCACAAAAAGTGCCCTCTTGTTCTCCAGTTACTTAATTTAGAGCTGGCAAGTTCTGTTCTTCAGAATATTTTTGCCTCCTGGAGGCATCCTCAACAGCACAAAGATGCTCTTTAGAGGACGATGAATTCTTCAGAAGAGTAGTTTTTTTAAGTAACGGTGAAAGAGATGTGGGGTTGAACGACTTGTGCATGAATCAAGACTTAGGCCATCCTGGTTCATGCTTAAATTTCACAGAATCACAGAATTTCTAGGTTGGAAGAGACCTCAAGATCATCGAGTCCAACCTCTAACCTAACCCTAACAGTCCCCACTAAACCATATCCCTAAGCTCTACATCTAAACGTCTTTTAAAGACCTCCAGGGATGGTGACTCCACCACCTCCCTGGGCAGCCTGTTCCAGTGCCTAACAACCCTTTCAGTAAAGAAGTTCTTCCTAACATCTAACCTAAAAATCCCCTGGCGCAACTTAAGCCCATTCCCCCTCGTCCTGTCACCAGGCACGTGGGAGAACAGACCAACCCCCACCTCGCTACAGCCTCCTTTGAGGTACCTGTAGAGAGCTATAAGGCCTGAGCCTCCTCTTCTCCAGGCTGAACAAGCCCAGCTCCTTCAGCCGCTCCTCATAGGACTTGTTCTCCAGGCCCCTCACCAGCTTCGTCGCCTTTCTCTGGACCCGCTCAAGCACCTCCACGTCCTTCTTGTAGCGAGGGGCCCAAAACTGAACACAATACTCGAGGTGCGGCCTCACCAGAGCCGAGTACAGGGGGACGATCACCTCCCTAGCCCTGCTGGTCACACTGTTTCTGATATAAGCCAGGATGCCGTTGGCCTTCTTGGCCACCTGGGCACACTGCTGGCTCATATTCAGCCGACTGTCCACCATCACTCCCGGTCCTTCTCTGCCTGGCAGCTCTCCAACCACTCATCTCCCAGCCTGTAGCTCTGCTTGGGGTTATTGCGCCCCAGGTGCAGGACCCGGCACTTGGCCTTGTTGAACTTCATGTAGTTGACCTCAGCCCATCGGTGCAGCCTATCCAGATCCTCCTGCAGAGCCTTCCTACCCTCGAGCAGATCGACACACGCACCTAACTTGGTGTCATCTGCAAACTTACTGAGGGTGCACTCAATGCCCTCGTCCAGATCATTGATGAAGATATTAAAGAGGATCGGCCCCAGCACCGAGCCCTATACTATTTACAGAGTACAAGGATGGGTTCATTTTCCAAAAGCTAGTCTCCAGGATGACATACTGCTCTTGATGCAGTACGGTAGCTGCCATACTGGTTGCCAGAGGGATGGGACAGACATATTAAATTTTAGATTGCTCTGGCTCCATATAGAAATTTGAGCTCTAAAATAGTGAATTGACAAAAATGGCATGAAGTCCTGATGTCTTCACCTGGAAGGATGCAGATAATTGATTTGGACTGAGTTGTTGGAAGCTTATCATCTCAGTGCACTTTACAGGGAAATTAATATGTAGGCAGAAATCTATGTATCCTGACAAAACCATGCAGTTTTATAATATATTGAGTACATATTGAAGCATTTATAAGGAAGCTCTCAAGCAGAAAATATCTTGTATATGACTAAGATGTTCTAAGGACTAGCATGTCATACAACATTTTACAGGCATACATACATACATACATGCAAATGTATTCAAAGATAAAAACCAGGTCAAGTTTGATATAAGTTATTAGATAAGATCCGTATGCTGAACACCATGTCCCACTTGTAGCTCTTAAAATGGGAACTAAAGAAGAGCACGGCTTTTAAAGAGCTTAGAAGTAATTTTCAACCATAAGGTATCAATTAGAAATAAATTGATTCAGACCTTGATGTACAAAACCCAAACAATTTCTAGTCAAAGGAATAACGCAATGGAGAGTCCAGTCTCAGACTAACTCTGTGTCAGTACAGTCTTGTCCTTTGTATAGTCATTTTACAGTCTAGACAAGAAACTACTTTGTGATGGAAAACCTGGCTCAGAAACTTATTGAATTTAGTGTATCTAGACAAATAAGTCATGCACAAGCACAAACTGAAATACCTTTTACCAATACCTTTCAGTGGAAAGGTTTCGCATTAGCCAAATACACCTCATAGAGAATTAAGTTTCAAATAAAGCTGGTTATCATTGGCAGATTTAATTAGGAAGTTAATAATGAAAATGTCCATGTATGGTCATAATGCGAGAGAAGGAGGAGTGTGTCATCCTTTTCAAATAGTTGTTTTCTTTCAAATGGCAAAGGATGTATCTCAGTCCTGAGTCCAAACGTTTGGGCAGTGGCAGTACAGGTGCAGAGTGGCTACCTCATGATTTGGTTCACAACTGGCCACTGACCCTGAACAATAAGACAGGGAGACAACATAAAGAGCTATGGAGTTTTAACCTCATTTAACGCAACACACATTTGGTTTGCACAAATTTGTTTGGAATGTAGGAACGACAAAGAGAAATCCATTAGCTGGTCTTGGATTTTTGAAAAGTCATTGCAAGCAAGCATTCGAACTACTGCAGGATAAAATGGGTATGAGATCAGACTCAGATCTTGCATCTACCAGCCTTTATAGAAATTACTCCTTGGATTAATATGAGTAACTAAAATTTTCCTTGCTTTGTTGTAGGGCAAAGTAAATTATAATTATTAGAATATTGTCATTGTGCTGTACCGATGTGATTAATCTGCAGCTAAAGACTTGGAGAATGCAGTTAGATAAGTCTTTCTTTTCTCACATTTGAATCAGGAAAGCATTGTCAAACGCCTTCAGACTGCGTAGGGGATAAAAGGCAATGATGGTTTGAAGCTATGTCATGCTAAGTAAACACCCACATGATAGTATGTATGAGAAATATCCTACAAGGAGTTCTGGAAATCTTGAGCATATTTTTGTAGAACTCCTGCAGCTCTGTGTATGACAAGATCAAAACCAGGATACCTGTCACAGGTTATGTCTTCACATGACTGCGATACAATGACTGCGATACAGAGAAGAACTACCTGAGTCACATGTGAACAGTTTATGCTAGGTACTGGTAACGGCTACGGCCAGAGTGCCATGGAGTTTAGCACAGACTCATTACTTTCTAAGGCAAAGCTACATATTGTTACACCAAGAACATCATCAGTATTTCAAATAATTATTTCAAAGCTAGTTCAAATGTCCCTCGCTATATCAGACACAGTCAAAGAATATACATTGAAAACAAGCAAACACAGAAATAAGGATATTTTTTTTATCATCCCCGAGGAGAGGATCTGAAAGAAAGAGATGGACTTCCAAGCACACAATGAAAAAAACCACTGAATTCATTTGGGTTGTTCCAGAAATGTCTAGCTTAAGCCAGATCAGAATCCAGCCCTTTTTTTCAGACATATATTCAACAGAAAAAACAGATTTAAAAAAATCACAGCAGTGATTGAAAGTGGGATGTTTGCTACTGAAGAAAATTCATATCTGGGAAAGCTACAAACCAGCAAACTATTTTTATAGTGCCTAGACTTGAAAACCTTAATATCTTCCAATATTTTTACTAGGGTTCACCATGTAGGAAAAATCCTCTTAGGGGAATCCATATGATTTTGCAATCCACAGCATTATATTGTTCCCTTTTCAATCTGTGTAGTGATGCATTCATCAAGGTTTTTAGGTGCTGAGATTTTTGTGCAACCTAGATAATTTTGTGAAAAAGTGTTTTTGGATATACACAGCATAATTTGTGTGAACAAGAGGGTATGGGAAAAAGCGTGAGCCACCAGGTTCAAGCAACAACAAAAGTCTGTAGTTATGAAAAAATTGTGGCTTGAAAAAATATAGTAAAAAAACAGCCATGTCACGTACTGGATTTGTGTTTGATATGCAATTTACAGTGCCAGATCATCCTTTGTTGTTCCTATAAAATAAAAAAGTAGACATGATTAAGAATATGCATGGTATCAGCATTAATGTAAGAACAAGTTAAGTGGTTCTGGATCAGGAAATGAGATTATAATGAACTCAGTGTGATTTCATTGAGGTAAAAGAAATTTAAACTTGATAACTATTCATAAGAAGAATAGGTACTATGTTAGCATTCTGTTTCCCTGGAGGTGAAAGAGCCTTGACAGGGCTGTTCCTCTCATTAAAGGCTGACATGACTTTGTCCTATAGGATTTGCTGGCTACACTAGAAAATTTCCAGTCATCTGACACACGTGTTCTTCTATTCCTATTGGATGAACAAGTCTAATTTAGTATATACATATACAATTAAATCCCTCCATGGCTCTGTTGAAGTGGAAGCTTGCTAAACTGTTTTTAAAAAGAGATTTAAATCAGAACTGTTGGGCAGAGGACCTTATAATTCAAATTACTGAAGGGAAATGTCAAGATACTCAGTTAGTTTGAAAAAGGAGCCACTACAGGAGAATCACACACATTGGGCCAGATGTAAATACACTGTAATTGTACCAAGTCCCTTTATTATTGAATGGTTTCTAAATTATTTGATGAAGCTGTTGCAAATTAGATTCTATCTAGACTTGACAGTTAAAAATATTTCTAATTATTTAATTCAATTTTACTCCTTTTTCCAATGAGATAAGACCTATATTGACTTTAAAAACTGAGGTATTAAAATACTGAGTGAATTTATACATAGGTGGAATTTATACATGTGGACAGATATTGCTGTATCTAATATTAATTAATTTGGAATGGTGATGTATGATGTATATTTAAAATGTATGTTTAAAAATAATTATCAGAACATTCAATTTTAATTCATATCTATGCAATAAATTCTTTCAACCTTAAAATATGTGTTAAAAGTCAATATTAGTGTAAATAACAAAAGAAAAAACAACAGTAATTTCCTTGCCAATTTTATATTTTTCTGCTCCCAAATATGGCCTTTCCACAGCTCAAAGCAATTTCTTGGGAGAGTAGCATTTGGCATACACAACATGAAAAATGTTTTCTAGATGATCATCTACTCTAAAGAGATGAACAAAGAAAAAAAATTCCAAGCATTCTGACAGAAAAAAAATGAGAAACAAAATGAAGACAGGATATAATTAGAAGGCTATGATCTTCTGCAAATTGTGAGTGCTTTCCAAGTGTGTAGCTTGTCTTGTAGAAGGGAAGTCTTCTACAGTGAACTTTAGTTATATTTTTCCAGTTTTAATAGTCATCTACTAAAATCCCAAGGACACAGTAGCGGTGGGTGCTTTGGCAGCTGAGTTGTGGCCCTTTCCATGCCTGTTTTCCTCTTTCCACTTGTGACCCTTGGCTACCTGCCCGTGCACTCTTCCCCCGTAGAGAATTCTCAAGCACGACACTGGCAACAAGGGACACTGACACTGGCATTTGCTAGGTATTCTCCAATTCAACACCATTTCCACTAGTTGTCTTCAAATATATATACAGTGCAGGGGGAATTTTGTCTCCATAGTTTTGGACTGAAAGCCTGAACTGAACATTGACTGAAATTTTAATTCCACAAATACACAGCAGAAGGAACATTGCATGGGAAAATTGCATATTTCAAGTTTAGAAATTATATAGCCATGTTTTTGAGAGAGAGTTATAATCTCTCCAAACATTAAAGCTTAGAGCTGAAGTTTAAGGTACCATAGAATGTGGGAGCAGCAAACAATTCCAGAGACTGTAAGAAAGCAAAATATATATAAATATACATATAAATTTAAGCATATATATCTATAATATATATATATATTATAATATATATATATTGTGAAAGTTGTTTAAGGATGGTTGTTATTTTATTTTTGCTTTCTCCTCTCCATTTACCTTCCTCTTCTCTTTTATGTTAACATTATTTAGCACTTTTGTGAAAAACTAACTTTCAAGCACTACCTTCTCACCTCCTCCTCTTCCTCATCTGTCTTCTGTTTCATCTTTCTTCCCTATTTCTGCTGTAACTATAAAGACACTTTACCCTCTGGTTCTACTTGTACTAGCAATGCTTATGACAACATGTTCTTTTGAGTGTCATTCATGAATAGCAGAAGTGTTTTTCTCCAGTGAATGGTTAAAGGTTCAATCCAGATCTTGCAAATAATCGGTTATCAATGTCATTGGTATTAGTTATTACTAGGTAATGCTTGGAGTCCATTTAAGTCAACAGACTTCCAGCAAACACCAAAATATTGTAGTAAAGTTCAGGGACAAAAGGGCACTGGAAGGAAATGTGTTTTCTTGTTCAGCTTTTTGTACTGTATTCCTATCAGTGCCGCCCTTTTTGCAGCAGCACCCTGAATCAGATCTAGTGTTCCCCTCTAGTGATTCCACCACAAGATTACATTGCCTTTTACAATATGAAACTTCCTGTTAGGAGAAATGTTCCTCTTCCCCTAGGGAAACTAGAGGATAAATATGTTATCCAAGAAAGTAAATTTCAGGTCACACTTAGACCTGGTCCATAACAGAATGATTCATTTTACTGTATCTACCCCGTTAATATTTTTCATGTCTTCCTTAGAATAAATTGCTTGGTTTTGTTTGTTTGTTTGATTTTTATTTTTATTTTCCCCAATCCAAGAGGTCATGGTATATTAATTGCTTAATGTGTTTTATTCAGAAGTTTCAAAGTTATATACTAATCCTAACATTTAGATACTGTGTGAACATTCTTCTAAGCATAGGTTAGACAAGAACCTTTTTTTATTATAGGTTGAGAAAACAGCATTCTTTTTAAAGATTAAATATTTTCAGAACTATTTTTCCTTCCAGAATATTTCTGTTTCAATGATACTATTTCTTTTTTCAGTATCTGATTTTTCTTACTTCATTCTAATAGGGATGCAGAGATTTTAAACTTGATATTGTGAAGTCCATTTGTTACCCTAGACTTTCAGAAGCAGGACTAACCCATTTTAAATCATTACAACTCCTTCTGCGTAGCTCCAATACCTTAAAAATATTTGTGTCCATCATAGAAAGAAGAATTCATGATACCTCTGTCAGAAAGAAAATTATGAAGAGCTAAAGAAATTTCATTCTTCCTATCTTATTTACTGACATGAAATAGGATATCTAAGAATATCCTAGGATAGATATCCTAGGATAGGATATCCTAGGATATCCTAAGTTAGGATATCTATCCCAAACTACTCTGGGATGCCCAAGATTTTGGGTTTTTCCAGAATTAGAAGAATCCCTTATTACTGAGAAGGGAAACTAGAAATGTTGAAACCTAGGGTTCCAGAAATGGTTTTTGATCAACTGCTTCAACATTTCGGGTATGTGTTCAAACTGTATTAGAAAATAATAACAACAACAGAGAGTTTAAGTTCATAATTCCTATTGCATTTAATATTTGCAAGGGTACTATACTTTGAAAGTTAATTTGTAATGCTTTGACGCTGCTGAGCATGTTGTCTCCTAAGGGCAGCAAAAAACCTAACTGCATGGGCTGCATTTATACAGGCAAACTTTTCCTGTCAAGAGAAAGATTAATCTGTATGCACATAGTATGCCTTTGGCCACTGACATAAATGCAAACTTTGTTCATGCAACAGGTACATTCATGCCCAGACTAGAGATATATGTTCATAAAATAGTGTCTAGGCCCAAATCTCAGGCACAGGATATATAGGGGAATATAATATAGGGGAACACATTCTACTGAAGAACAGGCTTCCCCTGAAACAATTCTCCAGCCCAGTGGTCAGGCCTATGCAGTAGTCTCAATAGGAAAAAGCAGTAGCAGGAAATCATGAAAGGCCTTTGGAAAACCATTTGGATAGCAAGTGGAGATAGGTGGGAAATCAAAATGTTTTGTCTTCCAACTTTTTGGCCACCAGGTCAGGTATGCTTCTGAAATGCGCATAGCCATGTCAGCTAGAAATTAAACTGTATATAATAATGTAGATTTTTAAATATGCAAAAATATTTTAAAGATGACATTTGCTACTGCTGTATTTTATTGTTGGTATTGTTGGGTCTTTTTCTGAAGATATCTATATATATTACAAAATATGAAAATAACCTTTTTCCCTGATTGAAAAAAAAAAAAAAAGTTGGCAATGTATAGAAAATATAAGGAGAAATGAGAAGCCATTAGATTCCTCAAATTTCTGATTTTGTTACAAAAAAAATAACTTGAAATTTATTTATTAACAAATTCAATATTTTCATACACCACATGAAATATTTTTTTTACTTTATTGTCAGAATTTTAGATCTTATGTATGTATTTCAAGACAAGCGAGGAGTTTGTGCCGTAGCACATAGGCCAAATTGGTACTTACATCCATGGCTGTGTTTCCTCTGGGGCTGCGATGTCAAACTTCAAACAAGTCTGAATAAGAGAATCAATTAAAACAAGTTATAACACAATAATTTCAAAGCTAATCTCATAGTTTTTATATTTTTAAATAAAACTTACCCTTTTGATGTCTTTCCAAACTAGACCTCAGAGGCCTCTAAGAGAAGGAGAATGATGTTCTCCTCATTAACATTCATTAAGCGTCAGTTATTAAAAAACCTAGCTTGTTAATAATACCCAGAAATTGACTGTACTAATATAAAAATCTTGCATTTCTGTAGTTTCAGTGTAGCAGACTCAGATGCCTTGGTCAGCATATTCCCTCAATATCCTCATTGAGATTTCTAGAGGAATAGTATCAATTATTTTCATATAATATCCCTATATCACATTTTCCTCGCTGTAAAATGGCCAGACTAGATCCTGAAAGATGCTAAAGTCCCCACTGGCTTCATTAGATACTGAAAGAGCCCCACTGCTTGCAATATGGAATATATGTATCCCATCTTTAAACTATGGAGTTCATCTCTCCCGTTGTTCTGAATACAATCCATTTTGGGACCACTTTGGGTCACAAGGTGAATTTGCAGGAGATCTCTAGGAATCAACATCGAACAAAGTGGATTATCAAAGAGTTTCTACTAGATATGTGACCTCATAGATGGTGAAGGACAAGTAACATGATGAACAGTATCTTCTGCCACTGATTGGCACTGTCGCAATGCTACTCTACTGTATTGGCACAGTATAAGGGCTACAACATTCCTGTTTGCTCTCCTTTTCTAGTAGCACAGCTGTCAGGGTGAAAATGGTCAATCCAATTTCATATTGTGCCTGAGAGCCTTGATGTTGCTACATCACTTGTGTGCCTGTCCTGACCTCCAAGCCTCTGCCTTGCAGTCTTTCATGACAGGCCTAAGCTCTTGCATATGGAAAGAGAGTTTATAGGGAACTGCCCGTGTTTAAAGCTGTTTCTCCGTATAAAAAGGTGCAGCTCATTTCTTCACTGCTTGAAGGGCACTGTAGACTTGATTCAGATTCAAAAAACCAGCAAAGTCCTTCTTGTGACTTCAGAAAAGTATCTGCAGTTGGTGCTATATGTATTGTCATAACAGTGTCAGACAGTCTTAAGGTGTCTTTCTTTGTACATAAGCTAGGCAAATATTGGCTGTGTCCTTTGCAGCAGTAGAATGGGCAATGTTATGCACCCAGGAGCTTGGTTCTGGGAGCACAAAAAATTAAAAAAAAAAAAAAAAGTTATTAGGAGCAGTTTTTTAGAGTACTTGCCATTAATAGGGTTCTTTGGCTGTCAAGTGGCAAGTCGCAATTTCAATATACTTGTGTGTTACATGAAACATTTTACATGGGGAAAAAGTTATCATTTATAAAAATGCAGAAATTTAGCAGGAAATTAAAAAAAGAAAAAAAAGAAAAAAAGAAAAGAAAGGAAAAGAAAAGGTAAAAGAGAAGAAAATAAATCTATATCTAGAAATATTTTCAGCATAGTCAATCTACTGGAATCTTTCAACCATAACATGGTCTCCATTTAATAATACCTGGTTATACCAACTTCTTGTATAATAGTGACTATGATATTTCAAACTATTAAAATGATGCATTTTATAGGTTTTGTAGTTGACTGATTAAAATGATGCATTTTACAGGTTTTGAAGCTGACTGATTATAAGTGAAGAATAGTTGTGTTAAGGAGGTTTTGAATGTCTGTCACTATGTAAGTCTTCAAAATAGATTGTCAGGTAAATGGATACAGCAGTAATGCATCTCTCAAGGAGAAATTTCTCTTTAAGTGAGTGGGCATTTCAGAAGTATATTGAGGAGAGAATAGCTCTGAGAGTGACTTTTCTTATATCTTCTTTAATTTAGATTATATGTTGAGTCAACTGTCCAAGTGTTCTGGTAATACGGAGCTGATGACCATATACAAAGACTCTCAGGCAGACTGTAACTAAGATAGATGCAGTACTTTGTCTCATTCACTTTGTTCCATGAATGAAAAATAATGCACACATATCTACACTTCAGTTTACGTATATTTATGTTTTCAAATGTACTTCCACACAGAAGGTATATATACTTGTAACATATTAGATGAGCATTTATATATAACTACAATTTATACTTGTAACATATTAGATGAGCATTTATATATAAATAAGGTGTGGGTATGGATGGGTTCATAGAGAAGAAGAGGCCCTGTATATGGATCACATGCTTGCCTACATTTTAAGTACTTTTAAGTACATTTTAAGTACTATTTCTTTGAAATGAAACCTGCCAATTTTGCATGTATAGTTAAATATGTATATCCTATCTGAACACAATAATTGCCTTCATATATTGTTCATAATTTCTTATATGAAAAAATATTATCTATGTAAATATATTACAGAGAGACAATAAGCACTTTTGACACTGAAAAATAGAAATTATTTTTTAAAAGAAAGTTTAAATTTTGCATGTGTATTTTTTCTTTTTCTTTTTTTTTTAGATAATGAGGGAGCAGCATATACAGAAATATTTTTATGAAACAGGAGTATTTTTTCTAAATAATGAAAATACTTTAGAAACAGTCTTTCAGTAATGGTGAATTGTTTGATTGTTATGCTATGCTTCTTAATGTAGAACTTTTTCCACAGTAAAAGGTTAATTAGTTGGGAAATGAAATACAGAAAACTATCATGAATGAGATGGTATTAACTCTTCTTTTTTTGTGCATCTCCCTGTCTTTATCTAGAATATAGACTCAAAAGGGCAAAGGTGCCTCTGTAATTGGACATTCCTTAGTGAATTTCACTGTCTTGATTCATACACACAGTTGGAAGTAAATGGATTTCATTTTCCTATAGAATATTACAAGCTTCAGTGGGTCCTTGGTTTATTTTTTTATTTTTTATTTTACAAGAAAAGAACAAGTGCTCTCCAGTTAACTTTTCTAAAGTTGTTTGATAGGAATGTGTGGGTGTAAATCACAGACTTTTCTGGCTGTTCTGCTGTAGGTTTTACTGAGAGAGTACTTTCTCACTCCACAAACTCCATCACATGGGAACTGATCAGAGGGGAGCAGGTAATTCATGTTAAAACATCTACCTTGGTACTGCATCAATGCCGCTGTAGTCCTTGGAAAATCCAATATTTAGCCACTTTCTGTATGTGTTCTGTATAAAGTGAAGTTTCATCACCTTGCCTCATGCCACTAAGCTGGGACGTATCTCTATTAAATGTAATGAAAATGATGAAATCATTAGAAGATGCATAGCTGCCAAGCACTTACATAACAGCAGCAAAAGCTACGTTAAAGCTGACAGAGCTAATACCTGGTCCAATTTATGTCAACAGGATGTATTCATATGTATGGATGTATTGGTATACAAATATATAAAACAGACAAACATGCTTGCACACATATACCCTATATATTTAGTTCTCTGTCTTAAAATGCCTTCATCCCTTATTCTTACCCAATTCATTTCACTTCTCTCAATTTTTCTCTAATTTTTGCCCCCTATTCCCTGGCAGAAACAAAACGTTATACAAGAAACAACTCTGAATTTTAGGTATGCATTAGATAATTTGACTTGTTTTTAACTCTTATGCACATCTTTCTTAATATTCTCAAGTACTGGCTTCCAAGAGTTATTTTCATCCAGCAGAGAAGCAGAAATAGGACTATATTTAATCACAATTCAGACTGAAATTTGAATATTGAATGCTAATAATTAAAGCTTCTAAGAAGTTTATGGAACTAGTAATAATTGTAGGAATTAATTTGTGAATTTCTTTAATTAAAAATAATTTTGGCAAATTATAACTTGCTTCCCAGTTTAAGAATAGACTTTAAAACAGGGTTTTATATGACTGTTCAACGCATCAAGCCCTTCAGATTCCTCAGACCATATATGCCTGCTAAATTTTGATTGTGGCAAAATCATTTTTAGTTAAACTGTAATATATTCTGTACTTACATATTTTTGTAGCATAGCCCCAGCCAGCAGATCAGCACCGCATGGCTGCTCACTTGCTCTCCCCAAGTTGGAGGGGGGAAGAATCAGAAAGGTAAAAGTAGGAGAACTCCTTGGTTGAGACAAAAACTTTTTACAAGGTAAAGCAAAAGTCACATGCACAAGCAAGGCAGAAGAAGGAATTCCTTTGCTGCTTCCCTCCGGCAAGCAGGTGTCAGCCACTTCCCGGAAAGTAGGGCTCAGCACGTGGGATGGTTCCTCAGGAAGACAAACACCATTGCTCCAAACATCCCCCCTTCCTTCTCCTTTACCCAGCTTTTATTGTTCATCACAATGCCACGTGGAGTGGGACATCCCTTTGGGCAGCCTGGTCCAGCTGTCCTGGCTGTGTCCCCTGCCAGCTCCTGGTGCGCCCCCAGCCTCCTCACTGGCAGGGCAGCACCAGGAGCTGGGACGGCCTTGGCTCTGTGCGAGCACTGCTCTGCCCCAACTGAAACACTGGTGGGTTAACACCACTGTTTTCATCAAAAATCCAAAACACAGCATCATGCAAGCCTCTACAAAGAAAATTAACTCTATCCCAGCCAAAACCATGACATACATATATTCTAAGTTATAAGCACATATAGGTTGGATGGGGTTTTGAGCAACCTGGCCTGGTGAGAGGTGTCCCTGCCCATGGCAGAGGGGTTGGAACTGGGTGGTCTTTAAGATCCCTTCCAACCCAAACCATTCTGTGATTCCATTATAAGTTACAGGGAGATAGGCAGAAGTAATAAGGCATGTCTTATCATCTTCTCTTTCTGACGTATTTGGAGCAAATCAAAATTTCACTCTAAGAGCAGCCTTGGAAAGGGATATTTTACTTTGTGTGCTTGCTTTTCAGATATCTAAGTGAAAATGTACAGTGCAATGAAAAGTTCAAGCCAGTAGCATGCATATATTTTGTGAAGTGCATCTTGGACTATTCAAGGCACATGACACTCCTGTTGCTTTAGGATACATCCTTCAGAAACACTAACCAGTAATTCTAAAAATGCTGTGTTAAAAACGGAACCTAGGAGGGAAGTATAACCCCTGATTTGACATTATTTCTTTTTATTTTTCAAAAAAGAACATTTCAGTCTGGAATATAATGAACTGGCAAAATTAGCCCAAATTCATTCAAACTCTCTGCTGTGTAATTTTGATGTGTATGTGTACAGGAAAGCAGGAAATGTTCTTGAGCTTGTTATCAAGTGAGACAAGGTTAATTAGTGACTAGAATAGCTTCAGCATTTATTTCACTCCATTATATTTTACCACCTGTTCTTTTTACTTCCAATAAAATATTTTCCAGTTTTAAGATAAGAAAGGAGAAACTACTGTTTTTCACATTTTAAGTAACTAATGAATGTATATTTAACGTACAGCTTTTTTATTTTTATTTTTATTTTTTTAGGTTTAATACATATTTAGACTTGTAAGTCCACAATTGCACAATGATTGATTTTTCAAAGCCTCAGCACCCAAAATTACAACTAGATTATCAAAAACCTCTATACTAAGCATCACTTAGTATAGCAAGGATTCTCAAAGGTCTCAAAATGTAGTGTCTCAGTACTTTGAAAAATAGTACTGTTTATTTGATATTCAAATGAGGAATGTACAGCAGTGGGTGATCACTCGTTTCATAGATGGAGTGTATGAAAATGTTTTCTTCCTGAAGGAAAAAACTATAATATTTGATTAAGAACAAACTGAGAGTTAAATTTTGAACATAGTTCTATCTCTTCAAGTCCACTGAAGACTGTGAGTTTCATGGTTTTTCATAGTCTTATATAGTCTAGAACAATACAGTGTCATTTCAGTTTTATTTTTATTTATTTTTTTTTTACTTTCCTGTGGTTGCAGGGAACTGAGTTCCACTTGCCACAGAGATTCCCACACAAATTAAAATTCTGTCTTTTCTTGTGTCACACGAAATAGTCTGTTTATAGATTTTAGGGGTTATTTATAGTACACATTCAAGGCAGCTTCCAGATTTCAGTTAGAGCAAGAGAAATAAAGAAAGTTATCAGTGAGTGACCTGATATTTCAATCTTCCTGTCTACATTTTCTGCTTTGTATTTACCTGCATAATGCATTACTTCACATTTTTCAAAAATAAAAGTGAACCGTGTTTTTTTTTCCCAAAAAATAAAATGCAGTACAGCTCTGTCTCCTTGATGATGATGAGCAATGTTTAAAAACATCAGGATAAATAGAAAAGATGCTATCTTACTGAAATAAAATCTTAGAGAGAAAAGCTTTTGAAAAACAGTGTGGTTTTGCTTTTTCTCTCCTCTCCTTCTCTCCTTCTCTCCATGTTGAGAAAAGAAGAGATTTCTTACTGCCTTTGGAAGAAAGTAGTTGTCTTGCTGCAGGCACTGAACCCCACAGATAGGTATACGCCGTAAACCCAAGTCTGTGTTTGACAGCAAACTCTTTTCATGTCTGAACTGGATGTAAACCTTGAATTAGATAGAGTAGGGGAGCTCAGCTGCAAAGCAGGCAAGAAACTGGAGAGACAAATCCTGGATCTCACCTAAAACAGGCCTGCTGTCATCCCTGTGTAATCTGGCTGCTTGCTAAAATGGTGCTGCAATGCTGAAACAGAGCATGCAAGTCAGGTGCAGAATTATGGCCGAGTTCTGAAGTTACGTATGGTAGGTTCTTAGGAGGATGTGCACACAACTTGCAGTCTAGCTTTCCTTTACATGGTACAGCAGTGTTTCATGGTGTGATAGGTCCCCAGTTACTCCTGAGACATGCTCCAAACCAGGCAAGACCAAGTCAGTTGCAAAAGGAGCATTAGCCCTTGCTGACTTGTCATCTGACATGTGCTGCAGATGCAGGTGCCTATAAAAGCAGAGCAGCTAGTCGGTGCTTGGTGTCCAACAGAGATTGGTGGATTGTGCAGGTGCCCACAGCCGCAGGTACTCTTTGGCTGCACCTTAACGTTAGTGGTTGAGTTGCAATTATTGTATAAATATGTTCAAATAACCTTTGCTATCTAGCTATCTGCATTATTTCTTTAAGTTTTGTCATCTAAAGGGAGAATGACTTGCCCAAACTTTTGCACTCACCTGCTGTTAATTAAAAAAATCTGACCTTTAAAGAAGTTTACAGTGGTTTATTTTTTTGTGAGTCGTAGCATTGGACAAGCATTGTCATCATTCCTAACAGAGTGGGGCCAGACTGCTGTTCCCAGCAGGACTGTTGCACATACACTTTGCTCCTCAAAGGCACTTGGCTAATGAACACATTTAAACAACTATTGTTCAGTTGTTCGATTAAGTGACTTATAAAAATTAGGAGGTGGTTCCCACTACTTCTTTTACTGTAGTCCTAAAATCAATTAGATTTTTGACTTCCACCCCCATTCTACTTTGATTTGGTTTAAAGGAAGAAATGAGGCACTGAATCTCCTGTGAGGAATTAACGGGCTAAGTAAACATAAACACCATTGACTGTTGCTTTGAAGGTGTTTTTATTACACAGCAATGTAATATGACTTTATAGAGCTTTCTGTGTTTATTTTTACACAGGAAAAGAGAATGAAATCTTACATATGTTTGTGTGCATCCAGTTTTCTATATATGCAAATTTGGAGTCCAAAGTTCAGAATTTATTTAAAAATAAAAATCACCATTTATGTTGTAACTT
This sequence comes from Heteronetta atricapilla, assembly GCA_011075105.1. Taxonomy (NCBI): domain Eukaryota; kingdom Metazoa; phylum Chordata; class Aves; order Anseriformes; family Anatidae; genus Heteronetta; species Heteronetta atricapilla. Next base: position 98,790,997 of record CM021731.1, read on the forward strand.
GAATTTTGAGTATTTCAAACTGCTAATCAAGTAGCTGCATAGTATTTAGTCTCTATGAGTACATATGCACAGTCTAGCTAATGCTAAATGCTGCAGTATTATTTCTTTATGGGGAATCATACAAATAATTCAAGTTGGAAGGGATCTCAAGGTCATGTAGTGCAACTTTTCAGATGAAGGCTTGAGTTTATTGTTGTTATTTGCAGCGATTCAACAGCTCTCTTCCACCCATGGAGGGATAGACTTTCTCTCCAAAACTGAAAACAAACAAATGCTTTATCTCAATTTGAAACCCATCCTGTTTTACAATCTTTGTCAAAACTAAATCTAAACCTAGATGTATATGTAAAAGTATGATTTAGATATTTTCAAATAATAGGGATTTACTTGAGACTGCTGAGGTGGTTAATCTACTTACGCTGGGTTTTGGAGCTAAGCTTTTCTGTTCTTACCAGCCTGACTTTCTTTTTCTGGTACACTCTTAATAAATATTACATGTACTATTCAAGAATTCAGATAAGTGGCTTTCCCTGTAAAGAAAATAAATAAATAAAAATTAAACTGCAGTATTCAGTCTTTCATAGGATGTCCTTTAAACACGTGGACAGACCATCAATGGCTCTGTCTACATGTTCCTCACAGACTTATACACTAAGGGCCATTACCAGAACAGACCCAAAAGTTTGGATCAAAGCAGAAAAGGACTCTCAAAACACATTATACAAGTTCACACACATTAAATTACTACAGAAATTCCTGGTATACAACACTCATTTCACTCATTTCCTCTCTGTAGCCAAACATGAAGTATAACCAGAGTGGAACAGTTGTGAAAGCTACCTGAAAGTACAAAGTCTAAGCAATATATACCAAGGTAGTGTTAGTGCTGTGTTCAGTGATCATTATGCCTGACATTTTAGCAGTACTGTTTCTCCTCAACAATGAAAGGAGAGATCAATTGCAGCCCTGGAACTGTCAGCTCATCTTGTTGCTATGGATGACAACCACAAATTACTTTTCTCCATTCAGTCTCCTACACATTTCTGTCTTGCAACTAGTCTGTTCTTCATCAGTCAAGTAAAGGATGAACCCAAAGATCTTCTTGAAGTTCTGGGTCTCACAAGAGCAGTCACGAGGAGAAGAAGAAGAAATTCTCAGAGAACATTCACAGTCATGTTTTGGATGTTGCAACATGCATGACAATAAGTAGGGAAGCAATTTGTACATTGACAACTTCATGAAATAACATTAACTAGTCCAGTAGTTGTTTTAAATGATCAATACCCAGCCATAAATATATATGACAAATGGTGAATTCTTTGCGTTAAAAAACACTGTAAATGATAGGAAAATGCTCAAAAGAACTTTAGGTAAGTTTTGGACAATTTACCTCATACTGAAAGATTTGGCTAGTTCTTGCTTACTGCAGAGAAGGTTAAGAGAAGAGTGGATCCTAGTTAATAAATGTCACGGTATGTGATCTTGACCACTGGAGGCTGAATAAACTGACAAAGTAAAAGACAAGACACACAGCTGAAAACTGGAGTTTGAAAACAATCAAATTAAGGATTCAACTCAAATTCGTCTATACAAAATGAAGTTTATGTTCCACTGAAGGAGATTACCAAGGAAGTAATTAATCTGTAGTTTTAAAATTAAGATTGTATATGTGTTGGAAAGATATGCTCTTGTTCACCTGCAAGTTATTGGACTCTACCTCACACTTACACGGAAAGAAGAACGATACTTTCTCTGCAGGAATTGGTGAAAAAATTCTGTGGTCTGCTTTATATGGAATGGCCACTCTTGTTTCAAAAATCTTTGTGGTGCCAAACATCTCAAAATTATAAATATTAAAAGATAAAAAGAAAGTGTAAATACCTTCCGTTTTGCCTGGACAACCCTTTCATTTGTCATATGACAAGAGCAGAATAGTGTCTGTTGAAAAGGACTATAACCCACTGGTTGAGAATCCATGATGAAGGAATAGATGCAATACCATTTGAATAAACTCCATCAGTCTGCTCAGTACATGTATGTTATTAGGCATTTTCTTTACACATGGCATTATTTAGTTTGCTTTCCTAAACAAATGTATGTGCGCTATAATGAAATATTTGAATTCTACCCACAACTTTTAGATAAAGTTCCAACACTTACATTTTATATTTATTCTGTATTTCATTATTATAGGGTACGAGTTTCATTATATTGAATTATCTCTGTGCTGTAATGGAAACCATTAATTTAAAAAAAAAAAATCAGCATGAGTATAAACAAAAAGGAAAGGAAAAAACCCACATGGCATGCCATTCAAGCGATTGCTTTTTTGATAGACTTGCAAAATTAGTGGATGAAGGATAAGCAGTAGATATATTTGCATTTTAGTAAAGTATGATCACACCTTTGAAAAACTTATAAAAAGCATCCACATTCACTTGAATATGATTGCTTCTACAGGGAGGAAAAAACTAGATGAAAGACAATGAATAAAATGGTCTTTAGTGTGGGGTGAAATGTAGATGGATACTCAAAAAATACGCATTAAAATTCATTTTATTCAGTGCATTCTACCCTGATCTGGAAGAAGAAGAGCACAAATGAATTTGCAGATCATAATCAGCTGGAAAGTATGGGCTGGATCAATAGTGAAATCTGCCTTTTGCCCCAGTTTTACAAATGGGTCATCATGTTACTGTTCCATCCAAAACAGAATCCAATAAATGTACTGTGACCTGAACCATAGTCTCCAAAGGAAAATAAGAGAAACAAAAGTGAGCAAGTATCAGAAAATGTGCTTATTGAATGATTCTTTGTTGAATCCCCAAATGATCCCATGTTTTCTGGCTTTAAATAAGTAGACTAATATATATTTTTTTCATCTTTTTATGAGTCTTTAATGATTTATTACCAGAAGTAACCAATATGCTCTACAGAAATGAGCATGCTACCTCTAAGTTCTGTCTGAGCTGAGTTGGAACAAGATTATATGTTGATTCTTTTGATGGGAGAACTAAAATGACTCTCAGGCTTTTACAGGAGGATGAGTTTGCACTCTGCAAATTCCTTATGGATAAAACAAGCCTTACCTATTTTGATTACTGAGGGAGGAGAAGGTCTCCAGTTCTATTTTCTTGCTCGAGTAAGAAATGTGGAAGTTGTACCTCTGGCATTGAGAGAGAGAGAGAGATTTGTATTTCTTCACCTCATTTCTCTTCTTAACAGCCAAGAAAGCTGGGAAATGGCAGCAATGCACAATGGTTTTTACCCACAGACACTTACTCAGGAGAACAGGATGTGATGTGCACTAATATGGGGGCACAAATTTGTCCCCATGTGGAGTAATGGGAGAAACTGAGGGAGGTCTGGGACTATAAAGCGTCTTTTTTTTTTTTTTTTTTTTTTTTTTCCTCAGTGTCTGCTGAATTTGTCATTTATGTTAAACTACCTTTTACTTTGGATTCACTCAATCTTCTTCAGAATATCATAGCCACAGTGCCTCTAAGGCCCAATAAATACAACTTTGCTGTTAGTAGTAACAGGCCACAGGCTTTGTACTGAAGGGGGTAAGAAAACACATAAAACCAATCCCAAGTGGATCCATGACTGAAAAAGAGGAAATTACGACGATGGACATATTTCTCCCAGGAGGGACCTCACCACACTACTGCGACATTGCTCTACATCCCTTCCTTCCCCTGGCTCACTGAGGAAGGCTGAAGGTTAGGACCCAGAGGAAAGACAGAAAAGTGAGTCTAGCACTAGAAAAAAAAAAAAAAGAAAGAAAAAAAAAAAGGTTGATAAAAGGAATTTCACATGGCCATTTTAATTGTCTTCAAAAACAAAGAAAACAAACAAACAAAAAAAACCACCACCACCAAAACTATGAGAGCTTTTTTTTTTTTTTTTTTTTTTTTTTCCCTGCATTATTGAGATTACTTGAACTATTAGACTGTTAAAATGTTAATTGGAATAGCAGTAAATTATTACTTCCATATATATGGTATGTTCATTTTTTTCCAGAAAAAAATTTTGCTGTAGTGCATGGCAGATATGAAAGGGAGTTCATCCATAATAAAAGACAAAAACTCATCTAATATGTTTTAATTCACATCAGATGTGTATTATTTCACTGATAAAAGAATGCATAAAACATTTTATAATTGATTATAGTTAAGTAGATTTATGTACTGAGAAACCCACAAACTTAATAGACACAATATTTTTTCCCTGCTTCTGAACCCTTCCAGAAATAGTTTCCTTCGCCAGCTTTGGCCTGGGTGCTAGCATCATTTTGAGACTATTACCTCCATTCCTTGAAAACTTTAATCACAAAACAAAAACTAAACTAAAAACAAACAAACAAACAAGCAAACAAAAAAAAAAAAAAAAAAAAAACAAAAAATACAAAAAAAATTTTTTTTTTTTTTTTTTTTTTTCCTTCTTTTTTTTTTTTTTTCTTCAATTTCCAGGGGATTTATTCTTTGAGTCCTTGAAACTGTGAAGCATTACATGTGATAATCTCTTAAGAAATACAAAGATGCTGAAAATAGATAATACAGATATATATGTGCAGTTTGATAGTGGGATCTTATACCATTTTAAAATATATCAGTAAAAATGAATTAATACAAACCATATTATAGTATCTTACTCATAATGAGTAACCCATTGAAGATTATGGGGCTTCTCATAAAGTAATTTTTTTTTTTTCCTGATTAACAACGATTGATAACACAGTAACACATAGTCTGATACTTTTATATTCTTCCTGGTATGGTTCTAGGATGTAGAACCATAGTTTTCATTACATCAGGTTTGCTGTTCTGTTCTGATTCCCACTGCCTGCCTTATTTCATGAGCTTTTCACTGAGTACAGTATTTCTCAGTATGATTACAGGATACAGAATCTAGCCTAGTTTACCCCTTTTTTTTTTAAACAGAATTTCTTGAACAAAGGCCGTGTTGATGCTTCCACAAGACGAGCATAAATAGAAATGAATCATTCAGTCTAACTCATCTAGTTTGAAATGCTATCTATTTCCCAAGCTATAGTTTTGCCTCTTTCTTGCTATTGCCTATATGCTCCAGCAAGTGCTTCAGAACATTGTTTTGCTTCTATGGTGCTTACCAGATGGTTTTCCCAATCTAACAATTATTATCCTAGACTCACTAATGGCTATCAGTCAGCAGGCTCACTCAGCTATCTGAAGTTAAGTGGAACCCATTAGCTTTGCCATCTTGCAGTGACTTGTATTTATCATCCAAAGATGTTTAAAAATTTACTTCCCACCTTTTTGCTCCTGCTACCTCCTGATGCTTATTATTGCTTATATTGAAACATGGAGCTAGCAATAAAAGGAAGCATTTCCCTACTGATTTGCATTGTCACAGGAAAAGCCACAAGATACTGAACACTAAAAAGATCACCTACCAACGTGTATTCCTTACCTTTCTACCTTATTATTTTTTTTTTTTATAAATTTAAAGCTAACAGAATGTCAGGGTTTCTCTTATTTTTCTGCCTGCAATTTTTGTCTGAATAGGAAAAGAGCAATACGTGCAGTCTCCTACCTGCAGCATGTCCATATGTGAGCTCTAGAATCCATGTGACACTGGTAAGCCCAGAACTGTCCAGTTGGGGCAGCACCTCCTATTCCTGTACTAGAGACCTGGACACTGATCCTGGACACCTCAGAGAGACTGCACATGTTCTGCACAGTGAATGCAAGGATATTTCTCTCTGTGAAATAGAAAACAGAACTGCACCAGACCTATTAGGTGTAACTTTGACAGAGCTTTCACTCAATTAATACTATGGCAAATTAAAGAAGAGGAAAAAAAAAAACATACAAGCACACAAAAAGACCTGCCATAAAGAGAGAAAATAATTGCAGCACCATTCAGTAAAGAATAATGTATCATCTTTTCACACACCACTAATTTGCCTTGCTGCCTCTACTAACAGCCTCAGAGCCCTACCTAATTGTACCCCCTCATTCCTCTGCCAGGGCACATTGTCATGTCTGCCTCTATGGCTGTCTTTTGCTCTCTTCTCACTGACAGATGATAAGAACTGAACAAAGAAGAAATGCATTCTGCATTACGTAAAGAGTGCAGATCACACAAATGAGCCAGTTGGCTGTGGAAACCTTTCCTTCTATGTGTTGTTCCATTACTGAGGAACAAAAGGGTTTGTACAGGTCCGGTCAAATATAGTATTAATACACAATGGCTAAGATTTTGTCTCCATTAGCTTTTTACAAAGGGAAACATTGACTTCTCTAATCTCATTCTGTTATTTTCAAACCTTTCAAAGGTAAGAAAAATGGATTATAGGAATCATACTTATCTCATGTTCATAGCATAGGAAATGATAAGGAGGATAGTACATGAAAACTATTTTAGTGCCACTTCTATCTTTTGGGAATGATGTGCATACCCAGTGTATAATGCTTTTCAATGTTAATATCTGATCTGTTCATCATACTGTTGGTACCTTCAATGACCAACTCTTTTGTTTGCTTATTGTCTTGCGGAGTCTGTATGGCTGTGTTTCAAAATAGTGGCAGGTCCAAATCATATTGGATAATGAATATTCACACGCATTTTTTTCAGGTCTATATTTTGTGATGTCTTTTTTATTGAAGAGAGTTAGATATTTGATACAAGGTCATCACACATATTTATACAGTTGGCTTCACATACTCAGAATGCTATACATTTTCCCTACACATATTATTCTGGTCTGTGAAATAAGAATTTGCATATGGTCCAGGAAGTCTAGAACAGAGCTTGCTTTCTATTGATATGCCCATGAACAGTTATTTTCTTTCCACAATTATTTCAGGTTGTTCTGTTGTGACTTGTCTATCATTTATTTGAGATCAATATAATGTTTTAGGAATTGATTTCCATTTTTTTTAGCTGAAGTTGCATTGTAATTTATAGTCAGACTGTAGCATAAAGGAAGTACTTTTATACCAAAATGAACCTGGACAAAAACGAATTAGGCAAAAATACAGTTGCAAAATTATTTATTTTTTAGTACCAGGAAAACATCTAATTTGGTGACATTCAAATATTTTATTAAAAATCTGAAAGCTGAACTGCAGAATTTTGTGTATGCAAGGACTGTGGAATAGAAATTGTCTAAAATAGTTTTTTGTTTGGTTGTTTGTTTGTTCGTTTTCTACATATTTTCTGTATTGGGCTGACTTCACCAGGTACTGCAGTGGGGCCATTGTGTGACGTGAGGCTGGGGTCACCCTGTGCCAGCCTCAGCTGGTTCCAACAGCCCCACTGCAGGGTATGGCCAGGCCTCACAGCTCCTTTGGGGAGCACCTCAGGAGTTTAATAAAGGGTGAAAAATGATGCATAGAAGCTGTGAATGAGAGAAGAAAGAAAAACGTGAGAGAAACAGCCCTGCAGACACAGAGTCAGAGAAGGGGTAGGCGGATGAGGTGCTCCAGGCACTGGAGCAGAGGTTCCTTTGCAACCTGTGGGGACAACCCCAGTGAGGCAAGACCTTGGAGGATCACGTTGGAGCAGATCAACACGCTGCAGCCTGTGGAGGACCCCACTGTGGTGAAGGTAGAGTTACACTGACAAAAGCTGCATCTCGTGGAGAGCCAACACAGTAAAACGTGGCCCATGCTGGAGCAGGCTGTGCCTGATGGACTGCACCCTGTGGGACTCACATTGGAGCAGTTTGTGAAGGAGTATCCTGGTGGAGGAACCCCACACTGGAGCTGGGGAGAAGTGTAAGGAAAGAGAGCAGCAGGGATGAACTGTTACAAAGTGACTGCAGCCCCAATTCCCCATCCTCCCTGCGCTGCACAGACCTGGGGGAGGTTGAGGAGTTGGAGATGGAGTGAACCTGAACTGGTGAAGAAGGGAGACTGAAGGCAAGGTGGTTTGGTTTTGCCTTTGTTCCTCACCATCCTACTTTATTTTTAATCAGCAGCAGTTTATTTATTTATTTATTGTCCCAAGTTGAGCCTGTTTTGCCCAAGTCAGTAACTGGTAAGTGATCATTATCTTGACCCATGAGCTTTTCTATCTTAAGTTATCTCCCCATTCCGTTGAGGAGGAGCAATGAAAGATTGACTGATTGGGCATCTGGCAGCGAGCCAAGGTCAACCCACCACTTTCAAAACCAATAACAAATAACTGTGACCTGGGGTCTCCTGAAGACCATAAACTCAACCTTATTGTCACAAAACTAATATATAAGACATAGACATTTTCCTAAAATGTGGCAATATTATTTAGGGTGGATGTAAGTGTTCTTTGTCGATGTTCCAGCTAAATGCCATGACAGAAGAGAGCCCAGCATTTCCATTGGATTTTGAGGAGTGTTCACAGTATTTGGGTATCAAGAAATTCAGGTTTGATTTACATACAAGTATTGACATTTCAAGTGTAAGAATATAGATGGAGGAGCTCGATCCTCTTACCAAGTATTTTTAATAACATAGCCAGAAGAGTAACTGAAACTACATTGTTAATAAAGTTGATTTTGAATGCTTTTTTTTTCCTTTACCCTTCATCAGGGAAACTGTTCAAGAACCAGCTCTCCCACTTTAATGATGTAGTCTTTAAACTTGTTTGTGTGGTTACAGGAACAAACTTTTTAATGTACCTGCTCTTAAATTTGCAAAGGTATTATTGAATTGGGAAGGTAGAAATAATGAATCTCCATTTTAAACAGAATGTATAGATTTTATAAAAGACAGTAGATCGTAAAATTTAGAAGTAACTAGGTTATGCTCAAAGTAGTAGTTCTATAAACTCAAAGCCTTTTCACATTGTTATTGAAAGAGAAAAGCAGTATAAACAATGACTCAGTATTTTCATATTTCATTTATTACACACTATAAACTGTATGATTAAACTTAAAATGAAAAAAAAAATATTTCTGATTTACAGTAAATTTAATCATTGATTAACATTCCAGAAGGAGGAAAAACAAATGAACATGCTATGAAACATGCTAATGATTATCATAATGATAATTGAGGATGTTCTTAGAATAGATAATATCATAATGAAGGCATCAAGACTTTATGTAGATTTTTTCCCGCTCCAGGTTTCATAACAGGCAGAAGAATCTTCACTTATTTTTGAAACTGAAGGAAAGGGAAATAATTCCCTTTTAATTTCCATTTATTATGAAGCTGCTTTGTTCCTGGCCTCTTTTGGTATATGTGCTTTCATTTTCCTGGCCATGAGGCTTTACATTAACTAATAATAAATCTCTCCTATTTGATGAAAACCTTGCAGGGCAAGCCTCTGTTTTTAGTTTTAACTTTAGCCTCAGTTATTTTATTTGCTTCTGTCTGCAAACATGGTCTCAACTGAGTAATCACTCTAAAATAACCAACCACAGATGTGGAACTGGTATTCCAAGAACAGGAGAAGAGAAACAATATGGAGAGCTCAGTTTAATTTGTCACGAAATCATCTATATATTTTTACTGAAGTATGACCCTCAAAAAAACCCTCAGTATACACAGACCAATGATTTCCTTAAAAAATGAGGAAATGCTCTCTATGCCTCTAGTGATCTGCAAATGAAAGCTTGAGAACTACATCCTAAATGAAATGGACATGATGTAGATAAACCTTTCTTTTCTAGATCATTGATAGGAATATGAGAATATAAAATGGTGAGTAATGGTTCATTATGAGATGAATATCATACATAATAAAGTAATTCCAATTCAGATTGTGCATCTGGGCCCAATCAGAATGTGGTCAGATTTGTTCTGCAGCGAAAAAAAAAAAAAAAAAGGGTATAAGAGAGTTGGGCACATAGCAGCAGCAGCAGCAGGATTTAAAGACTATTAAGATTCTGTCTGCCATGACAGTAAGAGAGGGCTATCTAGCAGCCCAAGGAAAAAACAAACAAACAAACAAACAAAAAACTAAGCTCCTGAACTTTCACAGTTTCATGGAAACAGACCACTCCTGTCACCAAAAGCTGAAACCTGCTCTCACCTTTCCTGCTGGATCTTTACCTGCACACCAAAGTTATCTGCTGTTTTCTGTTAGCACCCGTCCTCCCTGCTGTGAAAGCTTGAATGCAACCAAAAAAACCCACATTGCCATTCTTCAGCACTAATTAAAGCCATTTTATTAAATGGTCTGGTATTTCAGAGCTCTCTTCTTAGTTTTCACATGCAAGAACTTTCCTTAGTAAACTCCTTGCTTCTCATAGCATCCCTGCATGTATCTTCCTATTTTGCAGTGTAGTTTCTTCTGCTCGTTTCACTGAATGTTCCTCAGCCCTTGACAGGACAGCTGCTCCCTATCAGGCCATGCAGTCCTAATGGAGACACAACTCATAAGTTTGTGACACAGATGCATTAATCAGGCAGGGTGCATGTTACAGCTCAGGGGAAGGGTGAAGTATTTCTGCAGGCAGCTTTCCCCAGTGATGACCCTGGCTCTGCTCATCTGGAGTTGGGTAATGAGGAAGGGCTGCAGAGCAAGAACTTCATTTCTGTGCTTGGTGTTCTTGCTGGGGTCAAAGTAAACTGGCTTCTGCTACTGGAGGCTTGCAGCATTAATTTGTCTTCTTGATGTAAGTGTTAATAAGCTAATGTGATATAATGTAAAGCTAATGCTTGTTGTCTTCAAAATGCATTTTTGAAAAGATTGTTGGTCTGAATTCTGACTATCTGCAAGTTTGTTACTTGAAACAGTTAATGTAGAAGGTGGGATAACATGTCCAAAGCTTGGGGTGTAAACTCATGTTTGTAAATGCTATCACGTTGTTTCCCAGGTTAACCGTGAGGCCATAAGCTCTCTTGAGGGGGAGAAGGACAATTACTCCTTTTGTGTGTCTTTGTCTTTCACTTACAGTCTTCTAATGCCTTAAGAAAAGCTATAAACTCTGGATCTGTGGGTAGGTGAACAGGGAATGTGTGCCCTTTGAAATGAGTTGTAGTTTCTTGTTTTGAGAGTACTTGTGATTTTTGGCTACTGACTGAGGACTTATTTCTAGGAGTGACTGAGGTGTTCACAACGCTTTTTAAGGTAAAAAGGTGACTTGAGTGCTGTTGAGCATTGAAGACTTGCCAGCTCTGCCTCCTAGCTGAAGGGTACTTTCTGTCCTGGTGTTTTGTGGCTGTTGTTACATGCACCTGTATGCTTTAGACATGATACGAAGTGACAACTGATAACAAATGATATTGACAGCTCTTTGTTGAACTTAATTATTCTTCAGAGACTGGCAATAATCAATCCTTGTAAAATTCATCTGTCAATTTGCAGTGCCCCAACTTCCATATGGGGTAGTTGGAGGGAGACTTCTCTGGGGAAGAAGGAGTTCCTCCATTTTACTAGCAATGTTTTGCTTTTTCTTAAATTGTCTGACTTTGCTGAAGTGAAACCTGTCATAAGCATCAGTTAACACAGTGAAAATAAAGATAGGAAAACTCAGTGGTAACATTTTGTTTGTCTCTATCCTGCAATTTTGTAAGTACCCTGGGCTCCTATTAAAATTAGTGAATTCTCTGAAAATGTGATCACTACCAAGGAAGACTATGTTCTTTGCTAGTATAAAGCTCAATGTGTAGAGGGATATCAAATGTTTTATACTATTTTAGGTGGCTTTTTTTTTGTTTGCTTGTACTGGTAACACAAAACTGTGAAATTTTCATATTTGTTTATGAAGTTAAACAGATGAACCAGAGAGATAAACCATTGGCTCTTGAAAGGGGTGGGTGGGAAGGGCAAGAACAAAACTAAAGTAGACTAGCTCAAGCTAATCAGCTCTTTTTCTCACACTAGAATAGTGGAAAATATATACAATCTGATCCATTTACAGGGTGATCGCTTCCTGTCTATTCTGAAGCTTCAATTGCCTTGTAAGGTTCATGATCTATATTGTATATGAATTTATTAGAGGGGGCTCAAAACTGTTACTAAGACTTTGAGGAGTGGCCGTCAGCACCTCCTGAGCTGCATTATGAGAAGTGTTGCCAGCTGATTAGGGGCGAACAATCACCTCCCTCAATCAGCAGCAGTGAGGCCACACCTGGAGTGCTGGATCCAGTTCTAGGTTCCTTGGTACAAGAGAGATATGGGTGCTACGGAGACAGTCCAGTGAAGGGCCAGAAAAATAGTGGAGGGGCTGGAGCATCTCTCCTAGGCAGAAAGGCTGCAAGAGCTGGGACTGCTCAGCCTGGAGAAGAGAGAGCTTGGGGGGCAGGTTGTCTCTTGAAGGTATAAATAGCTGAAGGGAAAGAGCAAAGAGGGCAGAGTAAGGCTCGTTTCAGTGGTGCTCAGTGCTGGATGAGAGACAAACTGAAACACATCACTTACATCACTGTGAGAATAACTGGCATATGTTTATTGGCACAGGCTGCCCAGGGAGGCTGTGGCATCTCCCTTCTTAGAGATAGTGAAAAGCCATCCAGCCATGTCTAGGGCATCCTGCTGTAGGTGGCCCTGCTTGAGCAGGGGGAGTTGGACCAGAAGACCTCAACTGTGAAAACAAAACTTACTTATATATATAGTATTGTCCAAAAGTTGATGGGGGGCAGGGCAAGGTATCGTGGTCCAGGACAGCAAAGACCTATCAAAAAACTTTTAAGGTGAATGACACTTTTCTTTTTAAAAGCATCTTCTCTCACATTAGTTGTTAGATTTATTCAGTGAAGTGGTGTGGCTTTCTGTGTGCATCTTGATTTGTGGGTGATATATTTCAGTTCCTTCCTGTCTTCATATTCTCACACTCAGTAGGAATTACTTTTGTGTTTATACTTTACCTATTATAATCATGTGGCCAGCCCATCACTGCTTGGCTTCTATCAGTAAGGCTTCAGTTGATGTGAAGTCAGTGTACAAAAACTTATGCTACTATTCAGCCTCTTAAACCAACTCATTTGGAGTCTTCTAAAATTACTGATAGTGTTCTCTGGTTCCCTCTGCTCTTACTGAAAGGCTGTTTCACTTCTGACGGTTAAGACCTATCTTCTAAACACTGGTGAAACTTATGGGACTTATTCATAAGAACTGTGCCTGCATTTTTTTTTTCTTTGCTGTCCTTTTGTCTTCTGTGAGTTGGTGGAGTTGGATGTAAATTTTAGTTTTTTTTTTTTTTTTAAAAAAAATCTTCCTACCATCTCTGCTCTAAAGAGCAGTATTCTCCCTTGTCTTTCCTGTTGCTAGGTTACATGCATCATGCTTATTCAAGATGCATTTACATGGCACGAAATAGGACTGTGTAGAAATGCTCAAGCTAGATCAGTAGTTTAGGTGAAACATTTTGGGTGCTGGCAGAATTACTGCCACAGTAATGTAATGTACTGTCTAAGCTAAATTACACCACAGAGAAGTAGTTTCTTCTAGCTAATGTAACTACCTCTACAGATAATCTTAATCTGTGTAAAATCGAAGGGTATCCTTGGTGGTCTGCAGCTATAGATATTCTACGCATCTTTTGAGTAGACCTACTTGTAACTTGTTCCAGTTTGGTGACTTCTGTCGTGAATTCTAAACCTATAATTAACAACATCCAGTAAAGTGGGAGCTGTTGCTTATCCCATCTACCTGTTTGAGATTCAAGAACCAAACAGGCATTTGTTCAGTCAAAGATTAAAGAACTGAAACATTTCATGTGTTCATCTTCCTTGACGTATGTATTCACTTTGTGGTGAGGTTCCTTTTCAGAGGTAGCAGTATTCATGAAAACCTTAATAAGGTTTTCTCAGAGTTTTCTGGAAGTTTAGAATTTTAGCATGTATGAGGACTGATTAATAATTTTTGAGTCTATTCAACAACACCTAATGGAACTGAAAATTATGGCCAGAGTTTTCAAAAGTTACTTATTCTCCAACTTGATTAGCTACTATCTAAGCTTTTTCCAGCAATGCAAAACGTAGCATCTGGTGTCCATTTACTTTTGCTGTTCTCTTTACAGCTAAAAAGGATGTAAAATGTTGCTTCAAAGATATTTCAAGTTAATTTTAATATATTTATCCCTATTTACTTGATTATGAAGTTCCTGCTTGGAGGACAGTGAGACCTGTCCATTTTCCAATTTCCTTCCAATTTCTTTGGGAGTGTTTATCTTTCTCTTTTGTGGTTGCTCCTAAGAAAACTGTTGTATTCCACATAATTCAGTTCCAAGCAATGAATTGCTGTGAAGGTAGAAGATCAGCAGCTATTTCAAAACCTGTCTATGTAGAATATCTATGTGAAGATAGTCCGAGGAGTCTAAAGGCCTTTAAAGAGAGGTTAAGAGAGCTTTAGTTGCACTCTCTGATTCAGTGTGGCACAAAGTCATTTTGTCATGTTGTCAGGTGGTTTGAACTAAATTACGTTAGGAATAAGATTAGTGGTCTGAAATGGGCCATAAGTGATTTGAGTAAAAACTTAAAGTGATAGTTGTGCAGCAAGTCATCATATACAATTGGTCAATTCTGTCCATAAATTCAAGCCTTTAAATTCTGTCCTTCTGAAGAACTCTCAGAGCATCTTACACAAATAATGACTGTTACCAGTAAACTTCTTGCATCTCAGCACGGCATAGCCTGAGTCAATTGCTAGCTTCTCATCTGAATAAATAAAGACCTGTTGTGTGCCTTCTCTTGTCTGAGAAGGCTAACTAGAAAGGATCCTTATAAAAATCCTATAAAATAAACGTGGAAAAGAGGTAATGTTTTGCCTTCTGCCCTAAGGCAGAATCAAATATCCCTGTGTTATTCCTGATAAATATTTATCTAGTTTGTTCCTAATAATGGAAATTCTGCAGCTTCCCAGGCAACCTTTTTCAGCATTTAGTCATTTGTACTACTATGTGCTTCACCTAAGTCTCTTGCCACTCTTAAACCCACTGCTGCTTCCCTTATCTTCACTGGATATGAAGAAACATATATTAACTTCCTACTTGATATTTTAACATGTAAAATATAGAAAAGCTGTTATCGCTCTTCCTTCACTCTTTGTTAAACCAAATTATATTATTCCCTTTCAACCATGATCATGCTTGCTTGTTATTCTTAAAATTCCCTCTCCTTGCAATCCCAATTGCTCCACATTTTTCTTGAATTGCATTACCCCAAAATGCAACAGTGGCTTTTAAGACTTTACCAGCACCAAATAGCACTGAGTAATTTCCTCATGCATTGTGGAGGAGTTAATTCTTCCTTATATATTTATTTTTATAATAAAAAAATATAAAATTATTCTTCCTTATATTTGTCAGTATAGCAATTGAGAAGAGGAGAGAGAATTTATCATTCATTTACAAGTAGCAAACTATATTTTCTGTTTAGGTTCTCAGACATCACTCAAAGTATAAAAGGGAAGATTATATTTCAATTCAACTTCTCATTATGCTTTCTGAAAAATAAATTACTGCAGATTGTTGTAAAATTTGTATGTAGACTAAATTTTCTTTGGAAAATTGTGAAACCAACAGAAAATACCTGTTTAATGTATGCACGCTATATACACTTCCAGTATATTTGATTCATCTTTAGCAAAACGTGATATTTTAAGAGATTTCATAGCATGGACCAATAAATGTTTTTATTTAGGGAGTTCTCAGGTTATAGGCTGAATTTCTCATGGCTCTGTGAAAGACATGGATGATGTTACAGAAAGTGGGTTTCCATATGGCAACGCAAGTACCATAGATGCCCTGTAGAAACGTGTGGTAATTTGGCATGACATGTCTAGGCTCCCCATATGCAGTTATACCATGCACCAGGATGCATTATCACCACCAAGAAACTAACACTTTATACCCCATGAAAAGTGATCACAGGCTCCTTCATTGGGATGTTTCACAAACTGGCATCTTGACAGTGCCCCTCCCATGCACTTTCCTTGCACGTTATATAGATCTCTTGAATAGATCTTCAAAAGGTGAGGGGAAGAAAAAAAAATGCAGGAGCTCTCCACGGTAATTGAGTTGTATAAGATGTAAACTTCTGTGTGTTGGAAAGGGATACTCTGCTTCTGTGGACAGCATCTGAAAGTTAAAGCTTACATTTTGCTCCTCTTCCCCTTTCCTCTCCTCACCCATCTAGGGGAATGACAGAAATAATGACCTGAAGTTTGACTTTTGTGAGTCATGGCCTTGGTAGCAGAAGTGCCATAATTATCTCATTGCTGCTATCACAGCATTGTAAATATTAAATGCAAAAAACAATGTTTCAATAGCTTTGAGGTTTTGACATTAACTGAGAAAAGCCAGAGTTCACAGTTAATGTTTCATCTCCTTAGTTTAATTTATTGAATATTTTTAGTACTTTTGCTTTTGAAGCCACAGATTACTATTAGTAGTAGAATAAAATTCTGGAAATCCATCTCTGTACTGGTGATTATAGTCTGTCAAACATAGCATGAGATTCACTTAGTGGACAGGATCCTTTAATTAACTTTCACTGTATGCCACCTATATCAACAGATTTTTAGGAGGTAGGCTGATCTCTTACATATGCTGACATGTAAGGTATGTGTATACTCCAGCTTCAGAAGCAATGGAAGGGAAACCTGAAATTATTTTTGAGCCTCTGTCATTTTCTTCATAGAGAATTGTATGTCTGTAGCTGTATTGGTATAATGGTTAAAAGTAAATAGGAAGAAGTGGAGAAGGCAGAACTGTGCACATGTATCTGAATTTCTTCTATGGACATTATAGATACCAATTTTATTATCATCCTTGCTTTCCTTGTAGGTTATTCTACTTAGACTTTAGCTATTGTTGTATGGTTAGTGTCCTGGTTTCAGTTAGGACAGAGTTAATTTTCCTCCTAGTAGCTGGTAGAGTGCTATGTTTTGGATTAGGATGAGAAGAGTGCTGATAACATGCTGATGTTTTAATTGTCGCAGAGCAATGCTTACACTAAGCCAAGGACTTTTCAGCTCCTCGCTCTGTCCTGCCAGCCGGCAGGTTGGGGGTGCAGCAAGAGCTGGGAGGGGACAGACCCAGGACAGCTGACCCAAACTGGCCATACCATCTGACGTCATGCTGAACAATATATAGGGGTGGCTGGGGTTTGGGGCTGGCTGCTCAGGGTTGGGCTGGGCATCGGTCAGTGGGTAGTGAGCAACTGCATTGTGCATCACTTGTTTCATACACTCTATTATTACTATTATTTTCCTGTCTTAATAAACTGTCTTTATCTCAACCCACAGGCTTCACTTTCCTGTTTCTCTCCCCCATCCCAAAGAGGGAGGGGGGAAGGTGAGCGAATGGCTGTGTGGTGCTTAGCTGCCGGCCGGGTTAAATCACAACAGTTAATCATTAGGGAACTGTGTTTCTTGTTTGAAAAAAGTCACTGATTTTTTTTTTCCTAACTTTTGCCTCTGTGTGGTTGTTACACAGTATGTTATTGTTAAACATGGTAAATTCCATTAAGAATCATTCACAATAGTGCATACAGCCAGCTGTGGAGACAGCAGAGGTAAATACCTGCAGTAGTACTTCAAGAAGAAGTATACGGAAAGGGTTGTTAAGCATTGGAATAGGCTGCCCAGGGAAGTGGTTGAGTGGTTGAGTCCTAGAGGTCTTTAAAAGATGTTTAGATGTAGAGCTTAGTGATATGGTTTAGTGGAGGACTTGTTAGTGTTAGGTCAGAGGTTGGACTCTGTGATCTTGGAGATCTCTTCCAACCTAGATGATTCTGTGATTCTATATTAGGAACTGCTTTGGATATCTAAGGCTTTCAAGGTACAATTTTCTCCTTGCTGTACTGTTCTTATGCTGAAGCAGGGGTGCTGCTCCTTGGTATACTTCTATAAACAAGAGCTTAAAATTGTATGCATGT
Source organism: Heteronetta atricapilla (assembly GCA_011075105.1). NCBI lineage: Eukaryota > Metazoa > Chordata > Aves > Anseriformes > Anatidae > Heteronetta > Heteronetta atricapilla. Next base: position 98,808,789 of record CM021731.1, read on the forward strand.
TGGAGTCTGAACAACCAAATTAAATGAAAAACTGCTAAATAATAGCCTTAGGCAAGGAAAATGAGCTGAGAAGATACTCCTTTTTTACTGTGCATACTTGTGTTTAATCAAAGGTTACTTCTGAAGGATTATGTTGTCTTTGTGTGCTTATTTGGAATTAGATTAGGACAAATGCTTAGCTTATTATTAAAATGTTACACACAGAATTTTCCAAAGAACACTTCATATGTGACCTACTAAATATTTGTAAACAAAGCACTTCTTCTGACTGAAGCAAAATTGCTAAAAATTGTCTACAGCATAAGGTCCAAAAATGTGTTCTCTTGGTTTACTGAAATGTTTTCATCTGTGGTATTCTGATATTTGCAGTTAGTTGTAGTCCTAAACTCCATCTTCTATTGAACACTAACCAGATAATGACTTGTGTTTTTGCAATTCATTGTAGTAGAAATAAATCTTTTATGGATGTTCCATCTCTCTTCTCTATTGCTCATCTATTTACTACTTTGCTAGTATTTCTGGTCTTTAAAATTTAGCAGACAACTTCCTAAGCATGCCCTTTAATCCAGCCTTGACAGCATACAACAGGATGGGAATTTGATAGCAGATTGAAGAATTTAGCTGACACAATGACGGTGACAAACTTTGATACAACCTACCTGTTTTTGCAGGATGTCTTTTCAAAGCATTGAAATGTTACAGATTCATTTAAAAAGGAAAGGTAATACATTTGCCATTGTTTGTTTGTTTTTTTTTTTTTCAAACAAACAAACAAAATCCCCAAAATATCAACTGAAAATTTTGCATAATCTAAAACATTTACATGTCTTAAGAAAGTAGCATTAGAATAGCTCTAATGTGGCCACTTTTGCCTAAAAAATAAATAAATATCAACAAATATAAACAGTGAGTGAGTGTGAGTGGAGGGAAACACGAAACCAAACAAATCAGGCTTCTTTTGCATTTAATGATAGTTGTGGCTTTAAAAAGTGACTCAGGCTATTAATTGGCACAAAGCAGAGGACAGATGAGAACAACAAAGGAGGCTATAACAACTGTTTCAAGTATGTGAAACTTTTGTGTAGCGCTAAACTAAGGAGGCTTGTTCATAAACTTCACTATAAATCTGTCTAGCTTGTTGTAGAATCATGAAGTAGTATCTTCCAGAAGATTAAACTTTTCAACTTCAAGTTCTTTTTTATTTTATTTTTTTCAGGATAATTAAATGTAAAGAAGAGGACAAGTGTATAAATTGTTCCATATTACTGAGTTTGGGAAGGCCTAATTTGGAATGCATTTTCCATATATGTTGAAACATAGAGAAGTAACTTATGCTTTTTCTACTTAATTTGAATGGTTATATTAGTTCTTAAAATGAAATGGAAGTAGCATCTAGAAATGCTGCTTGAACTTTATGTATATATAAAAGATTAAAAAAGTAACAGAATTGGATAGATCATTGGAGTTTGTTAGTTCCATATATGCCTTCCATTGAGTTTAGTGGTAGAAGCTACTGGCAGATAACTCTTTGTGGGTCTGAAAATATAAAAGTGTGGGGTGAGGCTGAAGCATATGGGGTTCTGGTAGCAGCTGGGGTCGTGTCTCCTTGTTGATGGATGCATAAGAGCTTCATGAATTCAACTTGGGAATGTGGTTATGTTGCTTCCTTGCATTTAGAGGGTAGTACAGATTGTAGTTTTTGTATGGTGCGATTTTTGAGAGTAGGGCTATAAGAAATGACAACATCCCAATGACTAAAAGTGCCTGGTCAAATCTCCTCTCCCATTCACTACCAGTTTCTTCCTCAAAGTATTAGGTTGTAAGTGACATTAACTGCTGGAACTTGAATTTTGTTTGGGTGGGATGCAACAACTTTTTCAGTAAGAACTGGGGAGCTGCCTGGGTTTTGTGAGTTACATCACAAAATGTAGAGGGGAAATAATAGAAGAATTGGTTTTCTAGGGGAGGAAGGGATTTTCTGCTCCTTTAGTTTCTATAGGGCAATAGGGTATGAAAAGTCTTTGAGTTAAGGGTCTTCTGGTTACCTTCCTTAAAAATGAAATCTTATTTCTGTTTGTACTATCTTTAGCTTGAATTTCATTCCAGTTTTTCTCCAGGGAAACCAATATGTCTAAATTCATCTGCAGCTTACTCCTACTGTATTTCTTTGTATACAGAGAACACAAATATAGTATATGGAAACCTTCCTTCCTGAGGGCTTCTGTTGCTTTATTAACATATGACGTTTATTATCCTTTTACTTCAAAGGCCATCCATTGCCAGAACTACTGTACTACTAATTTATAAGAGCTTCCCCCATACATACACTTTATAAAACTCATATCTAGTATGATATTCAATTTCTATTGATGCTAGATATGACACTGTGAAGGTACATGTTAATGTAATGGGATTTTGAGTGCTTTATCCAACTGTTCTTTCTTCCTTGCATAGTTTTTCTAAGGCTTACATAGTTTTATTTCCTAGATGCCTGTACTGAAATCTAAAAAAAAAATTAAAATATATAAAAATCCTTTGCTTTGTGGCATGAGATGTTCTCCTGTCTAAGAATTTTACTGGAGTAAAGATTCTGCCTCTAAAACCCGGTTCTACAGACTCTTATTTACGTGAATGTTTAGTCAGTAGGAAGATCACATGAAAATGTAATGTGAAATTCTCTGGAACTGAATAATAAGTTGATTTCTTGCAATATATTCATACTTATTTTTGCAGGGTGTCAAGCTTAACGTTGGTATCCTTAAATAAGTAATATACCCATCTGATTGAAAGTAACTCTTATTTGTTCTTCCCTATTTTTATCTGCTTGGATGAATGTTAGTATCTTATGTACTTTCCAATAGAAAAAATAGAGTATTTTAGGCTGTTTTAAAGATCTCTTGTTGTAAAGCAGCTACTTATCTATGAGATGACAATGTTTTGTTCTGCATCTTCTTTACCACCTTTAGTAAGGCTGAAAGATATAAGAGAAAATTAAGAGATACATTAGTCATTCTCTGAGAGGAGGGGACATGAACTCACATAGACACAGAAAGTCACAGTTCTATTATGCTGGATCTTGAAAATTCCTGCTTGCCCTAATTTTCAAAGTTATAACTAATGTAGAAGTAAACTACCAGTTCTCACAATGGTATCCTTCTAGTAATTCCACAAACAATTCTGTTATTTATAAAGTTTTATTTTCCATTCACAATCAGGATTTTTTCCTGTGTCCAGTCTCCTTTAAGTAGTGAACTGTAAAGCCACACATGAGAAACTTGACTGAGGTTCTGTCTAGTCTGGCCAGTGTTCGGCCCAGAAGAGACGGCAAATCTGCATTCAGCTTATACTGTGTGTGCACTTCAGGTCACTTTTCCAGTGAGGCTGCTGCCCCTATTTCCCTGATGATACCAACTTTTCATCTAGTCTGTGTACTGAAATGGGGCATGCATAGCCAGTCACTGGCAGAGCCTTCACGGTTTGGGTACGATGCAGGATGTGCTGGTGGTACTTGTTTGTGTGATCTGCTCTGGGCTGTCACGCTGAGGGGGATGTACATCTTATTGTAAGCAGCTGTCATTTTTTATTTTTGTCAAATCATTATTGAGCCAAGTTAAGGTAAAATTCAAGTAGATGCTTGATGTGTATGAAACAGAGTAGTGTTACAAGTCTTAACACAAAGCACAGGCAAAGAAATGAAAGAAAACGATTAATTTTCTGCTTTTAGATTAAAAACAAATTGGATTTCTCTCATTATCTATGGAAAATCAGCTAGATAGCCTGACAAGCTTTCTGAGATCCTCTTTCAGTATTCCCTGTGTGGTAAGCTCTATCTGTTTGAGAGACACACAGTTTGGTGTATGTCTTATGATCCATTACATCTAGATTGAGTCTGTCTGGCCTTTGGAGGATAAATTTCTCTCTAAAGCTCATTCTACCACCACCTTATCCTGGAGATGGGCCAGCTATTCTTATTTTTTATTTTTTTTTTTAACACATGTGATTTCATTTCTTGAGAGATACAGCTTTTCAGACCTAATGATGTCTTCTGCACATAAATATTATTTAACCTCCGTCCATAAGGAGACTTATTTTTCTCCCTTCCACTCTCCACTACTTGCTGGTGTGTTTCAATGTAAAATATCTTACATTGGGCTTAGAGGTATCAGCCTTTACCCTGAGTAACCTCTGTGCTGTATCAAACATGTACATGTTGTAAATACAGAGTTCATTACTGACTCTCTAGAGAAACCAGATGCAACAGTAATTAAGCACTTTTGGGGATGACTAACCCCTAGTGTCTTTCCCAAGTATACTATAACAAAAATCTTTGAACTAAAAATTATTTTTAAGCTCTGGAAAAGAGCATGATTTCTGTGTCCCAGATGCCTCTTCTTTCTCCTCCTTTACCTGCCATTATTAAAAATATATATATAAAGCTCTTTTAACAGAAGAAAAAATTAGTTATTCATATTGGAAGCTGAGTGTGTTTTGCTGAAGGCAAATTACTTCTTCCATCTCTTCTGTAAAATTAGGGTAGGCCTGCAAGCATGAATGGCAGCACTGCTGGTAATTCTCTGACTGGAACAAAGTGTTTTATGATTTATTTCGTTGGTGTCAGTCTGCAAGCGCACTGCCCCCTGTCGGAGCTCAGTTGGTGGAGCCTGAGGTTAACTTCGCTTAGAAGAGCTGTGCTCAGAAAATCCTGAGGTAAGGGTCCCCAGCCTTGCCCTGGGGCTCCGTCAGACACAGCCAGGGCTCAGGCCAGCCCTGGGCCGTAGCGAGGTGGCCTTAACCCCAGCCTGTCCTGGGGCTGCATGGCTGGGCATGGGGCCTGCAGTGGCCTGGCTGTGGTCAACCCTGTCGCCTGTCCCTGCCCCAGCTCACCTTGCTGGGCTGCGGGATGGGCTGGCTGTGGAGGGAGGCCCCACACCCCACTGCAGCTGTCACCAGACCACTGGTGTCCACAGCCTGCTATGGCACAGAGCTTCCTTTCCAAAAGCAGAATGACAGGATTCAGAAAGGCAAGGGTGTAAGCTTTTAGGTGCTATTTTTCTTCAAATCACAAAAGAATGGGGAAAATACCACCCCCTGCTCCCCCCAATAGGAAAAAAAACAGCGTTCACAAATCCTTTTATTTGGCATAGGCATGGCAGTGAGCTCAGTGATCCCTTGCCTGGCAGAAGCTGTGAGAGCATGGGGTTTGTGTCCCTGCCTCTAATCAGACGGGCTGAGAGGTGCCAGGTGCTTGGGAGGTGCTTCTGCCTCTGCGCAGCCGGTCTGCTTTCTGTTCCCAGTATTATGGCATGCTTCTGTCAGTGTGCAGGGGAAAAAGCTGGCACATTTGGGTTCAAGTCCTTTAGAGCTTCCTTTTGCTAAGTGGAAATGCTGAAATTGAAGAGAGCAGGCAAGGTGCTAGGATGGGCGGCCTGCTGGTTGCTTACTGACTTAGTAAGAGTTACTTGAACAGACATTTTCTGCAGTGAAAGTTCGGTTTTAGGTGAATTGGATGCCTCTGTGTGCCTGCAGGATGGCTGTAGAAAATTGAGGCTTGTGGTTAAACGAGCATAACTTTTGGCCTTGCTGTTCGACTTCATAGCTACTCCTTTCTTGCATTTACTGGTATAGGAAAATTTGTTATCGAATCCCGTTTTCTGGCTTTGAGTCAGCACTGGCTTATTATTTATATACCTAAGTCCTCTGTTGCAGCAGATTTTTTTTTACAAGTCTTAAACAAAGGCTGGGGGGGAAGCCTCTGCAGAGATGTAGCATACTGCTGTCCATTCCTTGCCCACTGTCTTTGCAATGTTGTACACTGAAGCTAGAAACTGAAGTGCCTTATATTTTTATGCTGAAGGTGACTAGTCTGTGGGGGGGAAGGGGAAGCAATGCTAGTTGGTAGGATATCAATAAAGTGAACAGAGAAGCAAGAATTATTGGATCAAATATCTTTATGGGATAATCCTGACTCCTTTCTTGCAATTGGAGATGACAAAGATATAGGTGGGACCCCTAGAACTAAAATAGTTCTCTGATCACTCACCCTTGTAATATTTATTTATTTTTTTAAGTATGTATTCATCTGAAGATTTTACGTTGGACCTAAAACACTAAAACTACTCCCCTCATTGAATAACAAGAAGAGAGCTGGATGGGTCTGGATTCTATTCAGAGGTGCCCAGTGACAGGACAAAAGGCAAGGGATGCAAACTGAAACACAGGAAATTTTGACTGAATATAAAAAAACACTTTTTTACTGTGAGGGTGACAGAGCACTGGAACAAGTTGCCCAGAGAGGTTGTGGAGTCTCCTTCTTGGGAGATACTCAAAGCCTGCCTGGAAGTGATCCTGTACAATGTGCACTAGGTAACCTAGGTAACCTGCTAGTCAGGGGGTTTGGACCAGGTGATCTCCAGAGGTCCCTTCCAACCTCAAATATTCTGTAATTCTGTGAGCCCTGACACTTTAAAATTATACCTCAGGTTTTATCCTGTGTATGTTTAAAACCACTAGCAAAACAACTTTATCCAGATAATGTAAAGAAATTTGGAAACTGGGGAAAACACTTTGTATTTTGTTAACTACGTATCTGATGGTAAAAATCATAGAATGGCTTGGGTTGGAGGGGAACATAAAGATCACCTAGCTACAACCCCCATGCCATGGGCATTGTGCAGTCTGGTCTTGAACACCTCCAGGGATGGGGCATCTACAACCTCTCTAGGCAATGTTTTCCAGTGCCTCACCACAATCTGAGTGAAGAACTTCCTCCTAACATCTAACTTAAATTGCCCATCTCTTAGTTTAAAACCATTCCCCCTTGTTCTGTCATTATCTGCCTGAACAAAAAGTTGCTCTCTTTTTTTATAAGCCTCTTTAAGTATTGATAAGCTGCAGGGAGGCCTCCCTGGAGCCTTCTCTTCTGTAGGCGGAACAGCACCAGCTCTTTCAGCCTTTCTTTGTAGGAGATGTGCTCCAGCCCTCTGACCAACTTCGTGGCTTTCCTCTGGACCCATTCTAACAAATCCACATCCTTCTTGTGCTGGGGGCCCCAGAGCCAGATGCAGACCTCCAAGTGGGGTCTCACAAGGGCAGAGCAGAGGAGCATAATCACCTCCCTTGACCAGCTGGCCACTCCTCTGTTGATGCAGCCCAGGATGTAGTTGAACTGGGCTGCAAGCACTCACTGCTGGCTCATGTTGAGCTTCTCATCCACCAGAACCCCCAAGTCCTTCTCTGTAGGGCTGCTCTCAATGAGTTACTCTCTGTACTCATGTCTGGGATTGTCCTGACCCCAGTGCAGCACCTTGTACTTGGGTTTGTTGAACCTCATTAGGTTCACATGGGCCCACTTCTCTAGCCTGTCCAGGTTCCTTTGGATGGCATCCCTTCATTCTTTGGTATCAACTGCACCACTCAGCTTGGTGTCATCTGCAAACTTGCTAATGGTGCACTCAATCCCATTGTCTGTCATTGATAAAGATACAAAATGGAAACGTCCTCTAAGAACAAAATTAAACATATACCAGCAGTCACTTTCTGAAGCTTAGAAAATCAGATTTAGTACCATCGCTGCTAATATTAGCAGAATGTCCTTTAATCTGCTAGTATTCAGGGAAAAGCTTCACCTTTTACATTAGGTACAGTATAAAATCTTCCCTTCGTCCATTGCTCCTTTTAATCTTTTTTTCCTCTATCTTACCTACAAAAGTGTCCTTATTAATAGTGCTACAGAAGTTTAGCCAGCAGGATTTCTTAGATCTTTTAATAACCATATGAATTTAAGCTTTCTTACTCTCTTTTTATGATCTGCCAAGTGAAAAAAAAAAAAGGAAAAAAACCTTTAAGGATGTCTAACATTGGTAAAAGCCTGCCTTCCTTTCCTTTTTTTTTAAAAAAAAAAAAAAAAAACTTTGACCACCATATAAGAATAAATATTTCAAAAGGTAGAGGTACTTCTTTCCTACTTGATTTGTATGTGCTCAAAATCTATATTTGTCACTAGCAATAATGTTGAAGAGAGAGAGGTTTGCTGCCTGGTGGCCTTGTTTCTCCCTTTTTCTCAGGAGTTTGCTGGAAAACAAAATGGGAATCTTTTAGTTGTCAAAATCTAACACTTGCTCCAGTGTGGTGCTTCTCTAGAAGTAGACCTAACTGGGGGGTGGGGGGAGAGGGGAGATCAAATGCAGGCATGAAGGAAATGTTTTCAGATATGAAGGATGTCTTAATTTCAGAAACTAGAAATCAACATGGTGTGCAAATGTAAAAGTCATGTTGAATTAGGCTTAACGATTGGAAATGAACTGTGCAGCTTAAATCTTAATGATTCCCTTCTAATGACTCTTCTCGTCATATGGACACATGGGCAATAGTAGACTTTGAATTGACTCTTGGAGGAAAAATAATCTTTAAATTGGATTTGTTGTTACTTTATTAAATATATTAGTCTACTCCATGGCAGGTTACCTGCATCACTCTTTTCCTGACAGAAAAACCAGTGATTCTCCACCTCTGATTTTGGTGTCTCTGAGGCAGTTTGGGCTGGTTTGTTCCTATTCCATGGTTTTTAGACAGTGAAAGACTAGCAGGAAGGGGAAGCCTGGGAGCTAACTTTATTGCTAGCCTTCCCTTCTGTGTTAAAGCAGGTAAAGGACTTGAATCCTTGTTTTGTTTCTGGCAAAGCCTGTGCATGCAGCCATACCCCTGGGTGTGCTGACAGGCAGAGGGCTCTGCCATGCTCCAGCACTACTGCCCTGTGTTTTGCTTTCTTGCTGCTCCTCACCTGTGCCAGGCTCAGGATGGTGCTTCCTGGCACACTCACAGGCAGCTCTGTAAGTCTGATTTTTGCTAGGTCTCTTGCTAGAAAAGCTTCAGAGGCACTCAGAGAGAAAGAAATGTGTGTACTGTAATGCTGTTCAGATCCTAGGGTTATGTCAACCTTTTCTATGTTAGAAATGTAGTGTGATTTCATGTGGAGCTGTAATTGCCCTCACTGATCTCCTCGTCGTTGTTTGGAGTCTGACTGTTGTGTATGATGAGGGACAACTGTGGGAAGTGTAGGTTCATGGTACCAATAGTAAGCATCATGTGGTGAGGTCAAAATTATTTGTCTACAGTCATTAAAATAATGGAGATGTGACAGATAAGACAACAGCCAAAATGAATGTAATATTTATCAAATTATTCTCGTATCTTGACTAGAACAGGGAACCTGGAAAGAAGTGGCCATTAAGAATCTATGGCAGGAACAGTGGGGTAATAATCCTTTACAGATCGTATTTTAATTTAAATCCTAGTGTGCTAAATAGTATCATAAGTCATAAAAGCAAGATTCCCAATATATCTCTATTTCGACTCCATACTGAGTGTATTACTCTATTCATTTTTTACTTGTTATTGGGAAACAGGATTTGGGCTCCTCTTTGAATGCTTTGGGTTCTTTAAACAGATGAACTGCCTTCTGTAAAGTGATAGATTTGAAACTTTGACTCTTTCTGTTAATATTAGCTCTATTTTCATGTTACTGCTCTTAAAAATGTGTTGCGCATTCTTAACTTTTATCTGCCTGTATAGCTAAATTTTCATGGCACCGTTATCTATAGGAGTATATGCATATTTTTGAGTTCTATTATCTCCCCGAAATTATAGCTTTTCTTTTGAGTAGTGAAATCACTAGGACTGTTTTAACTATGCCAGATAAAGATATGATTTTAATGGTATGTCTGTAGTGAAATAACGGTGGATAATGGCTTTTAAAAACTGTTCCAATATGTGCAGAGATGTTCTGAAGGTTCTCTTGTGGTATTTTTGTTGTATATGATGGATGCTGTATTTTCTCTATATGATGTAAAAAATAAGTTAGATTTGGGTCTAAATTGATTAGACGTGATGTGACTGTTAGCAACTACAGCCTAAGCTAGCAAAACAGCAAGCAGTCTCTTCCTTTCAGTTGTAAAACACATCTTTTATACTGTGGTCACACTTAAGCCCTGCTGTGCATGCACCTGCCCTTCAACCAGCATACTTGATTAGCAAAAGAAAATAGTAAATATGGATTTACTTGCTGGGCTGGAAGAACAGAGATCACTCATCTTTGAATGGCATACATAGTTAGGGCTGTGCATCTTTCATGTTAGAGCAAAGAAAAGTAGGGTCCTGAGAAGGAGGGGAAATACCGAGTTTCAGGAATCTGAAAAAAAAAAAATAAAAACCAAACAAATGCTAAAATAATAGCAAAACTATGTTGTTGCTAAATGCAGCTTTGTGTGTGTTAGGCAGTATGTTAGCCCAGAATGCTGGATCATAAGTAAATTATCAAGATGGATTGTAGGCTATAATGCAAAATTTTCCAGTAAAGACATCTACTTAATGGCTAAGGGGTAAGGAGAGGTGAGGGGGGTGGGGGGGGGGGTTGGGAAGGCAATGGATTTGCAGTAATGCATAGTTGTGGTCATTTCACTGGGAGTCTCCTGAGTTCACAGTGGTGTGTAAATGTTCATATTTGTGGTGGGCTGACACTGGCTGGCAGCAAAGCCCCCACCCAGCTGCTTCCTCACTGCTCCTAGCAGGATGGGGAAAAAGAATCAGAAAGACAAAAGTGGGAAGAAAAAAAATTTGTGGATCAAGAAAATGTTTAATAGATAAGGCTGAGTGAACAAGCAAAGCAAGGCAAGGAATTCATTCACTCCTTCCCATCAGCAGGCAGATGTTTAGCCACTTCCCGGCGAGTGGGGCCTCAGCTCATATACTGATTGCCTGGGAAGACAAACACCATAACCACAGATATCTCCACATCTACTCTGCTTCCCAAGGGTTTATGGCTAGGCACAACATGGCATGGGGTATCTTTCTCCTTCTTTGGGGTCAGTTGCTCTGGCTCTGTCCCCTCCCAGCCTCTTGCCCAAAGCCCTTGCTCGGGAGGCAGAGTGGGGAAAAGAAAAGGCCTTGATGCCGTGTGAGCGCTGCTTATCGATAGCTAAGATTTGTGTGTCAGAAACACAGTTCTGGTCACCAATCCAAAACACCGTCATATTGGCTGCTATGAAAACTCCATCCCAGACAGGGCCAGCACAATATTTTAGCCATGATAGTTCAGGAATAGTGGCAAAACCTCTCCCTGTGCTTGTAGGGTTAGGACTTGCGTATCATAGTAACACACTAACAGATAGGGTGCTACTAAAGATACATCGGGGGTTGCTGGAAATCTAGATTAAGTCCTGTTTTCTTTCCCAATAGGGAGAACAGTGGTTCATGTGGTGGGTGTTTGTTTTTTTTATATACAAAGGGTTTTTTATAGGGTGATGGGGTAGGCAGAGGGCTTTGGCTCAAATCAAGTCTGGGTAAGGGGAGGAAAAGCACGCATTCAGTATTTAATTGTTTATGTTGCCACCCCCCACCCATCTAAATTAGTGACTAGAAGCCTGTATTAATTGGGAACAAATTAAAGTAAAGTATGTAAAATTTGTCAAAGTTGAAATCGTTTTGCATGCAATACACAGTAAAACCTTTTGAATTTCTTTGCACATTCTCTTTGGTTCCTTTATGTAAGTATCTAACAGAAACCTGGATGGTGGATTAATTTTCAACTTGGGTTTTGACTCTATCAATGTGCTTAGTTAATGAAAAACAGCTGACAAAGTGGATATCAGATTGATCCACTGCAATTGATAGATTTTTTTTTTTATTGTTTTGAAAAAGGATGGGCTACTTTGAGCTGTGTATTATAACAGAAAATTTATGCAAATACTGATGAACAAATATAACTTTTCAGGAGTGGATAGAGTCATCTTCATGAGTTATACTCCTCTCTCTGATTTTTTTTCTCTGCTCTTATTTCTTTCCTTTTTCTAAGTGTTTTAAACAGACCTGCTTCTTTGCAACTATTGTAAAATTCTCTGGGTGTTTTTTTTTTTTTTTTTTTTTTTTGGAAGACTACTTTAAAAAGTTTAAACTTTTTAAAAGGGGGGTTGAAGGGGTAGGGAGAGGTGGAGTTGGACTACTGTGCATCATAAACTGTGCTTAGCTCTTTGAGCTATGAAGTCTGCTTAAAAGCCAACTTCCTATGGCTTTAAGCATCTGACAGGAGCATGACTTTTTTCAACAGACAATGAAGCATAGTTTAGTTTAACTTCACCATCAGTTTTTCACTTTCTTGCCTGTCCTTGAATGTCCTGCTCACTAACCCCAAAATATTCAACATGCTGCTTTCAATCTTGGAATAAAGGGTAAGGAGTATAATGCAGAAATGTTAGAGTTAAGGGATAGATCATCCTTGCGCAAATCCTTATCTCATTTCAGTTTACAGCATTAGTGATGGAAAGCGAGCATCTGATGGAGTGGAGAATCCAGCCTGAAGTCCAAGCAAATGTCCTCAACAGTAACTTCATAAAAAAAAAAAATCTATACGTAGGGGATAGATGTTGGATTGGAAATCGTTGCGACCTCAACTGCAGTCTTGTCTTTCTGCTATGATTTCAAGGCTTTGTTATTGTTAGAACAATGCTTGGTATGCACCAATGTTATTTCCTCTGAAATGCCAATTTTTCTTCAAGCAATATTTTTTTACTTAGAGGTCATAGCCATGTCATATTAGACCCTATGCACCCCTCCCCCAACAGAAACTCTTCTCTTAAATTTATCAGATTTTGCTTGTTTTACTGTACGTGTGGCATTTTGCCACCATCATAAATACTAATAGACTACAGAAAAAACATTTCCTTGTGTCTATTGCTAAGAGGAAAAGAAACTGGAATAAATGAGAAATAAATCTTTTAAAAAAAGACATGAATGTTTATTCCATAAATAGAATAAATCTTGGATTGCCTGAGAGGCAAGTCAGGTACAATTTCTATCCCCATTTTATTTGATTGGGACTTAGTTTACCTACATATCTCAATTGATTCCAGCTGTATCAAGTGCTCTTCCCTAAAACCCTATTTTCTTACCACAAAACGGGGGGTCTTAAAGGTTAGTCTTGCTACTTTAATAGATTTTAGTTTACTTATGAAACAAACTTCAAAACTAGTTTTCCATCTTTTTGACTTTTCCTTCTAGTTTTGTCTTTTAAAATGACTGAAGCAGGATAATATTAAAAGTGGAAAATGTTCGTGTGGTGCATTTACAGTCCAAGATTTTAAAACAAGTCCCAGAAATTAAGATAACTGGCTTCAGAAAGAGAAGACAACAATTCAGACCTCTTTACCTAATAGCAGGAAGCTCAAAGGCTGTCGTAACACTGAAACATTACTGATGGCTTCTGAGAAGTCACTTTTCAGTATGGTAGACAATCCTAAAAATTTAGAGTGGAAAAGCAGCAGCACTATCTTCTCTGGAAAATCAATTACATGTGTCTAGGCAGAATGGTAGAACATCCGAGATTACTTGAAGGCTTTTTTTCCTCCCTTCCTCACCTGATAATGCTCCTTATAATTAGCATATTTTAAAGAGTGTGGCTAAAATGCACTTCATATGCTATATTCTAATAAAATATTTATGAGCTATGGGGCCGGGTAAACCATTAGAGAACTTAAATGTTCACTTGGGTGAAGAAAGGTACAAGACAAGCTTTATGATAACTCACTACACCACCATCAATGTAAATATGCATAAGGTAGTCGTCATGATGGGCATCAATTATCTGCATTTTATGTTTTGATGACAGGTATTTTATAGATAATTTAGATCTTGCAGGTAATTTACAGCATGAATGACTAGCTTTTACCTGAATTTGCTTTGCAGCAGCAGTATCTGTCATAAAAGCTCATTAAACTTTCTGGTCATCTACAGTATAAGAAAAAAAAGTCAACAAATACAGCTCCATAAAGTAACATAAGGATGCTCTGACCTAAGTTCTGCTTTCAAACAATCCTTGACCCAATTTTATTTGTTATAAGGTATCAATAGGGACTCTAAAAGAGGATGGACAATAATTTTAGGAAGTATGATGATGTGGGTTGTCTGAGGGTGTTTTTTTCTTAATATGTGGGCTTGTCTGTCTAGATGTTTTGCTGACCAGAGTTGTAGCTCTATGCCAGGCAGCAATGTGACATAACTCAACCTCTTGTAGCATGTAGTGCAGTAGCTAAAGCCTTTTTTTTTTTTTTTTTTTTTTTGTCAGCAAAGGAACAGCTGAACATATAAGCATCTTTGCTGATTGTAATACTGACTAAGGGGAGTAATAAGACTTAATGATGGAAGAGCAGAGGGAAAACTGTTAATACTGTGACAGCACAGGGTGGTGAATAAGCAGTGAAGTGAAATTGAAAGTACAAGCTAGTGATTTTTGTGTTCCTTTGATTTAAGACAAACCCAAGTAATTAAAGGTCTAAGCAACTAAGAGTAGATACAGCAGCGTGTAGGAAGTGACCCATGATAGCTGGTGATAATTTGTATATTTCCAGTATTAGTATTCCTTTAGGACAAGACTGATGCTGTGCCATGATTAGTTTTCTCACTTATGTGAGCGTGTGATACCAGGATAATGTGCGTGTATATACACATTTAAAATTGTATTCATTTTTTATTTTGTGTACACTACATATATACATTTATATAAATATATACTTTTTTCCTCTGAATCTGTAGCACTTCAGAAGCTTACCTTCTCAGAGAGCATCCCCAGAAGACCTCTGTGCTCACAGTTGCACCCAGGAGAGAAATTAGAATAGAGCAGTTTAGTTGGAAGTGGTCATTAAGTCCAACCGCCTGACTACTCCAGGGCTAACCAAAAACCAAAGCACATTCCTGAGGTCAGTGTCCAAATGCATCTTGAACACTGAAGGCTCAGGGCACCAACCACCTCACTAGGAAGCCTGCTTCAGTGTTCAACCACCCTCATGAGAAATAAATCTTTCCAAATGCCCAGTCTGAACGTCCCCAGGCCCAGCTTTGTGCCATTCCACTGTGTCCTGTCGTTGGTTCCCAGGGAGCAGAGACCAGCACCTCCCTCTCTGCCTCCCCTCCTCGGGAAGCTGAGGGGAGCAGTGAGGTTGCCTCTTGGCCTCCTCTTCTCCAGACCAGACAACCTTGGTGTTCTCAGCCTCTCCTCAAAGCACGTGCCCTCTAGCCCTTTTACCAGACTTGTTGCCTTCCTCTGGACGCTTTCAGGTACCCTGACATCCTTTTATATTGTGGAGACCAGAATTTAGACCCAACTCTTTCTGAACAGAACTTGTAAAAGATCTGGGTAACCAGTGCCACAATCACTGCATTCAGCAACTTGTGTGTTTCCTGCCCTGGGAAGTTGCAGATCCTGCAGGCTCCTTTGGGCTTGCTTAAATAGCAGTCAGAAGATCTTGGCTTGCTTTTCCTTACAATCCGTATTGCATAGCTAGACAGGTGATAATATTTGACTAATTAATAGTGATCTCTTTTATTGTACTTTTGTTTTTAATTTTATTTTGCTGGGTGCGTTATTAAACACAAACCTAAACACTGAACTCAGTAACAGACGCATGACCATTGTTATTTTGCTGCTCTACTTCATACAGCAATAGAGGAAAACCGTATTTAAATTGCTTTCCCGTTTTATAAATATGGTATTTTTTTCTGAAAAGCTTTTCAGTGTTAGTTTTAACTGCTGAGACAAATGATCATGACTTTGCATTATAAGTTTGAGCTACACTGTGCATGGCAGTATACCAACAAACAGGTCAATCGCAGGTGTCAAAGCATTTGACATAGTTGCTCCTGGTTTCCTATTGCTACAAGAGAAAGAAATGGAAAAATACCCTTGCTTCTCTGACTTCATTCAACAGCTCAGTAGTGTTACTGAGGGTAACAACCTGACTCCACAAACAAATTCATCATCTAAACCACTTTGTATTCATAATAATAAGACAGGAATATTTAAGCTTTCTCAACAGTGTAGTTGCAGGAGAGAGCCACTTTAGTCCAGCATATGATTTTAATACCTTTTTTTTTTTTTTTATTAATGGGACTGGAGGGCTGCTGCTAATGCTGTTGACAGTCCAAGATCAAGTGCGTGTTTCTTTTCTTAAATTTTGAGCAAGCTACAGTACACACATGCCACTGCCTACAGGCAGACAACGTGAAAACACTTTGCCAGCAATTGCAGCATATTTTTGAATTTGAGGAGGCCACTTGCACAAGGTGGGTAGGAGAGCTCTCTCCTCTTGCCAACCAAATCTGTTATTTTTGTGCAAGTCTTTCACAGCTCTTTTGACCAAGAGAGATTTTTTCTTTTTAATTGAAGCAGCAGAGAAATTGATTGCTCCTAAGCTGTTGGAATAAGTGCATATTCCCCCCTCCATGTTTATTAATTTGTTGGTACTTATTTACTTTTTGCAATTCTGATCTGGCAAAAATTAGGCCTATTATCTCCTTCTCTGTTTATTAATTTCTTGTACGGACAAAAATCATCACAGAATCACAGAATGTATTTATAGGTTGGAAGAGACCTCAAGATCATCGAGTCCAACCTCTAACCTAACCCTAACAGTCCCCACTAAACCATATCCCTAAGCTCTACATCTAAACGTCTTTTAAAGACTTCCAGGGATGGTGACTCCACCACCTCCCTGGGCAGCCTGTTCCAGTGCCTAACAACCCTTTCAGTAAAGAAATTCTTCCTAACATCTAACCTAAAACTCCCCTGGCGCAACTTCAGCCCATTCCCCCTCGTCCTGTCACCAGGCACGTGGGAGAACAGACCAACCCCCACCTCGCTACAGCCTCCTTTGAGGTACCTGTAGAGAGCAATAAGGTCACCCCTGAGCCTCCTCTTCTCCAGGCTGAACAAGCCCAGCTCCTTCAGCCGCTCCTCGTAGGACTTGTTCTCCAGGCCCCTCACCAGCTTCGTCGCCCTTCTCTGGACCCGCTCAAGCACCTCCATGTCCTTCTTGTAGCGAGGGGCCCAAAACTGAACACAATACTCGAGGTGCGGCCTCACCAGAGCTGAGTACAGGGGGACAATCACTTCCCTAGCCCTGCTGGTCACACTGTTTCTTATACAAGCCAGGATGCCGTTGGCCTTCTTGGCCACCTGGGCACACTGCTGGCTCATATTCAGCCGACTGTCCACCATCACTCCCAGGTCCTTCTCTGCCTGGCAGCTTTCCAACCACTCATCTCCCAGCCTGTAGCTCTGCTTGGGGTTATTGCGCCCCAGGTGCAGGACCTGGCACTTGGCCTTGTTGAACTTCATGCAGTTGACCTCAGCCCATCGGTGCAGCCTATCCAGATCCTCCTGCAGAGCCTTCCTACCCTCAAGCAGATCGACACACGCACCTAACTTGGTGTCATCTGCAAACTTACTGAGGGTGCACTCAATGCCCTCGTCCAGATCATTGATGAAGATATTAAAGAGGATCGGCCCCAGCACCGAGCCCTGGGGGACGCCACTAGTGACTGGCCTCCAACTGGACTTGACTCCATTTACCACGACTCTTTGAGCCCGGCTATCCAGCCAGTTTCTAACCCAACGAAGCGTGTGCCAGTCCAAGCCAAGAGCAGCCAGTTTCTTGAGGAGAATGCTGTGGGAGACGGTGTCAAAAGCCTTGCTGAAGTCAAGGTAGACCACATCCACAGCCTTTCCCTCATCCACCCAGCGCGTCACTTTGTCATAGAAGGAGATCAGGTTCGTCAAGCAGGATCTGCCTTCCATAAACCCATGCTGACTGGGCCTGATCGCCTGCTTGCCCTTCAAGTGCTGCCTGATGACTTTCAAGAGGATCTGCTCCATGAGCTTTCCTGGCACTGAGGTCAAACTGACAGGCCTGTAGTTTCCCGGGTCTGCCCTCCGGCCCTTCTTGTAGATGGGCGTCACATTTGCTTGCCGCCAGTCAGCTGGGACTTCCCCTGATAGCCAGGACTGCTGATAAATGATGGTAAGCGACTTGGCCAGCTCCTCAGCCAGTTCTCTCAGTACCCTTGGGTGGATCCCCTCCGGCCCCATCAACTTGTGCACATCCAAGTGCCGTAGCAGGTCACCAACCATTTCTTCGTGGATAGTGAGGGCCACATTCTGCTCTCCATCCCCTTCCACCAGTTCAGGGTACTGGGTATCCAGAGAACAACCGGTATTGCCGCTAAAGACTGAAGCAAAGAAGTCATTAAGCAGCTCCACCTTTTCCTCATCTCTTGTAACTAGGTTTCCCCCCACATCCAGTAAAGGATGGAGATTCTCCTTAGTCCTCCTTTTTGTGTTGATGTATTTGTAAAAACATTTTTTGTTATCTTTAGCGGCAGTAGCCAGATTGAGCTCCAGATGAGCTTTGGCCTTTCTAATTTTGTCCCTGCACAGCCTCGCTACATCCTTGTAGTCCTATGATACACTTCCTGCATTTTTATCCTTTTTAACACAAGGCGGTGAAACAGTTGTATTTGCTTTCAAGACGGTGGGTAGAGGTGAGGTGCTTATCATTTTTTTGCTAGCAGTTGCAGTGGAGCCATGAGGCACTGCTGTGTACTGGTGGGCCTGTTGCTGCAGAGCACCCTTCCCATCGAGGAGGGGGAGTCAGCAGAGCAGGCAAAGGCTTTTGTGATTCGAGAGGAGGGTAATCTGGTTAGCTCTTATGAAGAGCTTTTAATACCTTACGGGGGAAAAGGAAGGTCCGTATTTTAGTGATTACCTTTTCCCATCAGTTATAAAAGGATGAAAAGCACTTTGTGGCAGTAACCTAATTGTTGTGTGTTGTCCAGCGCATTGCATAGTGATGTCTTGGTCCATAGATGAGGCTGTCAGATGTTACTACAATATAAATGATGTGTGTGATGTGAAAATAACCTTGTCTTGGAAAAGGTTGGCCTGTTAGGATGGCTTCTGTATGTTGTTTCAGCCTTTCCTGTGCTTCTCATTAACTCATTGAGATACTTGTCTCCCCTCATCTTCTTCAATAATTCTGAGATAGTATAAACCAAACATGAAGGTCCTCAAAATTCAGAATGTCTTTGTTTTAATTCAAGTCCCCGTAAAAGGCAGGGCTAGCCTCTACCACTGAAATATTTCTTTATGCATGAGGCAATGTCTTTTGAGAGTTTTGTTTTCTGGCCTGATTAAATGAACTAGTCTGTGTGCTTCCCACCCTCTCCTTCTTTCTTTAAACAACATATCTTTTTTGCCTGAAATACAATTATATGCTCAAATGAGCTCTTAGTCCACTAACGGAGGACTTGTATTTGTCCATGTATTCTGCCTGAACCATAGCAATCTGCTGTTTGGCATCTTAAAACATTCCTGACGTTAGTGCAAGCTACTGATTTTTTTTTTTTATTTTTATTTTTTTTTTATTTCCACTCCTGCTAGATGGACATTCTGGCTTATCCAAGTGTTCAGCCTTGGGTTAAAACATTTTTATTATCTTGTGACTCATCTTTCTCTCTCCCTCTCCCCTTTTCAGGATAGTAGCTAATGTTCATTAATCAGAAAGAAATGAGGCTGTGTTTTCAGTGCAATATTCAGTGTTCTGAAGTAAGACCAAGAACAAAAATAAGACTATTCACAACAGCCAAAAATAAAGTGGATAGCAACAAATTACAGTCTGTGTATTGTACCCATACAAAACTTCTTTGCAATGTAGTAATATAGCATCTGAAGTCAATAGTATTTGAATTGCTGCCAGTATGCAATAAAGAAAAATCTATCTTATCCTGTCATCTAGTAAGGTTTAGTTCATGCTATTCTATTGCTGTTTACTGAGTGCTTCTGCGGTTTTGCAGGTTTTTTTTTTTTTAGTTGGGAAATACACTTGGTTTTAAACAGCTGCTGGACCAGAAGAGCCCAGAGATATTTCCTTTCTATATTTGTTGTATATGCTATCAGTGGGATGTCTTTAGAGTATTTGGGATGTATCAAAATCCTTGTGACGTTTGGACCCAATGGAGGGACATCTGTACAGTCTTACAGTCTCACTTTCAGACTTTTTTTTGTTGTCATTTTTATCAAGTGGCTAATGAACTTTCTTGTATTATCTCGTTGGAGTAGACATGAGGAAGAGGAAGGAAGGTTTTTATTGTTTGATTATTCATATCAGGTTAGTAAATGAATGCAACTCAGCCAGGGAGAAAAAGGGATGTATTTTTGACTATGTGGACTGCTAAAATAATAAGTGGGGATGGAGAGGCTGTGTTTACTTACTTCTGCAGCCCTTCTCATCAGAATTATATTCCAATAGATGAGTAATTGAATTTTGCATTCCAGTAAGACCTGTACTATTCACATCAAAAATGTTATTAAAAGTCCCAGACCCTTATCCTGATACATAACCTTCAGAATATCTTTGTTCATGACTAGTGCTGCTCAAGTAAGTGTGTTGGGATTTTATTATGCAGACCGCTATTTGGTGTAGCACTCACTTCCATGAAAATATGCTGAATGTGTAACACTTTACTGTGTTACTGTAGTTCTTAACAATAACATAAAAGACGTTTCTTTTCATTTTGCATGAATTTATAGTAATGAACTGATGAAATGCCTACCAAAAAACCTACCCACCTATAAGGAAACTTAACACCAGGAACAGTTAGCTTACCCAAATACTGGTTTTGACTTTTTTAAATACCACTATTTGTTGCACCTAGACTTTGCATGTGTTGCACTTAACCTTTTGGAGCGGCATTAAGTTTTTTTTTTTCCACTTACTACCTGCTGAATATCATAACTGATTGGATCTGTTGTGAGGAGTAGGCATGCACTGGTTTAAGGCACATAGTGCAATCTCAGGGACAAACACAATGTTGTGTGATGCCTCCATAGATTTAGCTGGACTCTGAAAGTCCAGCTTTCTTCCTGCTGCGATCCAGTTCTGCTGCTGGCCGCTTTCCCAAGAGCACACTCAACTGAACTCCTCATTATCAGTTCCCATTTACAAGAACATTCATAAGCCTTAATCATTTCCCCTTCTTTCCTCACTGTGGTTTTCCTGTCTTTGGGGTGTTTGTACATATATGTGCGTGTGTTTGTGTGTGTGTGTGTATATATATATATATACGAGAAATACATCTGTGTACGTAAAACTGATTTGGGGGCTAAGAACATCATTCAGGTATCTTTAATCTCAGAATGGTTTGGGTTGGAAGGGACCTTAAAGCCCACCCAGTTCCAACCCCATTGCCATGGGCAGGGGCACCTCCCACCAGACCAGGTTGCCCAAAGCCCCATCCAGCCTGGCCTTGAGCACCTCCAGGGATGGGGCATCCACAGCTTCTCTGGGCAACCTGTGCCAGTGCCTCATGATTCTGAGAGTAAAGAGTTTATTCCTAATATTTAATCAAATTCTACCCTCTTCTAGTTTAAAACCACCCCTCTTGTCCTATGACTGTCTTCCTGAACAAAAACTTGCTCTCAATCTTTTTTACAAGCCCCCTATAAATATTGAAAGGCTGTGATGAGGTGTTCCTGGAGCCTTCTATTCATAGAATCAACAGGGGATTTTGTTTACATTAACATAGGTTGGAGTTAAATTCATGATATGGTACAGCAATATTTAGCTGAAATAAGCTTTTATCTTTTTTTTTTTTTTTTTTTTTTTTTTTTTTGTGAGTCTCAAGCTTAAAATTGTTTGATTGTAACCTAATTTGAAAGTTGGGGGTGGGGAAGAAGCAGAACAGATGGATGGTGGAAACTAGAAAGGCCTGACTATGACACACACACATTCCCCCAACCTTTTCTAGCAGGGGAATTGAAGGGATTGATGTAGCTACTTTATAATTTTCATATCTGATCTTTCACTTTAAGCTCCTAGCTGCTTTGGTTTGAACTGGAGAATGGCTAATCTTCCCTGAACAGGTTTTTTTGCTGCTGTTCAGTCATCAGACAACTGAAAAAAACAAGCCATATTAGATAAGATGATATAAGTAGATCAGGAAAACATCCTTAAAAAGATTTTAGAGCTTCTTGGGCCTCCTCTTAGGAAGTTTGGTTTAACTAAACTCTGGAGCATCTGACAGATGCTACACATTCTCATCACACACACATTCTGTGAAGGTTGACTGCTATCATGGGCACACACGTGGGAGTAGAGATGCAGAGACATATGCATCATATTTAGATCTTTACATGTGCAAATCTAATTATAATCAGAGAGGCTTAGTACATCTTAAACTATTTTTTTTCCCTTTGCAATTGCATACCCCTCTGTTACATCTGCTGGAAGGAAATCTCTGGGCAGTGAAATATTTTAGAAAAGAGAGCAAGTGAATAAGGCATTCAGCAAAGCTTCTGACTCTGTAATGCTACAGCAGTTTCCTAAATGTAGGTCTACTACACAGTGCCTTTTGTAGAGCCTATCTCAGGGGAAAACTAAACAGATAGAAGATGGGCTATGTACTTTAAATGAAGAATACATATGTGTGTATATATGTATGTATGTATGTGAGATTAATGTAAGGGGGCAAAATTCTACCATCTCAAACCCAGAAATTCTTCGGGTGTAACTTAGTACCACAAAAGTTGGAAAGAAGGAATCGGAGGAAGGTGTTAGACAATATTTTGTTATTTTAAAAATAACAACGATGGGCAAAAGGGGCTTATTTCATTGACAGTAACAATGTGCTGGTTTTTTTTTGTTTGTTTGTTTGTTTGTTTTTCCCTTTACAAGCATTCTTCCCTTATGTATTTTGATGTTTCTTTTTCTTGGTTTCCTCTGAGCAGCCTGCTTTCTATTTTGTTGATACTCATTTCTGTCCTTTTCTATCACTGATCTTAGAATCGTTCTTTTCTTCTTGTCATTGCCTGCTTCTTTCCCTCCTGCAATTACTGTGCTTCAATTGGCTCACTTTACTCTTCTTACTCTACCTTTTTCCTTATTTCTTTTACAATGGTTTGCTCTAGAAATCAGGATGGTATTTGTCTTTATGGCCTTACATTGTGTCCCTTAAATATTTTGTCTGCTTTTGTCACTAACTATGAAACTGCTGATTTGTAATGTACTAGTGATTTTTTTTTTTTTTAAAAAAAAAAAACATAGTTTAGCCTTCTACTTGCAAAGTATCCAGATTAAAGTTTGGTTTTGTGTTTTGCATGCTGAATGTTCAGCCTGTTTTACCCATGTTTTGTATACAAAGTCTATTCTGCAGATAGTGACATCTTTTAATCTCCCTTGGAATCAAAGCTCTTCAGCCAAGGAGTCAACATGCCTCTGTCCCCTGTAGAGCCAGTCCCATCCCATTTCCACAGTTTAAATACAGCAGTGCCTTTTCAGGGTTGCCACGTTGGTGTTCCTGGAGCACCTGAAGTCATGGAAATGTCTATTTTTCTAAACTTTTTTTTTTTTTTTTTTCTTTTCAAAATGAAAAGGCAGATGGGAAATGACCTGGTAATATATCAAGTGGCTAGTCCTGAACTAGCACTCCCTGCTTTGCTTGGTTTTAGTGTATGCTTTGCAGTATTTGCTCTGAATCCTGCATACAAAAAAGGAGCTGCTCTGCTTTGCTCACGCTGAATGGTCTCCCTTGATAGCCTTCAGTGCATCACGTATTATTGAACTTGTTCAGCCCCCCTGTGCTTCAGAAGGCTACGTACAAAATCTGTAGTGTCTCTGCGCTGCTTAGATGTTAGCATCTGGGTATAGGAAAATCTTTCAGCAAAGCTGAGAGCATTCAGGTCCCTGTAGGAACGTTCCAGAATCCTGCAAGCTTAATAAATTCAGATTTATATTGCAGAACGGTATAAAATAAAATGAGAATTTGATCAGATATATTCTGAATATAATAAGAAAACACTTCGCCTAAAACTCATCCACCAAAGCTAACTAAATGTAATTGAACAGTGAGGATGAAGAAAACGCCTTAGTTTTGTGCTGCCTGTTGTCACTGTGCTGGAAACAGTTGCTCTTCACCTGTCCCAACCAGAGGATTCTCTCGTCTTGCTGTGTGGTTGTAGACTGAATTTGGTTTTCATGAAGCAAGGGGCAAAAGTTGCAAGTCTGGTTAAACAGAGGAAAAAAAGTCTTCCATCAATATTTATTCCGTTCTGTTTGCTCAGTACCAGCAGCGATGCTTTCAGATGCAGTATGGCAGGGAGGTGTGGTAACACTTACTGCCACCCGTTTGCTGAAGGAGACAATACGATGTGGATTTCGAAGAGGGTGTTCAGCATTTGTTATGCAGTACAAGAAAACACAGAAGATATTCAAAGAGCTCTTCAGAAACATCTCACAGATACTCTGCCCTCCCCAGAAGATAAAACTTCAATCTGAATAAACTGGCTAGCACAAACCACAAGTGTTCATCTATAATGTTTCAGTATGGTTTAGAAACTTCAGTTTCTATTAGTCTCTGAGGAAAAACATTAACCATTAGTTACCAAGGTTCCTTTTTTATGTGTCCCAGAATAGCTAGTGGCTAGATGCCAGTGAAGCTTGGTAAGAGTTCAGTTAGCATAACGTGCGTTTACCTGGGTCACTTCCATGGTACCCAAACTTAGCTGGCTGATAAGGTCTGACCTGTATCAGAGCTTCCCTAAAGAAGGTTTAATCCTTTCACTGCTAAATGTGTTCTTCTGTTAACTTTATTTAGATTGAATATTAGGACTTTAATGTTTGTTGCCATTTGTGGTTGGTGGGTTTGTTGTTGTTTGGAGTCGTGCAATATCTAGTTTTTCAAACCAGAACAGGATTTTTGTCTAATATCCTTACAAGTGTCCAATATTACGGTCCAGTAACATCGCATAAAAGAGGGAAGGCTACAAAATGAAGTAAAAAAAATGCGACTTTCCCAGCCACATCTCTGAAGATCGCTTTACCTGCAGAGATGAAGTGCCTTGTCAGTCTTATCAGGAGATGAAATGTAGGGTTGATATGCTTGTGTATACCAATTTGTTTGAATAATGTTAGGATACAGTAACAATACATTTCTGAAGCTTTACTTGTGATCTTTCGTAATTCCTTTACCATTTTGGCCAATGTCTGTTGCTAGTTTGAACTTGCTTACCTATTCTGTGACTTACAGAAGATGCCTCTGTTGGGGAATGCACTGGGCAGCTGGGCATTTCTTTTCCTGGCATGATGAAAGAGCAGAACATGAAGACTGTGTCATCCCCAGCTGGAGTGCCTGGTCATGCCCTTTACTGCAAAACTCCACTTGTTTTTCACTGATAATGTATCTTAGTAACTAACATGGTTCTCTTCTGACTTCCTTGGTTTGTTTTCTGCAGCTTTCTGGGAATGTTCCTGGTTTGAGACTTCTTTTTTTGTGCTGTGGCATTTTGAAAGCTGATAAACTCATTGCACATAGTAGGTAATTATACAGCAGAATAATTTAGTGCAGCGAAGGTGTCTTTTTCCATGCTATCAGTACCACCTGTAGATCGGACATGACAGTGTGCGTATAATGAAATTTGGGAATGGGATTCAAATACCATTCAACTCTTCTATATGTGATTTCATAGGGTGTGTGTCTGGGGATTGTGTCACAGTAATATAAACTAATTTTTAATTGAAGTTGAAACATATTCCCTGTATTGAGTCAGGAACTAGCATATGCATGTGTTTTTAATAGTTGCTTTATAATTCACATTTAAATCCTCTCTTTCGAACTTCATGATCTCACACTGTTAAATAGCCATAAGTATAATGTTTATTCCTCAGAGAACTTTTTAAAACTTCCTTAGAGTGCTCTAAAATCATATTTCATTTAAAAGTCCTGTTTTTGAAATGTTAAATTATTAGCTAGAACACAGTATAAGTATTCCCTGAATGAGTCTGGTAGTCTTTTGAAAAGGAGCTGTTCCTCTGTGGGATTGATAGCTATTAATTCGACTGTTAAAGCTTCAAATCTCGAGACTAATACTGAATTTAATATTAGCCTAAATTTCTAAAGATCTCCATTGCTTTTTACCTCTGCAAATGTGGAGGAGGAAGGGGAGGGAGAGAAGCAATTAAATTAATATAAACAGAAATTGTGGGTAAGTCAAAAATGCGAATTGTAATCTACTGGTTTTAGAGTTATTGATTACTTTCTTGCTACAATAGACACAGCCTTTTTTTTTTTTTTTTTTTTTTTATCTTTTTGAAGACCTGCTATATAGTACCTGTCTTCCATGCAATGGTGGATATGGCGTTACTAGAATTATGTACCATAAGCTAATAACTTTCAGTCTGCAAGATTGCTGTTTCCTGGGAATCTGAAACTGTGCCATTACCTGACTGGATAATAATTCCCAAGTTGTGAAACACATGTTTATCCCAGTTAGAAGCTGGCAGCGTGATTGTCAGAAAGACAGAGAATGTAATGAGCAAATTTATTAGAAATACATATTGGTGTATTAACCCATAGCAAGGTTTCGTATCATATTTTAGTAGGACTGGTTAAGAACAGGGAAAGATATGAACAGCTGAAATGGGTTAATTATATTTCACATTTGTTATGCATAAATTTAAAAGCTTAGCTTTATTCCAAAGCCTTACTCAATTAAATCTTCATGAACTTAAAATTCGTATTGGTACCTAATTAAATTAGGGAAATTACTGGCAGACTGAATTAGAGCCGATCTGTATTTAGGGACCCCTTGAATAAAGTTCCTCATCAGCATGTTAGCTTACATGTTTCTGCCTTAAATCTACCGCTGTGGAACTTCCATGTCAGTCGATCTGTTTCATGGTTTTAACTTATTCCTCTTCATAGATCCTGTATTCATAGATCCCAAAGATGGGATGATTAGTCTCAGATGCAAAATTAATTCTTTTTCTATCACTGTTAAGGTCTTAATGGGCAATTGTCTGGGGTTCTCAACAACTGGGTAAAAATGAAGTGTCTTCTAAGCTAGTTAAACCCCTAGGAGGCATAAATGAGCAAGTCAAGAGAAAAACTGACAAGACAAAGGTGATTAAATAGGAATTTGGCTAGTATATCTAACAGGGGAATGGTAGGGTTGTTTTTGGCTTTTTCAAAAGTATTTTTCTCCAAAGCTCTGAATACACACACATCTGAAAAAGGATATTTTCACCAGCAAGACATCAAGCACTTATTATTGGCTTTGAACCAGTCTGTATAATGTGAATTTTGCTAAACAAGCTAACTTATACTTCTGACAAGTGCTGGACCTGGTATTATCCATAGTCTACATTGATTTCTTCAGAAATCAATTACTGTGTAGTTATATTCCAGGATCAGATATGATATAATGCTAAACAGTTATAACTTAAACTGTAAGGGAATTTAGCTCAATTTCTAGTGAAATCCATAAGCAGACATGACTTGTTGCCAGTGGGTAAATGTTAGAAATATGAGAACAGACTTGAGTAAGATCACTTCATTCACATACCCAAGTTGCTCCTTTTCCATACTTGCTGCTGTAGCATTGTAGCTGTACACTTGTATTTGAAAAGCTGGCAAATGGCTCTCTTCCAAAGCTTCCTGCCAATATAATTTAATGCTTACCATAAGACAGACTCTGGTAAGAGAGCAAAATCCTGCGAGAGAACCATGAAGAAAAACTGAGTAATCCTTGTTCCTGTACAATAAATGTTATGGCATGTATTAATTATAAAGCACCCTGTTATTGTTTCTTGCTAGATGTGGCATTCTGTATGTCCACATCAGTAGCACCGTATTTGTTCAAGGAAGGAATTCTGTATCACAGGAGATGGCATCTAGTTGAAAACTAATTACTCTGCTAGTAAATTAAAATAATGATACTTATTGCTTTATAGTATATTTCATTGGCAAAGCTAAAAGGGTATTATTGCTTCAGTTTTATTCCCAACTGTTTTCAAACCTCATAGAGGACAAAACAGTATATTCTTCTTTGAGGAAGGGATTGGGGTTCATCAGTTTTTTTTTTTCTTTCTTTTTTTTTTTTTTAAAAAAAAAAGTTCTGTAGTACCTACCTGCATTTCACTTGTAAATGTCTAGAACTAAAATTTTAGCTACTTGATGCCAAACATGGAAGTGAAAACCAAAACTGATGCCAAAACTTATTCTTCACCAAGGTTGTTCATAAATGAAATGAATGTGCTAAGCAGAAAACTGTCAACAAGTAGCAAGCAGGTGTTTTAGAGCTTGATACCTAGTAGTTGCCACTCTTCTGTTTATGAAGTAATTTCTTTAGGAAACCCTTCTGTCAAAATAGGAAGCAAGCCCTAGTTTTGTTGCTAGCTGAGAGAATTAAAAAACATGCCATTGTTAAGAGGAGGTATAGTAACTGCTGCTGAAACAACAACAACGAAGAAGATTCTGTAGGTTGATGAAGTGAAAAATGGGCAAGCCTTAAACTTTCATAGACCACAGAATTCTTGATATAGCTAAGTGTTTGGTAAAGCTCTTCTAAATGAATATAGCGCTGCCTTCATTATTAATGATGATTTAGAATAGTTTTTTTTTTTTTTTTTTTTTTTTAAAAAAAAAAAGCTGTTCTAAAAGGAGATCAGTAAATGTTTGTCTTATTTGCTGATCTCTACCGGGATTTGTCTTCTGCAGTGGTCTTTCTACAGTATAGAGGTTGGGGGCATCCATGATGCGGATTTTGACTCTAATTTCTACAAGTTACTTTTGCAGATGCATATTTAAGCTAGCAACTTACTTGGGTTTTGTGTCCCAAGAAAGTCACAAGGTACTCTGAGTTCAGTCAGAACTTCAGTCAGACTTCAGTCAGCCTTCAGATTTCTTTTTGTATAGCTTCCAGTAGAATTAGTCTTCTGCCACTCTAGTATTCTGCAGAGCCTTGCAGAACTGATGATGAGCACAACAACAGTAGAGATCTTAAAGATTTTCTTTAAGATCATAGAGTGAATTTTATTGCCCAGTGAATGTGTTGTTGCCATCGGGACTAGCAAGCCATAGCGTTTATGGTGCGCTATGAACATGGGTCTCGGGTCTCATCTTGGCTTATTTGAAATTTTCTTGAACTTCTTCAGTTGTGGGAACTCATATCTAATGACCAGGTTACTGCTACCTGCTTGCTTTTAACTTCTGCCTAGCTGCATACAATGTGTAGCAGAACATCTCACATTGACTACAAATTCCATTCCTTCACAATACTACCAACAAGCTGTGTAGAATGAGCTGCCTGGGATGCTAGAAGAAAAATGCATGCAAGAGTAAACGTAGGGGTCAAAGAACTGCTTGTAGCCTAGTCTTTATTCTAATAGTTGTTATAGGTCATTTTAAAAATACTACTTGGGGATATAAATTAAAACTGATTTTAGGGATAATAAAGTGAACAAAGAACATACTTCCAACATCTGAAATGGGCCACATGTAGGAAATCCAGACACAGCTCAAGAAAGAATGAGCAACACTTCAAGCACATCAGAAAATGTACAAACCCGCAGACTTTGGTTGCCTTGACATTGCTGTAACCCTCTTCCTCAAATGAGCAGGGAAGCATAGGGTTACAGGAAAGTCATGGCAACCAAAGTCTTTCCCTGGGGCAACTGTTCTTGATGGTATTTTTTTTCCCCCCTCACTGTAGAATCAACTTCTTGTTTTTGTACACATTGTAACACATTCTACACCTTTTTCACCTTTGAAAGTTTATATTCACAATGGAAATGTCATGCTAGTAATTTTCAGAAAGTATGACTTAACGCTCTTCCCAAGGGTCAGAGTCATCCAGTTATGGAACAGAATTGATACTTAATGGATCAGTCAGACGCGTGAGCCAAAACACTTAAAGGAAATGGGAAAGTTGAAATCCATCCATGTTCAGAAGGCCAACGTGTAATTTTTCCTCTACTTCAAGTTCAGCTTGTGTCATTTTAAGCATTCTCTGTGATACAATGCTATACTCTCTGGAAAAAAAGGAAAGGAAGTGAGATTATTTCATATTACTTTTTTTTTTTTTTTTTTTTGGTCTGTTCATCTCTATTTGAGTCAGTATCTCCATGTGTCACTAATTAAAAAAAGAAAAAACTGAACAAAACCTGTTTTCTGAAAGCTTGCATAAAAACATATATGTATACAAAAACAAATTACAACAGTGATACTAGATAAGTAATACAGAAATGGTAGAGGAACAGAAAAATCAATGGTTCATATAAATGAACTATCAAGTTTGATTAATACAAATCAATCACTTTTTTTTCCTATGGCACAGTGGTTTGCCTTATAGCGAGAAATATGGCCTGCAGTAATATTCTTTTGTATATATAGGAAGCTTTCCCCCTTTTTCCTTTTATTGTCTGATGGAAACGTTTGAGTAACTCTTGGTTATTCTCCAGCAGCATCCTGAATAACAATTTGCTTTTAACCTGACAACAGTGGCTTTTTAAAGCAAGTAATTTCCTAATTAGTGTACTTTCCCAGTGGGATTAGACATGATGGGCTACCTACCCAGTTCTTCACATCTGACAGCCATAGGACTTACTGAGCACCTGAGGGCTGAGGAAAGGAGAAGCTAATGGTGGCTCTCTGGAGGTTACCGTCACTCAATCAAAAGCTGGAATGAAATGTGATGGCTGGGTAACCCGGTTACCCACCTTGCCTGACCTTTCTGGCTGGCTTGCCCTGCCTGCTGGACTGGTAGGTTGCTGGTGCAAGTGTGGCTCTGCTGTTGGTTACATGACAGGCAGCCAGCACGGGAAACTATTCAAATCTTCAAAATGCGTGTCTCTTGAGCAATAAGTTGGCAGATACAGACCACCTCATTAGAACTGTGAAATGCCTTTACAACTAGCATTTTGTATGGAATACTGTCTTGGGCATGCCTTTATGTGAATAGAAGGTATGAGATCCATCAATGAATGCGCTTTTACAAGCAGGTTTTATATTTAAAAAAAAAAAAAAAAAAAACTTTAAGGACTTTTTTTTTAGGTTTCATTGACAAATGGGGGGTGGAGGACCCCAAGTGTTGTTCCCCTATGTAACTTTCTGGGACCCCAATACAGAGGGTCCCAGAAAGGACTTACCTGTCTATAAGCACGTCTTGTAACCGAGACTTACCAGTGAAAACTGATGCAGAAAAAGGCACAGACTACCTCAGCCTTTTCCCCGTTGCTTGTTTCTAGGTCCCCTGCCTCACTGAACAGTGAGCTGACCTGCTTTGTCTTCCTTTTGCTAGCAGTGTGCTTACAGAAACTTTTCATCCTGCCCTTCACTTGCCTTGCTAGTTTGAACTCCAGCTCAGCCCTCCCGACTATTCCTACAAGGGCAGGCAGCGTCTGCGTGTTCCTCCCAAGCAGCTGTCCCTGCTTGCAGCTTCTGTGTACTTCCTTCTGTCTGAACTCAGTCAGGAGCCATCCCTTTTTATCTGTGCTGGCCTTCTGCCATGCATGCCTGACTATCTGCAAGGTGGCATGAACTGTTCCTGTGCTATGACAAGGCTGTCCTTGAGCGTTGGCCAGCTTTTCTCAGTTGCTTTGCCCTTCCAGGCAGTTTCCCATGGGATCCTGCCAAGCAGGTTCCTGAAGAGGCTACCACATGCTTTTTGAAGTCCAGAATTGTAATGCTATTGATTCTTCTCAGGATCTTAAACTGGTAAATCTTGTGGTCACTACAGTCAAGACTGCCCTTGACCTCTACATTGTGTAACTGTTCCTCTTTGTGAGCAACAGATAGAGCGGAGTATCTCCTCTACTCATTTCCTAGAGCACCTGCACCGATGCTTCTTGGAAGGCCCCAGTGATCCTCATGGTTAATTCTATTCTCTAAGCTATGACACTTTTGAAAGCAGGAGCAGCTAATGTTGAAGGCATGTTCCACAGCTGCTGAGCAGAAGCTGAAGAATTAATCATTTTGTATGGGTACCTTGGTCATGTGCAGTGGCAGAATAACTGTGGAATCTCCCAAGAATCCATCCAATGTCCTGCTTTTACTCCAGTGCAGGTGGACATGTCTTGTCTGTTTGGTTGTGTCTTAGGGTGAGAACTGAAGGTGAGAGTTCTCAATACATAGTATAGTTATGTATATGTCAATGTATAGTTACAATGCATATTTCTATGCAAAAAGCTTGATATTACTACTCATTGAGATAGCGTTACTCATTTTTATTTTCTGTCCTCAATCTTGACTCTCTTCTGCATTGGAAGTTTAAATAAAATAAGTACTTGGGGGTGGGGGAGGAGAAGTAGCGGTAATCTTAGAGTATCTATCTAATCACAGAAGTCCTAGAGGATCCTCTTAACATAAAAGTACTTGTATTTCTTGTATCTAACATAAACGAAATATTCCTTCAGGTAAAAGCGTGACCATCTGGGAAATTGGCCTCACTTGTTCACTTAACTTGTTGCTCTACTGGAGAGGAAGGACATTAGTTAGAACTGGAGGGGGAGGTAGCATGATTAGCACATTAGCTTAAAATCTTGAAAAGTAAAATCCTTATTTTCTCAGTCCTGTCTTTTTCTTGTCTAACTTGACAAGTGTATAAGAGGTTGTCTTTACAACTTTTTAAATAGTTGTAATCTTCCTTAGTTCTGAATATTTGCTTCAACTACAGAATGTACAAATAGGCTTTGCCTTAATGTGCTTGAATAGACTTTTTTTCAGCTTAATGTTCCCTTCAGGGATTCAAATCCACAATTTTCAATCTATTCTTCTTCCTACTTCTGTCTCTGAAAATATCAGCATCTCTTTAAGTATCTGCATTTCTTCCTCGGGCAGTTTGTCATGAGGTATTTCTCCTGATCTATGAATTTTCCCCTAAGCTGACTTTTTCTTTGCCTCTAAGTTCTTTTTTCCAGTTCTATTTTATGCTCTGTTCTATGTCAGTTCCTTTGTTACAGCCTTGGCACTTGTGTGGTGCTGCTCTTTGTAATAAAAAACAACAACAAAACAAAACAAAAAACTTATTTTGCTTCTTCCTAACTATTGTTTTCTGTCCTAGCAATTGTGAAGTTGAGTTTATACAAAAGAAGAAACAGTTTAGAGGCTGAGGCTCTTATTCTGAAATGTTGTTCCCTATGTAACTTAAAGCTTGTTAGTAGCCCTATTAATTGGGGTAGTGTCACTGAGTTGCTGATGTGGGGCATATGTACAGTGCTTGCAGGATCAGGACCATAAATTATTTCCTGAAAGAGCATGTCAGGGTCTTCCTAGTGATTGTAATATAATCAAAAAAAATGGAATAAATTGCATAAATTGAAGTGTGTTTTTTTTTTTTTTTTTTTTTTTTTTTTTCCCCAGGAAGCTGTCCAGTTCAGTTAAGTTGTGCTACTTCCAGAATCATCGTACATGTCCTTTAGGTCATTAGGAGCCTGAAGGAAAAAGACCTTGTCAACTACTGCGTTCCATTGACTTCTTGATCTGACAGCACCTGGTATAAATGACTAGAGAAAGTAAAGAAATGTTAGTGGAACTTTTTTTCTTTTTTAGGACATCTGCTTTTCTTCATAAGAATGAAGATCACCATTAAAGATAGCCATTTTATATAGCTCTCTAGAGTCACTGTTCCACTTCTTTCCTTCCTGTAAAGAGGCATTATACTTCTGATTTTGCCTTTTTTTTTTTTTTTTTTTTTTTCAAAATGCAGTGGTACTGTTTACCACTTAGTTTTCCTCCATTTCTTGTTCCTTGAACTTTCTGATTGTATCCTTGATAACGTTATTGCAGGAGAAAAACATGGCTAGAGCGATGTCTTAGACTTCTGGTGATTTTTACATTGCCAGGAAAGATTTAAATTGAATCTTGAGTTTACAAATAGCTTACATGTTATACATGAAATTTTCATTGTCAAAACACCTGAATCAGATTCTGCCTCTATCAGGGATATTCTTCCTGTCTGTTTAGTTTTCTAAACTTTTAGTTCTTTTTTTTTTTTTTTTCCTGCATTTCAATGTCTAGTTTCTTATGGTAGTGTTTTTACCCTCTGCAGGAAACTCTTTTCATTTGGAAAAGAAACAAACAAGCAAAAAAATCAAGCTAAGTTACAGCTTTGGAAGTAAACATGCAGTATCTGTGAATTCATCTTTGGGATAGGGCATATATATAGAAATGGGAATAGTGTTACATGAAACTGGTGCATGGCATGCTTCTCCAAATGAGAGGAGAAGGCCCTTCATATTAAGGGTAGGAAGCAAAGAACACACAGAATGCTGTGCTACAGGATGCTCTGAATGATAAAGTTTAGAAATGTGCGAGATGAGATGTGAATGGAAAAATTCTGTGATGAGAAAATCCATCAAAGGCCCTAAATAAAGAGATAACACCTTCAGCAGAGGAAGTTGCAAGCTCAGGGAATAGTTGGAGGATGCGTTTCCTCATAATTGTTTTGTTCTTGTTTACTTCCCTGGGTAGTTTCTGCTGGCTGTCATGAGAGACAGGATACTGGACTAGGTAGGGTCTTGACCTGACCCCCATGGCTATTTTTATAGTTTATTTTCTTATTTACATAGATGAGATTTATGCTCTCCTCTGTCCCCTTCTTCCCACCAGTACTTTAGGAAGCATCTGGGTGAGATAGCTGGTCTCCACAGGCTTCCAGTGACGGTAGAAGGAAAAGCTTGGGCTTTTGTGGAGCTTCTTGTTAGCTCTGGAGTGGTGTACTGGGTCTAGCTGGGATGGTAACTTTCCCTGCAGCAGCCCATACAGTGCTATGCTCTGCACTTGTAGCCAAAATAGCAGTGGTATCACACTGGTGTTGTGTCTGCTGCTGAGCAGTGCTGGCACAGCATCAGGACTTTCTCTAGCCCTCCTAGGGGGTGGGCAAAAAAAAGTGAGAAACATCACCAAGGCAGCTGACCCATACCAACCAAAGGGATATTCCATACCATATGATGTCACACTCAGCAATAAAAGGTGGGAAAAGGAGGAAGAGGGGAGGGGTGGGCTCTCATTGCGAAAACGTCTGTCCTCCTCTCCGAACACCGGCTACGTGCGTTGAGGCCCTGCTTCAAGGACGTGGTCAAGCATCGCTTATGTGTGGGAAGTAGAGAGTAATTTTTTCCCCCCTGCATTTCCACATAGCCTTTACTTGTTTTGTTATTCCCTTTCCCCCTTCCTCTTCCCCTTTTCCCTTTTCTCCCTTTAGTTGAATTGTTTAATTAATAATAATATTGTTAATAATAATAATATTGTTAATAATTGTTTAATTAATATAATATTTCCTTGATAATATATTTCTCTCTTTATTAAAATTATCCTTATCTCAACCCGTGAGTTATTTTTTTTCCCTTTACTTCTTCCCCTCCTCATCTGAGGAGGGGGAGTGAGAGAGCGGTTGTGGTGTTCAGTTGCCTAACACGGTCAAACCACCACAAGTGGGAGGGAGATGGAAGCCATTCCTGAATGACACTGACAACAAGAGAAGCGTAGAGGGTTTAGTTTTCTTATGCTAATTCACTATGCGAATATCCACCATGATACTTCCCCAAATTGCTTACAACTTAATTTGAAGCAATGCGTAACAATTGAGTGTAACAAACAAATAGGAGGAATGATGAGAAATGGAAGAACAGAGGCAACTGTAATAAAAGCATTACATGGTTCCAAGTGACTTCCATCACTGGACTTGTGAACAGAATGAAGCATTAAAAGCAAAGCAGTATGAAATAAAACATTCTAGTGTATCTGAACGCACTACAGAAATACCATCGTTCAGATGTTGACTTTATGATGGGTGGTGGTTTTTTTATTCTTTTTTTTTTTTTTTTTTTTTTGGCTGAACCTCCTAAAACAATGTATTAAAGTTTTAATTATATTGCAAGGTTGATACGTTCTGCTAGGGTCTAAATGCTAACAAAACACCCATTTGGCTCTGAATGCTTTTTTTTAAAAAAAAAAAAAAATTTTTTTTTTTTTTTAAAACCTGCAACACTGCTCAGCTCTACTGTGTGGTGCTGCTATCTGTTCTGCAGTCCTCTGAAAGAACAAAAATCCCAAGCAAACAGGAGCTCCTTGAATAAACTAATTCTGTCACGCATTGCCAGACTGAATTACTGAAGCATTTAAAAAAATATAGAGAGCAGAGTTGTGTTCCTGTGTGTCATTTCTTTCTTCATGTGTATGTATAAATACATAAAAATATCCCTAAAATTGTAGAGATGGAATATGTTTGGACTACCCTGGCTTTCTAATATGGAAACAAGCTTTTAACTTTAAAGAATTTAGTTTTCAAAATTTGAAGTCTAAACCACAGACTTGTGCTCACCACTTTGCTCATTAATGAACCGCATCTAACAATCTAACAAGTGTTTTTGTAGTTTGAATGCTATGTGGTCTGGGAGTGCTTCTTCCTATCTACTGTCCATTTGGGTTGAAGATAAATGGAAGAACTTCAAAGAAATGGATGTTTGAAGTGTGTTCCTCCTCCCTCAGTAAGGAAGTGGCAGGGAGGAATTAGAGGGAATACAATGAAGTGAAGTCAGGTCTTAATATGCAGTCGTAGTTAGACAAAATTGCTGATACTTTCAGATCTATATGCATGCATTATATGTATATATTTACATATATGGGTAAATATGTGAAAGCTGATAGGTGTCAGGAGCAAGGGGAAACAACAGCAGCTTTACGGTTAAGTTTGTTTGCTCTTGCAGTTCAGCTTTGCTGAGCATTGCAAATGTGGAATGCTGAGAGAAGAGCTAATGAGAGGATAGCTCTTGGTATGGGAGGCTTGCATTTATTAGCACTGTATCAGTTCAAACTAGGTACCACACCAACAAATGCTATAACAAATACGAG
Organism: Heteronetta atricapilla; assembly: GCA_011075105.1. NCBI lineage: Eukaryota > Metazoa > Chordata > Aves > Anseriformes > Anatidae > Heteronetta > Heteronetta atricapilla. The sequence continues at coordinate 98,845,293 of CM021731.1, forward strand.
GATCAAAGAAACAACTTGATTTACAATTATTTTCGTGCCAATGATGTTTATCAAACAATTCATATACAGTAATGAATAAAAGTCATAATATGAAAGGAGCAGCCACATCAAACCTACCTCCCCAGTGAGGTGTACAAATATTAAATGATAAAGGAAAGAATAAGGGTGAAGAGCACAAAACTCATGAAAGACAAAAATCAATGCTGTATCTAGAGCCAGTGTTAAGACTCAGAGTGAAAATGATGGGAAGAGCATTATTGCTGGGTGATACTAGATCTTCACTTCTAGAGGCTAATCATAACTAGTTCCCTGTTTTTAAGCAGAAATTTGGGGGGGGGGGGGGGGGACTGTTGATAGTAACAGGAGATAGAACAGCAGGTGCTGATTCCAACAGCCAATTCTGTGGAGCTCAAAGAAGGTTCTACAAGGGATAACAAGGTGTTTTTGGCTTGTTTGTCAGAATACGAAATATCAGTAGCAGTTATCTCTATTGAAGATGTCATTAGAGTGTAGGGCATGCAGCAGAGAAAGCAGTGTCAGTGAAATAAAGCATCAGAGAGTGTCCTAGTGAGTCATGAAAGTTGACATCCGTAACTCCTATTTCTTCTCCCTGCTTCCTTTATCTTTGGAAGAGGGGGGGAAAAATTTAGCAGAGCAGAAGATGCTGGGCTAATTCAAAAGCTTTTGTGTGAGTGTCTTGCAGTATTGATATCCATGGGGGGAGGGTGGGGGAATACACTTCTGTGGATATTTCCATGCCCTCTCTCTGTGTTATTTACAGGAGACAAGGAGGTTTATCAGTCAGGAAAGATTGTTCGGCACCTCTGATATTTCAGCAGGTTTTTGGCAACACCCGCTTTCCATAGAACGTATGTTATCTACGTTTATTACCTTGTTTGGATGACACTTCCAATTGGCTTCCCTTCAGCATGTCTTCAGTGCCAAAACACTTCCAAGAGAGACTTTCAGCTTGTGACAGGCTTGACTGGCTTTCTTGGCCATGCCTATGATATGGTGGTTTCCAACCCAGATAAAAAATGAATGGAGCAACTGCATGGTGTTTGGAGATGTTTGCAGTAAGTTGGACTGACTGCTACCAAGGAAGTATGAATTTGGAGTGAAGTAGATAAACCTTTTAGGATGCATAATTAGCAAGTGGCATTCAGCTGAACTTGCACAAGTCCTAACGTGTGCCTTCTGGTTTGAAAAATACATAAATAAAGCTTTAACATTAACAAATTTCACTGGGTAAACCTTAACAAATTTAGTATACGTTAACAACTCTAATAGTTCTAAAACTTTCCGAGACAGAAAGCAATTCAAATATTATACCTAGGTACGTAGTAACACTCCATGCTTTCGGGTAACCTGCTTGGCCCCAAGTCGCTTGCCTCAAAAGGGAGCAGGTGTGCCATGGCTCCTGTGTCATCTGCCACAGGCGTATGTGGGTGCCTTGAATACAGAACATACCTGAAATGGCATTAATTATATATGGTTTTGGTCAAGTGAGTTGAACTGCATCATAACATTGTACATCTGAGTGAACACAACAATCCACAAATTCTTTGCATATCTGTGTCTTTCAGCAATATATTTTTAAAATAGCTTTTTGTATGTTTCATAAAAAGCTTCTAAGTAGCAGGAGGAGAGAGCTGTAGATCTGTTGCATCTGTGTTAGGAAGCTGCATGTCAGCTGAGCAGCCACAGTTTTAAACCCAGGGGCTTCTTATTCACAGTGCTGTTCATGGAGATATGAAGAACATGAAAAACTACGAAGAACATGGACCAAAGATCTAAATTCTAGCATATAAACACAACATTAGTGAAATTCAGGATTCAAAGACACCAGATGATTTTCAGTCCAGGATCCAAAGATTTTTGTTGTTGTCCTCACCTGGTATGGTTTCCTTAACAAGCACGTGTTTTAGCTAGAATCCTGCTTTGAGCAGTCAGAAAAATGGAAAAAAACAACAATAACAACAAAACACTTTGTGGTGGATGTTAAAGTTTGTATACTTTGTCATGGCAATGTGTTGTCATCTGCCAGCTCAGTAAATTGAAGCCGAGCTAATAATGAGACTTGCCATAAAAGTGTTCAAGACTGCTGGAGAAGGTTAGGTTACAGATTTCAGCTTCTAGCAGAATTATCACTATAACTATACCAATAGGACTGAAATTACCTTTGCATGGGTCAGTGGCATGATACTCAAAAGATGCCTACTTTATCCCTAGTGTATGAAGAAGTAGTATGTATGTATGCAACTAGATAACTACAGGGCCCAAAGTCTCTTTTCTGTTTGGGACCTGAACTTGAAAAAGGAATTTTCACTTTCAGTAAGAGAAAGTAGGAGAGACATGGAAGGAAAGTAACAATTGGTACCATCAAAAATGCACTTGATGGGTGTTTGTATTAGGTAAGAACAGAACTATATCTGATCTTCCTTTTTGCAAGGGCAAATACCTAACTGCTACTGACCACTCTGTTTACCTGTTTGAATTTATGCAGGTCAGTATAAGCAGGGCAGTAAGTCTGGAGTTTCAATATGAGGATTTATTTTTTAAGTTGTCGTAGCAGAAAGCTCAGTTTACTTCTGAAATGTTTCTGGCTTTGGATGAGGACTTCAGTTTCTGGAGGCAAAAATCCCCTGACAGACACAGCTCTGAAAAACCACTGTGAAATTCAGTGTCCACAGCATCCTAGAGAGACTTAGTAGAATTGCGAATGATTTTAAATAGGAATTCTGATTATTTGGGTTATAAAAGAATAAAGAATTTTGTCATAGTGAAGGAATAGAGCTCATCCTCTGCATTTCCTCATATGGCCGGGAAAGACTTGAGACTGCAGTGGCTTTTTGTTGGAGCTTTATTGATATATTTTTCATTGAAGAATAATTCCCTGTGAAAACTACCCAGAAATTAGAAAGTCTGGAAGAATAATCAGGTCTTCCTTTTCTCTGTGAAAACAATATGTATATTATATTGTTTAGGAGTGTGAAATTTCTGATCACTGTGAACATTGTTATAGACCATTACATGTGTGCTGAACATTGTTATAGACCATTACATGTGTGCTCATGATCAGGTTTAATGTTAATCCAATTATTATGCAAAGGAAAGAAATAGTTGTAAAAGCAGTCTTGTTACTTGGTATTTGCCAACCTTTTTTTTTTTTTTTTTTTTTTTTTTTTTGGAGCATAATGTAATGTGTAGGTAGAAGTTGGCTGGACTGGACTTGTAGCAGTATAAAGTCTGGTTCCTTGGTTGCTATTTGCATTAGATTCCCTCCATCTTTTTTTTTTTTTTTTTTTTTTCTTTTTAAATATGCTAACCTTTCTTCTAATCTTCTAGCTTATGAGCAAAACTGAAGATGTGTGCCTTTGTTCACTCTGCTAGGAATAGACTTCTGTTCAGAATGACCAGTATTTACTTTAAAAGTTAGAAGATGGCATACGCTCTTTGCTCATTTCTCTTTGCTCTCCATTATCTTGTGAATTTGCCTGCATTTCCATATATGATTCTAGATGCAGGGGGTCTACCATCAACTAAAGATCAGGAAACATATATAAAAATGTCTAAGTAATACCCAAACACTTTCTACATGTTTATTTAGGCCAAAATATTTATTTTCTCATTCTTATATCATTTGAATTCCTGTACTTTGGAAAAGCATGAAAATCTAAGATGCCTGGACCTTCAAGCACTGTAAAGGAAAGGAAAGGAACTCAAGGTTTCTTTTATAAATAGTCACAGTTTTGGAGTTTCTAGTCTTTCTAGATTGTCATTATTGAAACTTAAATATTTGAAATCAATAGGTCTTAATGTGATTGCTTGGGGTAAAACATAAAGATACACGTATAGAGGAATGCAAAAACTTTTATGCTTTCCTCCTGTATAGTTTTTTTTTTTTCTTTCTTTCTTTTTTGAAATCCCAAGTTTAAGTCTGCTACCTTAGGCTTTAATTATAGGGAGTAAAAATGAAAAAAAAAAAACAAACATATTTTATTGAAAAGAGACTATACAATCAAATTAAAGGTTTTGGTTGTCGGGGGTGGGGAAACTACAGTATTTTGTATGGAAGGCATTGCTATAAATTTTTCCAATGTGTGGACAGACCGTGTTTTCCTTCTTTTTCCACCATGATAATATTCTTAAATATTAGTTAAAGATTTATTTTTAGTATGGAGAAGGGTATTCAGAAATGTTTTACAAGCTTGATGAGAACTCTTTTTTTTTTTTTTTTTTGAAGCTGCTTTGTAACTTTCAACAGTACGTTAACACACAAACTTACTTTTACATTCTTCTGAGATTTTGCCTCGAAGTTGTGATATTGTTTGTTGCGTGCATGGAGGATTTTGAGTCTGTTAAATATCTTTTTTTCTCTTGATAAAAGGGAAAAAAAAACCCACCAGGGTATGGAGTTCAAACAGACCAACTGTTTTTATTGGGGTTTATGCATCTTAGTCACTTTTAGGTGTTCTTGGAAACTTTCAGCATGTGAAATATAAGAGAATTTTAATTGCTGTAGGATAATTACAGTGAGTGTTAGCATTGTTTTTATGTAAGAACATGTACTTTCTCTATAAATCGAAAGAAATTGATGTTTGCAAAATTCCTTTCAACTTGATCCCTATTTAAGGCAACATCAGTATTTTGTAATGCCACAAGTGCTTGCTGCTTCTGATTCATCAGTGTATGACTAGGCTCTCTCCCCACTTTTCTTTCCTTCCCTCCCTCCCGGAATTTTTATTCTGTTTATTTGAAACAGGTTTGATTTATTTTCAGATCTCTTAGCAATGAATGGAAAAAAAATGATAGGATTCATGTCAACTGCAGTGTTAGATGCAATCTGCTGTTTGCTGTCTAAGATTATGAAAGACTTGCTACAAGGTTTTCACAGGAATATTTGAGAACTATATAGAAGTGAGATTTATAGCAATACTTCTGATGAAGATTAATGTTTATTGTCTTAGTTCCTGAGATGCAAGGAAATACGGCAAGGTATATTATCTTCTCATCTTTGGTTCACTACCTAAGATGCCACAGGGAAGAAGGAATAGACTAAAGCAATCAGTAAAATCAATCTGAGTCTGAAGGGTAGAGGGGGATGTTTGAGTGTGGTAAAGGTCAAAATATAGTGATAGAAAATCAGGGAGACAAGTTGCAGATGTGTTCTTTAAGTTTCTTGCATTCATTTTTCTCTTTATATCCTCCTTTCTATGTTGCTTTTTGTTACATCTTTACTCTGTTTTCTACTACTTAAACACGATGTTCTGATTCTCATCGTGGTTCTGGTTGAATAAACAGTTCCCCTATAACCTTCCCATGGAGCTTTCTGGGGAAAAGAGACAAATGCCTCCACTTCAAATCAAATTCCAGCTATTTATTCTTAATGAAGGAATTAACATTGGTTATTTTTTTCTCAACTGAGATCTAAAAAAAAAAAGCTTTCCAAACGTGTATTTGGTATAGGCCTAGACAACAGTAGAAGAGGTGCAAGTATTCATGGCAGTATTATGTAAGGAATAAACTCAGAGCAATAGCTGAAGAAATACTGATTGATCAACACAAGGTTATACTGTTAGAGGTATCCTGTGTAATAGCACCTTTATGTAAAATCTTAAAGAAAATAATCAAAATATTCCTGTAAAATTATATAATCCACTACTGTTTCTTTTTGTTGGCCTGAAACACTTGTCTGTTTTGTTCTATTCTTTGATTTTTTTTTATACAGCAGTACTATAATATATCTGTTTTGTTTGTCTCTTTGGAGTCTTCTTTACAGAGACAAAATGCTTACATATACTTACCTTTTTTCTTCTTTGAACTCTGAAAGTGATCTGTAGTGTTTTGATCTTTCAAAATTCTGCTGTTTATCTAACAGAATGCTTTTCCACTCTTAAGTTTTCCTGATTTCAGAGTAACAGTCAATATAAACATTTTTGATGTGGCTAAAAATTAAAGATAATGATTTTCTTCACCCTGTGCAAATAGGAATGAATTCTTGGTGTCTTACTCCAGCAATACAGATTATAATAGAATTGGGAAATAATGTAATGCTCAAATTATTTCAGTTTGAAGAGCCAGCTGCAAAGAGAAGGCCGGGGGGGGGGGGGGGGGGGGGGGGGTTTGAAGAATAAGAGCAGGATCTCTTATGGCAGTTTTCTTCCATGGTACTATTTGTTGTTGCAGAAATGAGGTAAGAAGACAGCTGTTTATGCAAATAAAATGTCTCACAAATCCACATGAGAAGGTGTGCACAGCACTTATAACAAAGAAATGTTCCCTCATGCCCATACTGCGTCTGTTCCCTGAATAAATCCCACACCAGTCTAAATTCCTATCTGCCAACTTGTGTTAATGAATATGGAACTTGCAGAAGAGCCAAGGCATAATGAAAAAAAAAAAAAAAGCATAAGCATTGCTTTTAGTTTGGAATGAATGTATGACTAATCCAAATTAGATATACAGCACTGCCCATTTCAAAGGGCAAGCTCTCTGGCTGGCTTTGCTTGTTCAGTTGCGCTAAAGAGAAAAACAATGAAAACTTGGTTGAATGCAATGGAAAAGGAAAGAAAAGAGTAGAACTAGATAATGAAAACTTGAAATAAAATATAATACAGAAATGCATGAATGTATGTTGATTTGAATATCAAAATATTTCAGTTTCTTAGGATGCAGAGTATTTCTTCTCACTGAGGAATAAGTGTGGCATATAGCATCAGGAATTGCTGATTTTTTAATTTTTTTTTTATTTTTAGGATTTGATCACCTTGTTTATCCATTTTATTTGTGACAGAGGGATATAATGTAGCTGGTTTTTGGTCTACTTAATTTCAAGTATATTTAAGTGCAAATAAAACAAGTAGCACTTTTGCTAACTGTTTTTTTTCATTTATACAGAAAGAAAAACAGAAATATAAATTTCTGTGAGAAACAGGACCTAAATGATTGGAGACTGCATGACAGTAGAGCATATGAAAGTTTTGAAGCCAGTGTTACCAGAGTTAAACTGGCTGTTAACCCATGAAGCTCTCTGGTTTATACAGGTCATACATACAACTAATTGTTTAGGCTTGGGTAGATCTTCAGATCTTCCCAGATGTTTTATCACTTTTGAATTGCAACATTTCAAAATGCTGTCTTCCAAACCTTGTTATATATTTATATAAATGATTTATGTATTTTATATTTATAAAGTGAAGAGGAACTGTTATTCCACTGACTTTGGTTGAATGAATCCTAATTCCCATTTGCAAGTGGAAAACATGGGGCTGAATATTAGCTCTTGGCTGCTGTGAATAGCTGTCAATAAAGTTGTCTTCAATGTTACTGTGATTTGGCAGTGGCCATTGTTCTCCATCTTGGAAAACAGCTGAGGAAATCAGATGATGGTTTAGCATTTCTTATCAACTTTATGATAAGCTCAGCAGTATGGCACATGAGACAACAGTCTTTTCTAGAAAACCATAAATTTTCATCTTTATTTGTTATTATTGAATACCTGCAGTTGGTTGGTAATAACTTTTTGTGAACTTTTGTAGCTGAATTTCTTAGAGGTAGAAATCTGGGAAAAGATAGGTCTAATCTTACATAGCATTGCTAGACACTTCTATAAAGTGTCTAGTTCTGTCCTATTGCCTAATGGCTGTTTTTTTTTTTTTTTAAAAAAAAAAAAGTAATAAAAATCCAGCTTGACAGACAAGTACACATATGGGAAAAAACAGCATAGAGCTCTGAGTACAAGAGTTTATATAATGTTTCTTTGGACACTCAAATATGTGTTATTTCATTGCTTAGGAAAGCAAACTAATCCCTTCTAGAAATTCTATCGTGTGGAACCGTATTGCTACTGATACAAGTCAGCAGCAATTTTTTTTAACTCTGTAAACCTATCATATTTATTTCTGTCACCTAGAGTATGTTCCAACTGACTGATGATAGTAGTAGTCAGTCCTCTGTGTGGACTAGCCGCTATAATAAGGATGAAATATAAATCTGTGAAACCTATTGACAAAATATTTGCAACAGATGAAGGCAGAACTCAAGAATTTGGGTTTCATTCCAATTTACTCTGGGAACATGGAATAGTGATCTAACCTCTACCTTTTTCTTCTATAGAAACTGTGACTGTCTAAAAGTCCCGGTCATGATTCTTCCTCTTTCACTGCAATGGAATGAGGAAAAAATGCATGTGAAGAATAATAGAAATGGTTTTCTTGTTTTATGTTCTGGTGCTGGTGTTGCAGAAGGCAACAGCATCCATTACCTTTAATTTTAGCAATAGTCCTACTGAGATTTTACAGATCTGGGACAGAGCAGATACAAATCTGACAGGATTTACAATGATTTTTATTTTTATTTATTTATTTTTCTTTTCTGATAAGCTTAGAAAAAGCAAGAAAAAGCTCAGAAAAGCAAGCTCTCTCCTGAGCAAGTGAGAACTGAAACTTATCCTCTTTTGATAGTCCAGGCAGGTAGTGATGACATTGAAGAGAGAAGCCTGAGGGCTATCAAACGAGACTTTAGGGGACTGGGACGGTTAGTGGATGGAGCGGGAGTGCAGGTGGTGTTTTCGTCCATCCCTATGGTGGCAGGGAGGGGTACAGAGAGGACACGGAAAGCCCACCTGTTAAACACGTGGCTCAGGGGCTGGCGCCAACACAGAAATCTTGGGTTTTTTGACCATGGGGCACTTTACTCGACACCCGGCCTGATGGCTGCAGACGGGTCCCTATCTTTTAGGGGAAAACGGATTCTGGGCCAGGAGCTGGCAGGGCTCATTGAGAGGGCTTTAAACTAGGTAAGAAGGGGGGTGGGGCTGAAGCAAAGACTGTTGGAGCTATGCCAGGGGGAACAATAGCAAGGCTGGGGAATAAGGCAATGGCCCAGCTGAAGTGCATCTACACCAATGCACGCAGCATGGGTAACAAACAGGAGGAGCTGGAAGCCATCGTGCAGCAGGCAGGCTACGACTTGGTTGCCATCACGGAGACGTGGTGGGATCACTCTCATGACTGGAGTGCTGCAATGACTGGCTATAAACTCTTCAGAAGGGACAGGCAGCACAGAAGGGGTGGTGGAGTGGCTCTCTATATTAGAGAGTCTTTTGATGTTGTAGAACTCGAGGTTGGGAATGACAAGGTCGAGTCCCTTTGGGTTAGGATCGGTGAGGCCAACAAGGCTAGTGTCCTGGTTGGGGTCTGTTATAGACCGCCGAACCAGGACGAGGAAATGGATGAGGAGTTCTACAGGCAGCTGACAGAAGTTGTGAAATCTTCAGCGCTGGTTCTCGTGGGGGACATCAACTTCCCTGACATATCCTGGAAGCACAACACAGGCCAGAGAAAGCAGTCTAGGAGGTTTCTGGAGAGTGTGGAAGATAGCTTCCTGGTGCAGCTGGTTAGTGAGCCTACCAGGGGAGGTGCCCCGCTAGACCTTCTCTTCACAAACAGAGAAGGATTGGTGGAAGATGTGATTGTCGGGAGCTGTCTTGGGCAGAGTGACCATGAAATGGTGGAGTTCACTATTCTTGGTGAGGCCAGGAAGGGGACCAGTAAAACCACTGTATTGAACTTCTGGAGGACTGACTTTGAGCTGCTGAGGACTCTGGTTGGTAGAGTCCCTTGGGAGGCGGTTCTGAAGGGCAGAGGAGTCCAGGAAGGCTGGGCGCTCTTCAAGAGGGAAATCTTAATGGCGCAGGAGCGGTCTGTCCCCACGTGCCCAAAGACGAGCTGGCAGGGAAGAAGACCAGCCTGGCTCAACAGAGAATTGTGGCTTGAGCTCAGGAGAAAAAAGAGGGTTTATAATCTTTGGAAAAGTGGGCAGGCCACTAGGGAGGACTATAAGGATGTTGCGAGGCTCTGCAGGGACAAAATTAGAAAAGCCAAAGCTCATCTGGAGCTCAATCTGGCTACTGCCGTTAAAGATAACAAAAAATGTTTTTATAAATACATCAACACAAAAAGGAGGACTAAGGAGAATCTCCATCCTTTACTGGATGTGGGGGGAAACCTAGTTACAAGAGATGAGGAAAAGGTGGAGCTGCTTAATGACTTCTTTGCTTCAGTCTTTAGCGGCAATACCGGTTGTTCTCTGGATACCCAGTACCCTGAACTGGTGGAAGGGGATGGAGAGCAGAATGTGGCCCTCACTATCCACGAAGAAATGGTTGGTGACCTGCTACGGCACTTGGATGTGCACAAGTTGATGGGGCCGGAGGGGATCCACCCAAGGGTACTGAGAGAACTGGCAGAGGAGCTGACCAAGTCGCTTACCATCATTTGTCAACAGTCCTGGCTATCGGGGGAGGTCCCAGTTGATTGGCGGCTAGCAAACGTGACGTCCATCTACAAGAAGGGCCGGAGGACTGACCCGGGGAACTATAGGCCTGTCAGTTTGACCTCAGTGCCAGGGAAGCTCATGGAGCAGATCCTCTTGAAAGTCATTAGGCAGCACTTGAAGGGCAAGCAGGCGATCAGGCCCAGTCAGCATGGGTTTATGGAAGGCAGATCCTGCTTGACAAACCTGATCTCCTTCTATGACAAAGTGACGCGCTGGGTGGGTGAGGGAAAGGCTGTGGATGTGGTCTACCTTGACTTCAGCAAGGCTTTTGACACCGTCTCCCACAGCATTCTCCTCAAGAAACTGGCTGCTCTTGGCTTGGGCGCACGCTTCGTTGGGTTAGAAACTGGCTGGATAGCCGGGCTCAAAGAGTCGTGGTAAATGGAGTCAAATCCAGTTGGAGGCCGGTCACTAGTGGCATTCCCCAGGGCTCGGTGCTGGGGCCGGACCTCTTTAATATCTTCATCGATGATCTGGACGAGGGCATTGAGTGCACCCTCAGTAAGTTTGCAGATGACACCAAGTTAGGTGCATGTGTCGATCTGCTTGAGGGTAGGAAGGCTCTGCAGGAGGATCTGGATAGGCTGCACCGATGGGCTGAGGTCAACTGCATGAAGTTCAACAAGGCCAAGTGCCGGGTCCTGCACCTGGGGCGCAATAACCCCAAGCAGAGCTACAGGCTGGGAGATGAGTGGTTGGAAGCTGCCTGTCAGAGAAGGACCTGGGAGTGATGGTGGACAGTCGGCTGAATATGAGCCAGCAGTGTGCTCAGGTGGCCAAGAAGGCCAACAGCATCCTGGCTTGTATAAGAAACAGTGTAACCAGCAGGGCTAGGGAGGTGATCGTCCCCCTGTACTCAGCTCTGGTGAGGCCGCACCTCGAGTACTGTGTTCAGTTTTGGGCCCCTTGCTACAAGAAGGACATCGAGGTGCTTGAGTGAGTCCAGAGAAGGGCGACGAAGCTGGCGAGGGGCCTGGAGAACAAGTCCTACGAGGAGCGGCTGAGGGAGCTGGGATTGTTCAGCCTGGAGAAAAGGAGGCTCAGGGGTGACCTTATCGCTCTCTACAGGTACCTCAAAGGAGGCTGTAGCGAGGTGGGGGTTGGTCTGTTCTCCCATGTGCCTGGTGACAGGATGAGGGGGAATGGGCTGAAGTTGCGCCAGGGGAGTTTTAGGTTGGATCTTAGGAAGAACTTCTTTACCGAAAGGGTTGTGAGACATTGGAACGGGCTGCCCAGGGAAGTGGTGGAGTCACCATCCCTGGATGTCTTTAAAAGACATTTAGATGTAGAGCTTAGGGATATGGTTTAGTGGGGACTGTTAGTGTTAGGTCAGAGGTTGGACTCGATGATCTTGAGGTCTCTTCCAACCTAGAAATTCTGTGATTCTGTGATTATTCCAAGTCTTCATTTGGTCAACTGTGCCAAACATCTGCATGCTGTACTGTTAAGTTTTTCCAGTGTTGATGTTACCAAAAAGCTATGGTATTAAATTACATGAAAAACATGCTAAAGCTTTCACAGCCTTACTACAGCCATGAAGTTCTTGATTTGAAGTCTATAATTTTCATGTTACTGTGGTTTTCAGGAGGCAGTCCAGGCTTTTATTTAGCCCTTTTCCTTAAGGGTAAAATCAAACAATAAGGGGAAAAAGCCACTGAAAATACAAATCACAGCCTTAATGTCTATAGTAAACTTACCTTTACTTAGTAAACTTACTTATAGTAAAAAGAGACAATCATGAAACCTGGTCAATCTCCTCTGAGAACTGGCCAAGTTCTACTAGTTTTTTTTTGCTGTTAAAGACGGTGTTTTTAGCAGTCACTCTGATCATATGCTCCTAGAGTTCTCTGTTAAATAGAGGTTGTGTTAAAGATACAGATTTATGTGAGCTTTCATTGTACAGAATTCAAAAGACTACGAAAGATGTGCAGATGGGCTGTACTTCCTCTCACCTAGGCAGAAAGACTTGTTAGACTGCAGTTGTAGCTCAATGGGAAAAAAAAAAAATATATCCATGAAGTTATAAAGATTACCGCACTTTATCAGCTGAGGATGGCCAAACATTGGTATTGCCAATGTTTTGGGTTCCCTCCTTTTCCCCCACTGTGGGATCAAGACCTGCTATTCCTTTACCCAGATTCTTTGGACCATAATTATTGGCTATCCCTTTGTTTTAAGAAAGCAATCTGATCAGTGACTACTGTAGGGAAAGTGACCAGGTGCTTGTGAGCCCATGAAAAGCCCCCCAGATGGATATCTAAGCATTAGAAAAATACTCATAAACCAACATAGTGTTGGAGTATAACTCTATCCTGGTGTATAAACAAGAAATCCTGAAGAACTAGGAGTTTATGAACACGTCATGGTGTGCCTCATCAGATGATGGCCTGTACAACCTGAACAGTGGACTGTCTTTCCACGATCAGTAACCTCCACTGGATGAGTAGTGGAAGGAAGCAGGCAGAGCAGATTTTCAGTATCTTTCTTTTGCTTCTGGTAGCTTGATAGCTATATAATGTTAATCTGTGGGGCATTTAAAGTAGAGAGGAAAGATGACTCTTTGCTCCGTGATCCCGATTCTGGTGACTGTAGGTGGATTACCCAATAGTGAGGAGATTGCTGTGCACCCAACAGAACCCTTCCTTTGTGGCTGTTGGAGGAGTTCCCACAACCCTGTTCTTGCATTGAGCATGGTGCTGCTGCCCCGATGGGTTGATGTTGACACCAAAGGCTGTGATGAAGGAACCAAGTCCAAGTGTCTGTTCTGCAATGTGTCACCAAGATGCCAGCTTCCTTTGGTTACTGAAAACCCCAGACTGATGAATCTGTAGGCTTGATTTAATTTGGTTTTGGTTTTCTGAGCACCGCACCCTAGCCCATTAGGAAAAGCTCTGTGGCAATATTAACAAAGGTTTTTACTTTTTTATCCCAACTGGTAGCAGCGCATATCTTTCAGTACCATCATCAAAGATTTTAAGGACTTGTGTGTACCATTCTTACATTGATGGGTTACTAGCCAAATTCAAACAAGTCTTCCCATGAATGGTACCATGCACTGGAACAGGTACTGCCACCAATCATATTGCGAGGTGCATGAAGTCCTGAAAAACCCAGTGGAATTTTCCTTCTACTTTCTGTATTGAAGGATCCTGCTCCCTTTGGGGAAGGAACAAAAAACCAATACATTTAAGAAAGCATGGTGACCTGTAAAGTTTAAGGCCTGTCCTGCACTACCAGTGGGTAACTGCTGAAGGAGGCTGAAGAGTCTGGGTAGATCAGAACTGTGATTTGACAGAGGAATCTGCTGATAATCCCTTTATCTAATTATAGATCATATGGTGTGCCTCCTTAGGCTGTACCCCCATCATCAGGGATTGTAAAGTGCCTCAGCAGCTTCTCAGAGTTACAGAGGGGAATTTTCATGGCTTGTAAGTGACTGTAGACCTGGATTGCTACCTGGTATGTGGCTCCATGTAGCGGAGGTTATACAGCTTATCTGTGGTGGATGAAGGCAGCATTCCAGTCACCCACTGAGATCTTCCTTTAACTTATGTATTGTGAAGCTGTACTGGGTCTGGCTGGGATGTTAACTTTCCCTGCAGCAGCCCATACAGTGCTGCACTCTGCACTTGTAGCTAGACCAGCAGCGGTATCACACTGATGTTGTGTCTGCTGCGGAGAAGTGTTGGCACAGCATCAGGACTTTCTCTAACCCTCCTAGGGGGTGGGCGAAAAAGCAAGAAAGAAACATCACCAGGGCAGCTGACCTAAACCAACCAAAGGGATATTCCATACCATGAGATGTCACACTCAGCAATAAAAGGTGGAAAAAGGAAGAAGAGGGGAGGGGTGGGCTCTCGTTGAGAAAATGTCTGTCCTCTTCCCAAACACCGGCAACGTGAGTTGAGGCCCTGCTTCAAGGACGTCGTCAAGCATTGCTTATTTGTGGGAATTAGAGAGTAATTTCTTTCCTCTGCACTTCCACATAGCCCTTACTTGTTTTGTTTTGTTATTCCCTTTCCCCCTCCCTCTTCCCCTTTCTTTTTTTTTTCCTTTAGTTGAATCATTTAATTAATAATAATACTTCCTTAATATTTTTTTTCACTTTAATTAAATTATCCTTATCTCAACCCGTGAGTTGTTCTTTCCTTTACTTCTTCCACTCCTCATCTGAGCAGGGGGAGTGAGAGAGCGGTTGTGGTGTTCAGCTGCCTAGCACAGTAAAACCACCATAGAAGCATATATAGAAAAATATAGAAATGATCTGTCTGGCTCCTGAAGAGGTATATTTGGTTGGAGGGATGCAATTTGTGCTACTGCCTGGCAAAGTTTCCTCTAAGAGTCGTTGTCGTTGTGTCCGTACCCCCCTTCCCCTGACAGTCAATATAAGAGCAATATAAGAGGTTTCTTGGCCTGGCTGGCTTTCTATGTAGAATTGTCACTGCGACATCTCTATTGAAAAACCTACTGAAAAGAAGAAAATAAACAGAAGAACTAGGGGACTGAAGGTGGCAATTTTTGTTTTTCAGTTTGAAAGCAGAATCTTTTCAAAGAAACATTTCTTTTTAACTTCGACCTATCACACCGCTCACTTCAGACAGGGATGCCAATGATGCTGAGTTAAGCATATTGTTCCCTAAGAGGTATGTGGGGGTGGGAGGTGGGGCAGTAAGACTGTTCTTTTATTCTATTCCTCTGGAATATTATATATCTTCAACCGTTACTGAAGAAAACTTACCAGTTAAGAGTCTAAGTACCAGTTCCTACATGATTCCCTGATAAGGGATCTCTTATGTTCACCCAAATGCTGTGTGCAAATGTATTTGGTCATGAATCCATCTCCTATTGGGGATGATTAAACGTGTTCTCGACTATGTTCTCAGATTATTTTGTTAACTAGTCAGAGTTGATTACTAATGCACTAGAACTGATTTATTGATTTGTCCTCTGATACTTCTTGTTTACCTGATTTGTTTGCAGTACTCTCATGGAGAATTAAATATTCTTATACGTAATGATTTAGTCATCATCATGACTAAATTTCAGACTTTTAGAAGGACACCTATGTAGCAGGCTGAATTAGTCAGCTGTTTCTTTGGTCCACTTAGAACTTTCTACAACACTAGCAGCAGATATTTCATTCACCTCTTACCATCTTATATTTTTTTGCTGATAACGGAAGGATTTGTCCTTGGAATATTGAATAGAGATGTATCTTATACCTCAGAGAAAGTATTTTAATGGGAATAAGCTTTTTAGCACAAAATCATTACTTGAACCATTTTAGATTATTTTGTTATCTGATGGAATTGAAATCAATATGTCAGGCTATAGATACAGAAATTAAGTGCTAACTTGAGTTTTGTATTGGTTTCTAGAATAAAACTCTGGAGCTATTTAACCAATAAATTACTTCTAGTTAAGTTTTCCATTGATATTTTCATAATGTGCTTTCCACATATTTTCATTACATTTATATATTACCTTCACTTAGATGGAGAAAATTCACACTTCGCAAATATATAGCAGGATTAGACTGAATTGCTGCCTACATAAAAGAAAGACCTAAGACAAGGTCTCTTCCTTTAGCTCTAAGGGTGACAATTAAAACAGCATTAAATGAGCACATCTTAAGAGCTAAGCATGTCATATGAGCTAGTGAAATAACTTGTATGTCTAATTCACTTGCATATCGTAATTGCTAGGCAGGCGTTTTACTACATGCAGTTCTAAGCTTTTATGTGAAGTATTCTTAAAGTCACTTTAATCCTTTTATTTGTCACCTTTTTGCACAATGTAACTGAGAAGAGGTATGTCAGTTCTCCCTTAGACAGGTACAAATCTATTTGCTCTGCCTTTTGGCTGTAGTACTATTGTGTTATTAAATAGCAACGTAATTATTTGAAGCATAATCATAAAACACAGTTATTGAATTCCAAGATTTGATCTTGCTCGTGGTGAAATTACATAGTATATTTCTTCCTTTTACTTATTTAAACCAACATTTAAAGGTACAATGTGAAAGAACGTCAATAAAGCAGTTCTGTTCAAAAATCACGAAGACAAAATTAAGGCAGACAAAGAATCCATTTCATGGAGAAGATACCAGAATAAAGCTAGTGGCTGAAGATACATAGCAAAAGAAGACTTGGAAGGGATAATAACATATGTACAGACAAAGATGAATGTGAATCATTCATCTAGCACCTGTAACCAGTCCACAAAGCAAAGGTTGTACCCTCACGGTAATGCTGAAGTGAACAGGCTAAGCAGGGAACAAGTTGTTACTTGCCAGGACTGAGGGTAGCAGCTTCTCAGCTTATGAATCCAGTCATTTTAATCTTAAGTGAAAAGAATTCATTCTTAACTTCATTTAGTATAAGATTGGAAATGAAATATTCATCAGCTTCAGAAGAATTCTCTTATTTCATATTAGGAATAATTCCCCTCCTCTCTTCTGTGCTGGATAGGAGCACAAAGGACTTCAATTAAACAGTGAGACGTGAATTATTATGTAGTAATTGACAACAAGATACGTGATTAGTTCCAAATATCCCACAAAGCTTTTAACACTGAACTGCCAAACTGATTTTATAAAATGATATTTAAAAGCAGAAGAGGTAAGGAGCTTAAGTTACCTGCCCCCCTGCGCCCCGTTTTCCAGTTAAAAAAAAATAAAATAAAATAATGCAGTTGGTAGTGCAGAAATTGTACCCAATGGCAGCACACTGTGAAGAAGACCGAAAGTTATAGTAGCTTTGAAACATTAGCGAATTTTACATCACAGAAAGTATCCCAAGGTAGTAGGCAATTAACCATGGAAAGCCATATGCCTTGTGCTAAAACTCTCTCCATCCTTATCCCTGCTAATGTCAAGTTCCTGAATGAATTACTGTTTTTGTGAAGTAGAGGGTTGCTTAGATGTTATAATCAGGATTACAAAATTGTAAACTTGGAGAGGCAAGGAATTACCAAGCTATTTTTTTCATCTGTTTTTGGTCTCTGTCTCTGAGTTTAGTCTTCCTATCTAGTCAGCACTGAAAGATATTTCCACAGAGCTCCTGCTTTATCCCAGTTTTCCTACAAATGTCTTGAATGTCTATCATGTACTTTCATCTGCTCCCTCTTTGTAAAGTGGGGAAAATATTTCTTCTTAAGTATAAGAAATGTTGAGTAAGTATTTTGGTTGAGAATGCTTTCAGTCATTATATTGCCTAGCATAAGTGTTGATGATAGTCTGGAGCTGCTGAACATTACTATAATAATAATAAAATAGTATACTATTTCTGAAAAGGTTCTTCCATAAGTCAGCTCTTTTGTCTTATAAACAAAACATACTCAAGTTTGTTGTTGTATGTTTTGTTTTGTTTGTTTATTTTTGAAGAATTCAAACTCAAATGAAAATGTTTCAACTCAGTCTTTAAGTGTTTGATGTTTGGGACTCTCATATATTTGTTTGAAGTGGAAACTTCTCTTAAAGTTCTCATACACTGTGAGTACATTGTTCACTGTTAAAGTTTGAGTTGGCTAATTTGAGGTTTAATTGTAAGAAAGTTCAACTGCAGATTGTATCCTAACTGAAAGCTAACCAAACATCAAAAGCATGCTTTTTCATGAAAAAAAAGATAAAATGATCTTAAGCTTAATATTTTATTGATGCGATTGCTATATATATAAAGTGATTTTCTTTTTATTTGCTTTTTTTTTTAATATCTGTAACTTAAGTAAATTGTAAAGGAGAAGGTATGTTTTAATTAGGCTTTTTTTGGCATAAGTCTGAGTAAATCGGCAGTAATTTAGGTGCAAGGTGCATTTATAGAGCACATTTTTCATTGATAATTGAATAAAAACCAATTCTGAACTTCCAGAAAGATGTAATAGAAACTTTGACCAATAATGTTTGTTATCAGTGTTTTTCATGGGCAGAGATGACATGTGACTGAGATGCAATGTTTTTTTTGTATGTTACTCATAAAATAGGTGTTATGCTTAAGGGGGGGGGGGGGGGGAATTTCAAATCCAAATATTTTTATTAAAAAAATTTTTACAGTTTTTAAATTCCCAAAAATGTTTTTTTTTTTTTTTTTTTTTTTTTTTCTCCTCTTATTCAGACATACAGAAAAACCTCCCAGGATGAAAAAATAGGTTCGGGACATAGAATTGTTAGTGCTAGGAACCAAGATCTTCAGAATAATGAGAAGGGTTTTTTGTTTGTTTTTAATTTGAAAGTATTAAGGAAAACTGAGTAAACTAGGATTTAGCATAGCCTTCTTACATTCATGCATGTATTTTCTGTGTTTGGATACTTTAAAACTATTTTGTTTAATGAAATATTTATTATATAAACAGTTATTTAGCTAATCTGATGCATAGATACTAGCCTGCATATTTCATATGGCTTGGGCTTGTTCTAATGTTTCATAAATGCGTTTCCAGGACACAGGTTAGTGCCTTGACTGCTGTCTTTATTTTAAACAACTTCAATCAGTTATCTGTATATTAAGGCAATGTAGGAGCAAGCATTTAATCTCATGATCAGACCTGCTCTTAACTACATACATGTCTGCTATTTCAGAACATGTTTAGAATAGTTGTTAAATCCAGGCCAGGATTTGAAATCAACTTGTAGCAAGCACTGTATGCTAGGGAATTTATCTGGGGGGTTACCCTCTCTTGCAATTGCTGTGTGTGTTTTTCCCAGTGTTTACTCTGCACCCAACTACTAATGACAACATTTTAGAGTATGCTCGAGTTGCCCTTTTTCTGCTCCATTGCAACTCAGAATTGATTAGACTGACTTCTAAATTCTGGGAGTTAATGTCGTTATGTCTGCACTGGGGTTAGATCTACTTCTGAGACTGTCTTGGACCAATCTTATCGAGCCTGGCTGGGCTGGGTATTGATACGAGTGGGGCTGGGACACTGCAAAGGGCAGCATGGCTCTCAAAGCCTGCCTGGGAAGCCGCTGAAGTGGCAGTGGGATTAGCCTCTCCTCAGCTTGCTGCTGTGTAGCTGCTCTTGTCTTCCTAGCTGTCTCTTTTAATATGAGGGAAATGTCAGTTCGTGCTGATAGAAGCACAAACTTTCACCTCTAATGTTTATTTTCTAGGTGTTGATTACATTTCTAGCACTCTTTCTCACAAACCTGAAAAGATTTTCACTTTTGCTCATCTGCAGAAAACTACATGGGATTTTTCTAGGCGTAAGACTGATGCTGCTGATCCATTTCTTCTGTTTTATTTCAGTTAAATTGAGTTCATCTGTTCAGTCCAGTTGAGCCATGTAATGGGTTCTACCTACCTCCTTGCCCCAGAGCACAAAACTGATCGCCATGCCCTATAGCTGAATGTATTTGTAATGTCCACGTGAAAATACCTGGAAACTGTGTAACTCCATGATTACCTGCATAGTTACATATGGCTGTCATTTAAGTACCTTGTACAAAAAAAAAAAAAAAAAAAAAAAAAAAAAAAAAAGAACTGGGGGGGTATAGAATTGAGTTATTCTGGGTTATCTTACACTTGAGAAACTGTAACTTCATTGTAATAGTGTGCAGCTTGGAAGAAAATTCCTGAATTAAACCAGAATATTTTGGGAGCTGAAGTTTTTGACTTGAGTGAGTGATGTTAAGGAAAGTTAATCACCTCTGACAAGTTGCTTCATGCAGAAGTCAATGTAATTAATTGCAATTGACACTGAGCAAAACTTAGCTAGGTATCTAAGAGCACTAGTTGACTGTAAGTGAACTGTTAGATTGCACACGCTCTTTGGGCTTGGTAATTCTGGCAACCAAGATCAGGCTTACTAGCTATGCACTGCCAACAAAAAAAATCAAAATAGCCTCTTGTAGCACTTTAGATACAGTAGCAGTGTGTAAAATACCATCATTATGGTATGAATATAGTACAGAATATACTAATGATCACTGTTTGGACACCACTGTATTAAAAAAAAAAAAAAGAGAGATAGACAGGCACAGAATAGTGACTGAACAGTTGTCTTGTTTAAAGACTGGTGGCTCCAAATCTACTGAAGGTTCAGGAAGGAGAGGAATCCTGACAATATTGAGATTGGTGGGGAGGGACAATTCTTGTGAAAGTTCTTATACATCTTCCACATTTAGCTTATGCTGTTTATTGTAAGGAAAGATTTCAAACCTGAGTTTGCTCAGCTGTTGTAGCAAAATCAATCATCAAGTTGAATCAAGCATTATTACTGTTATTTACTCTTATAAAAGGTAAATCGGTGGCATACTTGTGAAGTTTATTTTATGTTTTAGTCTCCTGTATGTACAACTTTGTATGGATTTGGTGTGTTTGGAGCTCAAGATATAGCACATTAAATTCAGTCTTGATGATTTCTAAAGTGTGTGGAAATCTGTCTTGTTTAACTACAAGTCTCTTCCGGTCTTCTTTGGCATTGTCACACTATGTAGTGCCCTTCAGTGCCTTCAGAGTTGGTTGCAGTTGCCATGTTCCATGAGGCATGCTCTTGAACAAAATCCTTTCTTTGATTATTTATAAATCTATATTTGACAAAAGCCCAACGCTTTTTTTCCAGGTAGATACTTGCAGCAATCAACTTTCATTAAATTGTTAGAATTATCATTTATTCTGTTATAAAATAATAGAGAAAAAGAAGCTGGGAAAATCTTCTTCTGTTCAAGCCAATTACATGTAATGGTGAAAGGGTAAACTTTCACTAGCATAGATTTAGATCTACTATATACAGTTTGAAACTATCGTTGGTTTGAATACCTTTTTTACCTTAATAGTTTGCAGTAAATTCTGATCTAGTTACTGAAGTGTATTTCCCGAGAAGGATGCTATGTCTGAGTAATAACTTCTCATTTTCTCCTGGACATACCCATGATTTATAAACAACCTATAAAATGAACTACGCTTATTAATGTAAAAGTAATCACAGAAAAAAATGCTATGTTGCATCAAACTCAAAATATAACATCTGTGATAACACCAAACTGCTGATTTTCTTCTCCTTCCCAGAAGGAACAAATCATTATTTCAAATATAACTCTTCTGCCAGCTGTTAATGCTAGCAATATCAGTTCTTTTTCTAAGATAAAATTCTATTTCTAAGATAAAATAGTAACCCAAGGTTGTTCCAAAGCTGTGCTCCATTTTCTAAATCTGTAGAACTTTTTTTTTTTTTTTTTTTTTTTTTTTTTTTTGCTTTTTAACAAGACCATCCTTGGTAGTCGCTTTAGGTGCTTTTTCTCTCTCCAGAAATAGACATTTTTTTTTCTCTGTACCCTTCCCAATAAGAAATTGGAACTATTATTACTAATTTGATGTAAAGGATAAGTTGTTTGGAATAACCATGCAAGTACCACGTATGTAAGCACGCTTGGTGTGTGAGTGTGTACGTACATAAGTGCATAATTTGCAGACAGGAAACCCATGGGCCAAATGACACAATAGTCACAGGATAGCAAACAGCCGTTGTGCTTTGTCTCAGTACAGGCAGGTGCCTTCACATATTGTGCCAATGGAGATGCTGGATCTGGAGACCTCTTTCTACTCCTTTATTGCTGCCATCCCAGTGCGGTCGGGGGTTCAATGCCTTCATGGCACAACCCTCGCAGTACCCTCCATCCTGTGGTTACTTTCACGTGGATGGCTTTCTGCTCTGTCCCACATGTAGGTGGCTTTTGATCCATTGCACTGTGGATCTTAACCTATTTGTTGATGGGTAGTATTTTCATGACTTGGTGTCCTTGAGGGCAAATGAAGTAGGTTTTCTAGAGATGTTTTGGGTCCCAAGTAGGAGCTAATCAAGCATTCCCTGATAAAATATTATTTCTGGCAGAAAATGTTGTATTTGACATTAAAGCATTGGAAAAATATTGTATTTATTTTTCAAATAACACTTTTTACTTTAAAAAATTGAAACTTTCTGACTTTCATTTCACTGGTCGGTGTATTAAAAAAACATATGAATTGAGATGAAACACTTCTTACAAAGTCGAAAGCGTTTTATTGATCAAAAATCATGTTTTTGTTTTTGAGAATACTGGTTTAGTATTCTGCTGAAACTCAGTGTTTGAACATGATTTAGAATCTCTGTATCTTCAGTAGTATTAACTGTGAAGAAGTAGTAAATTCCTGACCAGCTCTCATTAAAGCATAAACTAACTCAGCCAGTCTGAACAGGCTGACTTAAAATCCTCCCTCTATTTTGTGCATGTACTTTCTCAGACTTCCATCTCTGAAGCCTCTCTATTCCGTGTGCATGCCTGTGTGTGTACCTGTCCCTTTCCCTAGAAAAGGAGGAATGTGCTCATCAAGAAAGGGAAAGAGCTTGTCTGTAAGGGGGTTAGTGTGCCATGTGTCAGGGAAGTTACAACACACTGGAAACTGTAGTAACTGTTAGCACTGACACTCTTGTTAGTTAATA
Organism: Heteronetta atricapilla; assembly: GCA_011075105.1. NCBI lineage: Eukaryota > Metazoa > Chordata > Aves > Anseriformes > Anatidae > Heteronetta > Heteronetta atricapilla. The sequence goes on from CM021731.1 coordinate 98,868,051, forward strand.
TGGTTTTGAATATAGTTTTCCACAGCCTGTATGTGCTGCAAATTCAAGCTTGCACTGTCCTTCAGTATCTTTCTCAGGCAGACAAACCCTCGAAGTCGATTACCACAGGAGAGAAGTCACCAGAAATTAAGAGGCTGTTACTCCAGAGACCCCAAGGTGTCCAAAAACCATAGTTTATATATAAGACATTAAAAAAAAAAAAAAAGTAAATATACATCAGTTAATGTAAATCACTGAAATTGTGTTAGGGACTCCGGGAGTACAGATTTGTAGGAAATCACCACTTTGCTAACCCTATTTAGCTCCAGCTCTTTAATGAGATTACTTAATGGCTAAAAGGCCTTTTTACCTGTGTTTAATCAAAGATTGGTGTGAGCAGTTGCTGATATGCAAGTAAACATGCAATTGTCCCAGCATTTGGGGACAAATCCTTCTGAAGGCTCTGTATATGTATGCTAAACTGTGGAATATTGCTCTTGTTAGAAGAAATAATTTATTCTTTTTTAATATTTATTAATTTTCACAACGTTTGCAGTCACCATAGCTAGCACTGCAGTTAAGTCAGCTAGAAGTTTTCTATCCTTTAAGGAAATACATATGGCATGTGTTGATAGAAACTGTCACTGAAAAGATAATGTTTGGGCTGTGCCATTGCTACAACCACTGAACTTCATGTAATTCTTGACTTTTTTTTTTGGGGGGGGGGGGGGTAAAGGGAGAGAATATCTAACTCTTAGGATGTTAGACTCTTACTCATTGGATGTGGGTGTTGAGTTTGTACAACATTATTTTTTCTATGAATGGGTACACTTGAAAATAATTAACTGTCATACAGCTTTCAAAGAGATTTGGAATTCCGTAGCCTTGAAAAATTGAGGTTTTCTTCTTTACCATTATGTTATCAAATTGTTTTCATATAGCACCAGGAATGCTTCTCTTTTAAAGTATAATTGTTTCCCTTTGTGGATGCCTGGAGAAACAACTTCTTCAGTTTTACTTTCTGATTTTCTCATTTTAAGGAAATGCTAAGGGATATGCTTGTGATAATCAGTAAGAGTATTTGTTGGCTTTGCTTATCATACATCTCTCTCTGACTTGGATCTCAAACAACCACTTAAGAGGCCACCTATGCAAGCATATGAACATAAATAAGATGAACATTTCAAGCAAATAGCTTACCTTTATTTTTGATTCAACCATCCATTATAAACGTGCATTATGCTGCACCTCCTGTTGAGATGAGCGCTGCAGGAGTCATGAGCAGAGCAGACCTGACTGCCGTCCTGATTAGATCGCCAACTGAGAAGCAGTGATTTAAACAAAATTGGCTGGGCAATGGCTGCTGATGTGCTATTGTTTTTTTAAAGCCATGGAGGCACAGTGAAGCGATCAAAGTATGAGCGTGGAAACCAAGCACTTTGGGTGCTGTTCCTGCTGTAGATGCATCACCCTTGTGAACCTGCGTCAAGTAACTTAAATGATCTGTATCTCAGTTTCCTTATCTGAAAAATAGAGAGAAAAATGCTTATTTCTCACAACTGTCCTGAGAGTCTTGTTCAAACACCACGTTGAAGATCCTGATGGTGAAAAGGGCAGTGACTTAAAGCAGGTTGTTGGGATAGTAGCTGCTGGTGGGCAGTTCTTTCTGTGCTCCAAAAAGCTGGGGAAGGTGCTATTGACAGGTAACTGAGTGCCAGAATCCCCAATTAATCATTATTTTTAATTGGGTTGTTCATATCCCATAAATGGAAACTGTAAAAAGATTTTGTTTGCAAAACAGTGATCACAGGATACTTCCAAAGCAAGACATTTACTGCTCTGGAAAAGCTGATCAATGAAATGGGCATTTCTGTTATCTCACTGCTAATTGTAGCAGTGCTGATGGGAAGAACCTTATTTTCTGTGAACGGCTATGTGGGCAATCACCTCCTCCCCATGGCTGCCTGCCAGCTATAAACCACTGAGGGTCACTCCCAAGCTGGCCATGATCTTTGGGACCCCTTATCCCTTGTCTTGGATATGGGAAAAGCATATTAAACTTAAGGTGCTTTAGACAACAAATGCCTATCTTCCCCACAGAAGTTTTGGAGCCACAGATTTGCTGGGAACAACCATCTCAGTGTTTGGAAGTTCCCACAGTCGTGCCACCCCCTCAGCATTTCCAGCAAGAAACGTGCTCCTCTCTTCACCAAGCATCTGTTTCCTCATTCTGAGAAGCTTTTTCTGTGGTTGACAGCTGAGGGGAAAAGCAAGGAGGTGTATGCAGAGGAGAGTGAGGGACACAAAGTGTACCTGCTGTTAAGCTGCTGAAAGGGCCCTGAAAATGGACAAGTGGGGTACTGAGAGGAATGGTCTCAGGATAGAAGGATGGCAAGGAAAAGAGGGGGTTTCAGAACTAGGGGAGAAAGGAAAAAAATAGAAATATGATATAAATGGGATGAAAATTTAGGAATATAACAAAATGGGGGGGGGGGGGACAGGGATTTCTGGGGGTAAATTGAACAGTAGTTTAGCTTATAGATGTTATGAAGTGGGGGATTTGTATCTCTTTGTCATTCATTACTAGAATTGCTTATAATGGACACTACCAAAATGACAAAATACTGCTTGAATGTTATCCCTGCAGGACACCGCTATTATTTACATGCTTCTTCTACTGTGCATAACCAATTAAAGGCTGATTTCTGCCATTGTTTGCATATGCAGAAAGGAGTGCCAATGATGTGTGCTTAAATTAACTTGTTGGAATTTGTAAGCAGATGAGCAAACTTCCCATGCTGCAGTCCCATAGCTCTGCCTCAGTACAGCTTATATTCCTGCCATTAAAACGGGAGCTGAATCTGAGGGAGGCCCAGATATGGTGGCTAGGGAGAGGTGAGTAATGGCTATGACTCAAGCCTCTGATGGAAAGGGATATTATTAGTGCCAGTGGGAAAAGAAATTCCTCTCCGTGAAACAACTGGCTGTTGTGGCATCTGCTTAAAAAAAAATAATAATCCTTTCTCCTGGCACATTTTGAAATAAAAGCTGAAACACTTAAGAGCTCTGCTTTGTGCACATATCTCCTTAACCATCCTGAATTCATGCCAGAGTTTGCTGGAAATTTCTGGGAAGGAAGCAGAGTTACCTGATAGGGTCTGTACACTAAAATCTGCAGATCCTGTGTGTGGCAGTCATTTGGAGGAAGCTGACATAGGAAAGGATGTGACCTCTATGCAGACGGCTGCCTCTAGGCTGACCAGGGTCTCTTCTCACAACAGATTTGGGGTGAACTTCTGTCTGAATTATGCAGCAGCTTTCTGGAGGTACTGCACAGGATATTGTCCTTTGCAGAGATCCATAAGATTGCTTATTTTCTCTCACAATTTTGTAGATTTCTGAAAATTTGTAAAGAAAAAATAGTTTCCATCAGTAACTTGTTTCATACCAGGCAGTTTAAGTGAAAGAAAAAAAAACTGATCTTGTATGAAGCATTTTCCTTATGTCTGTTAAATGTCCACTTTGTTTTGCTGTGTTTTAGGAAGCCTATGGTGGTGGTAAATTCACTTTATTCTTTTGGTTACTTCAGCATTCTAGGTAGCCAAAGCACTATTTGGAGGAACCCACAACCTTTATTCATTTTAGAAAAATAACCATCTTTCTTCCATCTTCCAAATGATTGGGTGTGCATACTCCTCTTTGCTATTACTTATGTACATATAAATATTTTTGAGATTACTTCTGTTTGGACAAGAGTTGAACTAGCCCTCAAAGGGAAATGCGGAGCGGAAAAAAAAAGGCATGGAAATGCATACAATTACATGTTACAGCTAATAAGAAAACACCCTGTGGTCTTCAAGTATAAACATATGCATTACTTAACTGTGAAACTGGAAATTACTTGACCTGTTTTAGTTTAGAGAAATTAAACTGATAAAGGATTTGCAGGTATATGAATTTATTTTAGAGACTATTGGAGACTAATCATTCTCTGGCAGTGAACTTATAAAATGTTTTTATTTAGGGTTAAAATGTTTTTATTTAGGGTTTTGGTTTGTATTTTTTAATCAGATTGTTATTTAAAAGCATTCCTCTAACAGTATCCAGGGTCTGATAATAGGGTTCTGAATATTGTGTGTTCTTCAAAATACAGAATCTTCCTCTAATTTTATGAATGGTAATTTGTACAAACACACTTTTTATATTGGAACTGTGTTGGTATGCAAGAGTGGGATTGATTTTTATTTATTTATTTATTTATTTTTCAGAGATATACAATATTCTAAAGCGTGATATAACCAGAAATACCATTTCAGAAAGGGGCATTCACTCTCAACATTTTGAAAACGCAATTTGGGCAAGATTTGACTAAAGGGCAAAGATGTGTCTGTATATGCCATATTTGATCTCATGGATTTGTGATCACTACCTCAACTTCTCAATTATATCAGGCAGAGCTGCATAAAAATAAATACGTTAATTCAGACTCTAAGCCTGAAAAATTAAGTTTCTACCAGCAGCTTCTAACAGTTGAATTCCAGCTTGGTTCAGAACTTCATTTATATCCAGTCATTTTAATACGAATCATGGTATTTTAGCAATTTGCTTTTTGTTAAACTACTACGCACTTGTTAGTTCTTAATCTGTTTTTTGTTAGTTTGGGGGTGACAGGAAAATATACATAAAGTGGAAAAACTTCCTAGGAATTTCAGGTGTGTATCTTCCGGCTTTCGGGAATAATGAGTATTTTCACCTCAAAGCTGAAACAGCCCCTGCCTTGAAGCTGAAACATTAGGTGCCACTACTTTCATTACTTCTATAAGGATTTCCTTTAATATTACTAAAAAAAAAAAAAAAAAAAAAAAAAAAAAAAACCTTGGATGCAACTGCTTTGCCCTCAAGGTTTATCCTGTATTTAATAGGCCCTAGACTTAGTACTTATCCTTCACATACACTGCCTCTGTATCAGTACGCATGTAGCTCAGGAGTTTAAAAATTCAGGGGGGACTTAAGAGGAATGATGTCAACTGGATTTCATCCTAAGTAACATATTTTACAATTCAAGGTTAACCTGGTTGCTAATGTTAACTAGGGCCTCAGGTGCAACGCAGCACATAATTTTTGTTGCAAGACAAAACCAACCAAACAAACGCCCCCAAAATATCACTCCAGTAGCTTTTGGTTTAAGTCATCTGGAATCCTGTGTTGTAATTTGTTGTAGCATCTTCTGTGCTTTAATAACATACTGTGTTTCAGATCCTGGCAGATAGTGTTTTGGGGCTCTGCTGATGTTAACATAGCCAGCATAAGGGGAGAGGGATGGAGAGAGCTTTTTGCAAGCCTGCTAGGCACTGTAATCCTGTTATTGAAAAAAAAAAAAGAAGAAAGACATTTTTCCAAACAGCAGGTGCACAAAATAAACCAGACAGGAGCAGGAATAGTTTTTATGGTCATACATCATTTTAATCAGTGCTTCACCTCTCCAAATCCCCAAGCATAAGTCTTTCCAAGTATGTATGTATACAAACACACATGTGCACACAAAATACATAAAAGATTTTTAAAAATACTGCAGAATTTTGCTATTGTGAATCCCATAGTATAACAAACATATTCTGAAGTCCAGCCTCCTTCCAAAGCAAAGTATTTCATAATAGCGAAAATCCTGTAAAAGCAAACAAATCCTGTCATTTTGTGAACAATCTCTGGGCAGCGTAGGTTATTTTAATGGGTGCATCATTTTAAACTTAGCCTTCACCATCTGTTCTACCCTCTTCACAAATGGAAAAAGAACATAATTCACAACTGTATCATAAAATGTAAGATGGAAGTGATTTAAATGGGCTTATATTCCTTATTCAATAAAGTTTGCATCTGTTATGTTTGTTCTTATAAATTGTGGGAGGACTGGAGGATTGTTTTACCCGGAATGCTTTTTGTAGTTGTCTTAAGGCAAATAAAAATTGAGTCATATCTGCAGGATAAGTTCAAGTCTGTTGGCAAAATACAGTTTTATAAATGAGGAGAAAAAATACAAAAAAAAAAAACAAACAAAAAAAACAAAACAAAAAAAAAACACCATAGAATTGGCCAGAGAATTTGGGCTCTAAGAGTGTAACAGGTGAAACAAGGGACACAGCCATGTCCTGTAATAATGGTTCTGTGCACTGGCATTTCAACAGTCCTCAATGTCTGTCTTCTCTGGCTGAGACTCTCTCTGATCATGACTGTGATGGGGAGAATAGAAATTCTTTCTTAACATTAGCTTTGCCTTCCCCACGCTCTGAGGTTTTGTTTTGTTTTATGGTCAGCTAGCCTCCAAAGGAGTTAAGTTTGCAATATGGGCCACTCTGGTATCTCCGGACCAAGCACGGAAATCAGCTCACTGCCTCTTCTGCCCCAGAGCCATGGTCCTGCTGCCAGAGCTGGAGCAGGGCAGACTCAGATGTTTGCCATATTGTGATAAAAATTTGTGCTGCTGCTTCAGTATCCTGGATTACCTAGAACTTGTTGAAGGTGCTGTCTTCATCCTTTTACTGAAGATTATGTTACAAAGCCTTAAGAGATTGTGAGTAGACGCATGAATTAGGCGTTCCTCATTCAGGGAAAACTCTGAGGATTGTGCCTGGAGTGGCATCAGCATGCTCAGTAATGAAGTTTGGCAGTTCACGTCTAAGCTTTCAGGGTAAAGGTGTGTTGGGAGTGTAAGTATGAAAAGATAAAGAAAATCACTTTAGGAGGAAAAAAAAATGAAAACACTGGTTGGGGAACCAGACTCTGTAAAGAATAACACATGCACTTTGTGAGAGATCAGTGAGCCCAGAAGTATTCAAATGAGCGGTTTCTTGCTTGTGAAAGCAGTACAGAACTGAGTCCTGTTGTTTTGACAAAGCTTCAAAAATATGGAAAGAATATGTTGAAGTCCATCACAGTTAGATGGTTCGGTTAGATTGTTTAGTCTGAAAAGAAAAAAGAGGTATGAAAAAAGGAGGCAGCGCTTGTATAGTTCCAACTACTTACCTATGTTTTCATATATGCTTATATTTTGACTAGAAGCATGAATACCAAATGTATGCATTTTGAAAGTGTTTTACCTGATTCCAAAGCAATCACACCAATATGTTTTATTTCTATGTTTTCCTTTTAAGAAATCTTACTTGTACATTTAGTTTGCAGAATAGAAATCCTATACTCTCACATACTGTGCTTTAGTCAGTGTCTTGGATATACTGAACAAAAAAACCCCACCTTTTAAAAATGCATATTTGCATGAGATGAGTTCTTAAGAGTTGCTTTGTTCTACTAGATAACTTTATTTCAAATAATTTCTTCGGTGTATCTGCTGATATTTCTGCTGAGTATTTGCTGAGGAGGCTGGCTGTTCTGTACATAGGAGGAATCCTGGAGCTGTGTGTGAAGCGTTGCATATGAAGGGAAACTTGCTAGGCTGCCTCCCTGGTTGGGGGGGGGGGGACATGGGGGGCATTGTTCTCTTGTAAGCATAGGTGGATAGAAATGAGCTTGCTTCTGGCAGCCTGAATTTGGCCCATATCTTGGTTTAAGTTTGATCCTTACCTAATTGTGTCTTAATAGAGTGACTACACATGGGCACTTTCTGTAAACTTTGAAATTAAAGTTGCGATTAAGAGTGACACCCTGAAATGTACTCTTTGTAAAATCGTGGAATTATTTTGTCTAGCCTTGATAAGGCCATGTATAAGATGAAGGTAGTACATGTATCCTACTTCATGAAAGTGATATATTTGTATTGGAATTGATTTAAGGTATATCTTCAATTAAATTATTCTTAGAAGTATTTAATTGCCCTCCCCTACACACACACCTAGAAGCCCACAAATTAGCCATCCAAAACTGCCCATCATCAATAGAGTCTCCTGTGACCTGCATTAACAGAAGCTTGTCACAAATCTGGCTCCACAGTCAAAGTGGTGGAAATAGTGCAGATGGATTTATGGAATACCAATAAAAACCTTTTATATAGGACCATCCCAAGAGACCAGTCTTTCATATACTCTGGGGTGCATAAATCACTGACAAATCTGCCTGGCAAGCTTGTCTTGGAATTTGATTTATTAACCAAGTGAATTTAACAGTTTATAGACTTGTTCATTTGAACTTGTTAGACGAGTTCTCTGCACATATTTGAAACACCACTAAATAGCATGTGCTGCTAAATGATAACTGCTTCCACACTACTGCCATTCCTCCACACTTTATATTGTAGGCTAGAAACGCCAGTGATGTGCTACGGTGTCTCCTATGAGCATTAATAACCCATTTTGATTGAATATAATTTGTAAGAAACATCTCAAAGACGATGGGAGTCTCAAAAACATTTATTTGCAAGCAAGCAGAGATTATTCTGTAATGGCTAAATCACTTTAGTTTAATTCTTCCTCTGAAATTTCTTCTTTCGGGTTTCATGGAACAAACAGATTAGTACTACCATTTGCACATTGACACCTATTGCAGACTGGTCCTCTCCATCAGGTAGCCTTTTTCCATTTTAATAATTCTGCCTGGTTGAATGAAAAGTGCCTCTTTGCAGCAAGCCAGTCAGGCACAGAAAAACCCTGTTCCCTCTTTTCTGAAGAGGCATAATATCTTTCTAAAGGTAGCATTAATAGCCGTCTGCCAACCAGAGTGCTTCCATATATACGAGACGGTGTTAACCAAGAGAGGGAAAAGTGCTCTTCTTCTGGAAACCTGAAGGTTCAGCAGCTGGATGCTACTGAGTGAGGGAGAAGGCAAGGAGAACTCTGAGCTCCAGAAATGATCCCTCTGAGCAGAGGCTGGACCCCAGCAGGGTCAGTCACCTGTGCCTTCCTGTAGGACGTGTGATTGCAGGCATTGCAATGGACTGAATGCAAGCATCCAATGTACTAATAGTGCTATTATGTATGCAGGTACTATAATTAGGAGGACAGGTGGAGGAGGCACATGTCTATTAGCACATGTTTACACTTACAGGCTTCAAATTATGAAATTTCCATACAGTGTATGGAAATATGAATTCTTGCTCTCAGCATATCATAGCCTACAAGCAGATTCTGACTGATGTAGTGATACGGTCTTTACTCATAAACGCTGTTTCAAAATATTGGAATATGTGCTATTAAAATGTGTAGATCTTAATCACAGTTCGCCTTTTAAATGTTTGATACATTAATATTCTTCTTAGATAAAAGTACAGATACATCATTGTTACTGGAGAACTTGTAACCTGCTAAACTGAGGCCTTGATAACATGAAGTTAGTAAAATTCATTACAAAGACAAAAACTGAAACAAAAAAAAGGTATAGAAAAATATTGCAGCATGTGTTAGGCAGTGGGAGGGAGAGATTTGCATGATCACTTAAATTTCAATTTATGAGCCTTCTGTTGCTATTTTCAGTGATGCAACTTAAATTTGCCTTTCTGATCTCATTACAAAGTCCACTTAGTGGACTTTATTTCAATCTGCTGTTTGTTCTTTCATATTTACTCTCAAGTGTAAGAGTTGCTGGTGCAGGTCTCAGATAAAACCTTGCAGCGGTCTGTGGCTTCATAAGAATTGAGTGACATTCTCTAAGAATGAGGGTAAATTAACACCAGATTAGCATCTAATAAATGCTCCTGAAATTAATCACACACAGTAATTAATAGATGGCAAAACATCTCTTTTTCTTTAATGAATGAGCAAAATGTCTCATCTGATAATGCACTCAGGATAACAAGGAAGAAAGTAATGTTAACAGAAGGCTTCTTTCTTTGCTGTGAATTTGGGAAATCCTCTCCTTGCTTTGCCACCCACTCTCAAAAAGTGCTGTGACTGTGGCTGGCAGAAAGAAAAGCAAACATTGCCGAGCCAGATATTCGCAGCTGTATATGTGTCTCAGCTGTGCCGACCCATCTGCAATAGTTGCCATCTGCCAATTGCTTTAGTTGGGGAGCATCTGGAAGGTGAGCCATTTTAAAGAGAATCTGCTGCACAGCAGGGAAACAATTTCCTCCTTTTTCTTTTTAATCTTGCTTCCTTCTTCTGTTTTCTGTCCCGTGACTTGTGTATGCAGTAGGAATGTTAGCATATAGTAAGTACCTTGCGTTGCTTATAATTCATAGTTGTAGTCAGTATCCCCACACCAATAATGTACTGAGAAATGTGTTACTCCCTCCAGTACCCCATGGAGGAAGGAGATGAATCAGACCACCTATGATGAGAATAGTACAATGCTATGCTCCCATCCTCCACCATTTTTAACTGTGAGTAAGTTCCTTCTAATACTCCCCTATTATATGAGTTATACAGGAAAGGATACTTCACTTCAATCTCCTCACATTTCTGAAATATTATTAGATAATCATCTTTGTAGGTTTGGCTTCCAAGGATTTACTTTCGATGATCTGGCCCTTTAATTACAAAATATAGATATAAACAAACATCTTGTGATCTAAGCATATCTTATGGTTATAAATAAAAAAAATGTGAAAAGACTTCCTTTGAATAAATGGGAAAGAATACACAAAAAGCCCCCTTCCTCCAATGTTTGTGGAGGAAAAAAAAATGTGCTTTGTACATCAAAGACAGTGAAAAAGTAGAGCTGGAAATCATATCTCTTTGCAAAGAATAATATTCAAGCCACCTTTGCTTATGTTGGTAGTGTTTCTAATAATGTTTTATGAAGAAAATTTAAAATTATATTTTTCTCTGTTTATATTTTTGATTTGATGAATTAAGAAGAATTTAGGACTTCTGCTTTGGAGAGGATTTCACTTTTCAAGACTGTTCGGCCTTCTACTTGGTATAAGAAGGCTGAGTAACAATTATCTATGGCCACTGATATATATTTTTTCCCCAGATACATACCTTTAAGAATTACCCACCACGACCACCAAAAAAAAAAAAAAAATGCACCAACTAACCAATAATGACAACAAAAAAGAGGGGAAAAAAACAACACCAAAACCCGCAAGCACAAGGCATGACAAACGCTAATCTTGTCTTGGAATCAAAGTTAGGATTTAATAGTGAGAAATGATGATCAGATTTGTGTGAGCAACAGGAAACAAATACACTAAAATGGCTGTTTACTTCTTTGCATCCAGATCTTACCCATGTTATGTTTGAGGCGATGCCAGAGTGTCACTTTCACAAGGCATCTACATCAGAAGCTATAAACAGAAGAAAGGATTTTGTCAGGATAAAAGAAAAATATTGGGAACTTCTATCAACTTTATTTTTCTGGCTCTGCAGGCTTTCCTCAGTTGGACTCCACACAACTATTTTCTTTTTTTTTTAAAAAAAAAAAAAAAATGCTGTAAAATTCTTTCTGCTTGTGCATTAGCTTTTTATTTACTGTTGCTTCTGAGCAGGAGGTTGTCATTCCTAAGTTTCTTTTTTCAGTCCCCAAGTCATGTGCTTTAAAAGCAAATTCCCTTTCTATTTCTTTTGTGTTGGTATTGTGGACGTTTATTTCTGGCAACTGATTTTGTAGGATTCTGGTCCTTGGCTGTGCTTTTTGGATTCTCCCCAGTTGTTCCTGTTTAGGGCCTGGTATCTTGAGCTCATTAATCTAATGATCTAGGAAGTTTCCTGCTGCTAATCCTGGTTGTTGGGCCCTGTGTTTGTTATGCTTACTCCTGTGTATGACATGGTATGCTAAATCACCTGTCATGACAAGCTTCACGTGAAGTGCAGCCATGATTGCTTCAGTAGGATCACGCGCACTCCAAGGGCTGGTCAGTAGGGGTCAACCTACCCTATGCATATGCTAAGACTTGCTTGTGTGCACAGAACAAGCTCTCCAAACTTAATTTTCCTATACTAGCTATTGCTGAGTAAAAGCAGTGAGTCAGTATCTATGTCTGTGTCAGCATCTGGTGGACTGCCAGCATGGGGCTTGGCCTGTGGGTAGGTGGCAAAGAGCAAGTCACATTGCAGAAAGCCGCCTTCTCTACTGAAGATCAAGGTATTATTGTTATCGTTGTGATTTGAATGCAAAGTGGATTCTATGGCTAACAGTTTAAAAAGGGACAAGAAGTTCAAGTATTTTCTCATTCTTAAAAAGATAAAATAGCAGTCATCTTTCTGCCACGTGAAAGGTGCTCCAAGATGCAATTAAGAATATTGTATTTACTATATAAAGCCCCAAGGGTACTTAAATCCTGTCTACCTGAGCTTGTGAGCTGAACTTGTCACTGTCATTTCAAAATGCAATTGAGTTCTAAACTAGTCTCTTTTTATTTGTAGCCCACACAGTTTATGGGAGTCTTTTGTGGCCATCCGCAGTCCTGGCTTCGTGACAAGGAGAACAGGAGCCCTGACCTGATCTGAGGACAGTCAGGCTGCTTATCCAGATGCTCCTTTTTATGAAGTACCCAGACCTCCAACAAAGCTATGCAAAGCTAGGAAGCAGTAAGTTTTCTGTACAGCCCTTTTAATTTTCATCACAAATTTATCGTGTTGATTTTATAAGCTGTTATTTCCTAACAAAAGCCAGCAAGTATTTTTAGTTGGTGGAATAGTCTCTTGCGGTGGGTATAATTGTGTTTAGATTAATGTTGATAGCGGTTTGCATAACTTCAGTTGTGTGGTGGTCCACTTCCCAGTAAAGACGGAAAGCTATTGACTGGTAATCCTGCTAAAGGTTGAAGGTTTGAAGAATTCCCTGCATCATCTTCATTACAGAGATCACTTGCTGGTATAACTGATAGCAGTGATTAAGGAGCAAGGTAGTAGCCTTGAACTGAGAAGGAAGTTCTCAGTTCAAGGAAGTATATCTGGGTGTGATAGGACCTCTGGTCATTTTCACTCATGGTTTACTAGCTGTATCAGTCAGTCCATATTTTTTGTGTACAGTAATAGCCAAAACTGATCACAGTACTCCAGCTGAGCCTTTATCTAGGTACAAGATGAGTAGCAGGCTTACTTAACAAGTCTTGCTGCAAGAAAGAAATTTTTCCATGTATTTAAGTCTCCCAGTAAGTATGGGTTTAAGTTACGGTAAAGCTTGGACACGGTGGGGGGGAAAAGAAAAATACAATGGAAAGGAGACTGGATCTCTGCAACAGGTTACTGCAGCAGGTTTGCTTGTGAACTTCAGGCTCTGCTATGGGATGCTTTTCAGAGATGTTTACATGAAAACAGATCAGGAAGAGCAAAGCTGGAGCTGAAACTGCCTTTCTGTATGGTAAAGGGTCGAATAATCTCTCCAGATGATCTCTCTAGCTCCCTTCTAGTCCTGTGACTCATTTAAAGAAAGAAATTAATAAATTAAGTCACCCAGAGTATGGGTGAGTAATGGCCTTGTGCCATTTTGCCTCTTCCCATAAATGTGTGCTGTGTCTTAATGTTTGAGATATTTGAGCCATATAAAGAATACATTTTTGCACACTACTATTAAAGAGCATTTTGCAGGAAGAGAGTTTAATTGTATAAACAGCCCCATTTGTTTGCAGGAAAAAAAAAAAAAGAACAACCCATCCCTCAGTGAAATTCTAATGGTCCTGTCTTAAAAAAACATCGTGAATAATGCATACAGTGAGTTTAGTCCGGTTTTACCTAGACCAGCTGCAAAATGCTGGAGGCAAGTATGTACTGCAAGCTGAAATCATTAATAGCAGTACATTTGCTGGGATAAAAATAATGATAATAATAAAGCAATATACCAGTATAGGGAATCACTCACATTGTGTGCAGTGTATTGGAAAATAAGGTGTTCTTAACTGCAGTTCATACTGAGTTGCATCTTTTTGTGTGTCATTCTTGACATGAATCGTTGGAATGATTAGAGAGGATAATATGATATGCACATTGACATGAATAGGTATAACACTTCATCTCAGTGACACCTCATGCCTGAAAAAGTCAGAAAGATTACTGTACTAGATGCAGCTGAAAGTAGTCTTTAAAATAGCAAATATAATTCTTTAGTTTACAGAATTCCCTAAGTCTTGTAAGAAAGAGTGAAATTTTGATGTTTTTGAGGAGAAGTGAGCTGTGGATATTTAAACATCTTCATCTCTGTCTAAGTTACTGCACAAGACAGATCCTTGCTGAAGCTAGAAATTAAATTGTACTAAAAATTAAGTACATGCTGAACTGATTGTTTATTATGATATAAAGACTCAGTAGCTTTAATTGGAAAGCAATCTATAAATTATTGCAAGATTTGCATTTGTTTTGACTTATGTTTACACAGGCCAGGAAGAAATAGAACAGGGTTGTAAATTAGTACACAGGCCCATACTGTAGCATCAAGCGGGTTTAGTAACATGATGCTGTGTTTTTATTCACAATACATTTCATAACCCTCTTAATGTGTCAGAAACTGAATGAGAAAAACTTTTAAAATGGAAAAAAAAAAAATCCTTAGCAGGTGGCATTCAGCTGAAAAAGCAAATCCAGATTGCTTTAAGAAGGTAAGTTATCCTATTGCTCCAGATAGGACAAGATTTTGATCTCTAATTTGTGCAAATTTGTGGGAAACTTGTGGAAAATGGTAATCTCACCAGGTAAAGAGCGAGCTGAGAAAGCACATCATATTAAAACAGGCCTGAAAGGTTATTTTTTAGTTCCCTGCTCATTTACACAGAGCAGACCTGACATACACATCTTACAGGATCCTGAGGAGGCCATTTCCGCCTCCCCAGCTACCTTTTCAGCATTGTGATTAGAATATCACATATTCTCTGATAAACCAAGAGTGTTTTTTTCTTTCCTGCTGATTTGTCACTTTGATATGTGTGTTGAGAACAGAACTGCTTCAAAATAGATATATTTACCCAGACCTCTTATCTTTGCTTTAGTGTCTTTGCAAAGCCAGAGACAGAAATTTAAGTGTCCTGTTCTCCACAGATGTGCCTTGTCTGACTAACCAGTCCAGTCTATTCACATGCTCAGTGCTCCATGTGGCCCTGAGCTTGGAGACCACCATCTGTGAGATGTATAACAAAGATGATCAGGGAGAGGGGAAAGAAAATATATAACTTCCCCTATTTTTTTCTTTTTGTTAGTTAAAGAACAAAGTGTTGTTCAGAAGCAGAGAGGTTGTTCCATTTGAGGCAGTTTTTAAGATAAGATCATTAGTAATTCATGATTCTTTTTTGTTTAGGAAAAAAAAGGGGGGGCGGGGAATAAGGAGTGCTCTTGACTTACCAGGCTAATCAATGAGGTGAAAAGTGAAAATCTCGCTTTGTAGGACAAATTTTAAATCTGTGTAAACTTATATCCTTGTAACGTGGATGTTTTTCATGGTCTATTCATATGGAAAATTAGAAGCTTCCAAATTAAGGAAAAAAGGACAAAAAAAACCACCCAACCTACTAACAAGAACAACAACAACAACAACAACAACAACAACAAAAACTCAACAACCTGAAAATATAAGACAAATTTAATTTAAATTAATTTTAAAGTAGTTTATTTTCAATTTAGTTGTCAGAATATAACTCTCCTACAGAAGACAAAAATCTAGATACGCTTAAGTGGTATGAGCTTGAGATGGAGAGAAGCTTTGCTTTCTTCTGTAGTAAAAATTAGACTTCGTAAAACATTTGACTGTAATTTTGAAGATAACATAAGCTTTTGAGATGTGAGCAATGACTGTCCATTTTATCCGATTCTAATAATGTTTTCTAAGCTGCTTTAATAGATCTTGTCTAAATATCTTGAGTCGAGCTTTGGAATAGGATGCTTATCCAGTGTGGGGAGACATAAAAATTGCTTTGGCAAAGTTGGCAGGCTAGGTGTAGGGACTATTTTCTGCCTCAGATGGTGAGGATGGGCTGTGCAACTTATTTAGCTGCTCACCTGAGTCCAAGAGATTTGAGGAGCACCATGATTGATATGAAAACCATGCAACATTTCTACTAGCCATGTTGTCTGATTTAAAAAAGAAAAAAAAATCTTAAAAAAAGAAATCAAACTAAAAATCAATCAATCAAACAAAAGAAAAAAAAAAAAAAAAAACACCTTATACTTCAACATGTCTGTATGCCCTCCTCTGTGAGCCTGCACAATCACTGTTTAGGGGTGGTGTGGGAAGAGGAAGGACTAGATAATTTGTGCAGAAGAGATCCACATGGAAGAACAGTGAGAGACTGTAACATGTAGAACATGTAGATTGTAACAAAGAGTAAGGGAGGTAAATCCTCTGAAAAGTTTTTACTGGTAATACTAGTGTTATTTTTTCCTGAGTGTATATGAGCCAAATTTATAAGTGCTATGTATAGTGTCATACAGTCTGAGCTTGGGGAATTTTATAGAAGAGGAGGTATGCAACTAATTGATTTTGAAGAAGAAAATGGAATAAAACAGGTGGAGGGTGGATCCACCTCTGGTAAAATCTGGAATAGGAATTTGGCTGTTATTTTAACTATATTTTAACAATATTTTATTCTCACTGTTTTCATTTAAATTTCTGCTATAGGAAGTGTTATAGAAACCATGCCCAAAATGAAGCACAGAGTTAGCCATATTGAAAAGCAGTCATTGAAACATTGTTCTTAACCATTAGATTCTTTTATTCCATTATAGTTATCTGACTGTAATTCTCTTTATCTGGACTGTAGTTCTCTTCAAAATTGTGGCTATGTAACTTAGAAATATTTTTGTAAGGTAAAGCTTCTGCAATAAAAGTTTTTAAAATTTCAAGTGTGTGACTCATTAAAGGTGAGCTAATAACAGTAACATGAAAAAATATTGACAATAGTTGTAATTTTATGCAAGTGTTGTTCTAGGTAGGGGGTTGTCAACATTTTTTTTTAAGTTGACAAAAAAATACTGGGCTCTGAATGTCTTTTAATTCACATCTTAATTTTAAAACTTCATCACCTAGGTTTTTAGGCTAAAGAGAGGCATTTTTCATTGAAATACACAGTTATTGCTGTAATTTTTTACTTGGAGGCTGTGTTAAAATGAACTAATTACCTACAGTGCTCTGTCTCTTAATACTTGCCATTGTTGGAAACCACAGGCATTTCTGTATTTGCACTTATGCACTAGGATAGCATTAGGAGGGACATTAAAATGGAGAAGAATTTAAGTTGCTATGGATTTGGATATTATTTTGACATCTACATGATGACTTCATTAAAGCTACTGTGTATAATTCTACAAAAAGTTCTGACAAAGTTGTCATTAGGTTCAGTAGGGCCAGTGTGATTCTGTTCTAAACTTTCCAATATGTGGCCATGTATAGTAACCTCTATTCAAATATTTTGCTTTTCAAAACACTTCTTGTTATTAGCATCATGCTAAATGTTATCATAGAATCATAGAATATCCTGAGTTGGAAGGGACCCTTAAAGATCATCAAGTCCAACTCTTGACACCGCACAGGTCTACCCAAAAGTTCAGACCATGTGACTAAGTGCACAGTCCAATCTCTTCTTAAACTCAGTCAGGCTCGGTGCAGTGACCACTTCCCTGGGGAGCCTGTTCCAGTGTGCAACCACTCTCTCTGTGAAGAACCCCCTCCTGATGTCAAGCCTAAACTTCCCCTGCCTCAGCTTAACCCCGTTCCCGCGGGTCCTGTCGCTGGTGTTAATGGAGAAAAGGTCTCCTGCCTCTCAACACCCCCTTACGAGGAAGTTGTAGGCTGCGATGAGGTCTCCCCTCAGCCTCCTCTTCTCCAGGCTGAACAGGCCCAGTGCCCTCAGCCGTTCCTCGTACGTCTTCCCCTCCAGGCCTTTCACCATCTTCGTAGCCCTCCTCTGGACACTCTCCAACAGTTTCATGTCCTTTTTATACTGTGGTGCCCAGAACTGCACACAGTACTTGAGGTGAGGCCGCACCAGCGCAGAGTAGAGCGGGACAATCACCTCCCTCGACCTACTAGCGATGCCGTGCTTGATGCACCCCAGGACACGGTTGGCCCTCCTGGCTGCCAGGGCACACTGCTGGCTCATATTCAACTTGCTGTCTACCACGACCCCCAGATCCCTCTCTTCTAGGCTGCTCTCCAGCGTCTCATCGCCCAGTCTGTACGTGCAGCCAGGGTTTCCCCGTCCCAGGTGCAGGACCCGGCACTTGCTCTTATTGAACTTCATGTGGTTGGTGATCGCCCAGCTCTCCAACCTATCCAGATCCCTC
This sequence comes from Heteronetta atricapilla, assembly GCA_011075105.1. Taxonomy (NCBI): domain Eukaryota; kingdom Metazoa; phylum Chordata; class Aves; order Anseriformes; family Anatidae; genus Heteronetta; species Heteronetta atricapilla. Next base: position 98,886,125 of record CM021731.1, read on the forward strand.
TGCAAGGCCTTTCCACCCTCATTCGAGTCCACAACTCCTCCAAGTTTGGTGTCATCAGCAAACTTGCTCAAAATACCTTCTATTCCTACATCCAGATCATTTATAAAAATATTGAAAAGTACTGGCCCTAAAATGGAGCCTTGTGGGACCCCACTGGTGACCGCCCGCCAGCCTGACGCAGCCCCATTTACCATAACCCTTTGGGCCCTGCCCGTTAGCCAATTGCTCACCCATCGGATGATGTTTTTATTTAGCTGTATGGTGGACATTTTGTCCAGTAGGATTCTATGGGAAACCGTGTCAAAAGCCTTGCTGAAGTCCAAAAAAATCACATCAGCTGGTTTCCCTTGGTCCACCATACGGGTGATCTTATCATAAAAGGAAATCAGGTTAGTTAGGCAGGACCTACCCTTCACAAACCCATGCTGGCTGGGACCAATGACTGCTTTGTCCCCGAGGTGCGCCTCAATAAGTTCGAGAACCATCTTCTCCATGATTTTACCAGGCACTGACGTGAGACTGATGGGCCTGTAATTGCTAGGGTCTTCTTTCTGACCCTTCTTGAAAATCGGCACAACATTTGCCAGCTTCCAGTCTACCGGGACCTCTCCAGACTCCCAGGATAGTTGAAAAATAATTGAGAGAGGTTCCGCGATGACGTCCGCCAGCTCTTTCAGCACCCGGGGATGAATCCCATCAGGACCCCTGGACTTGTAGGGATCCAGGTGGAGTAGCAAATCCCGCACACGTTCAGGGTCAGTTGGGAGTTTGTCATCCCCACCGTCCCGGTCCTCCAGCTCAGGGCACCCTGGGTCCCAAAGCCCATCATCAGCATTGAAGACAGAGGCAAAGAAGGCGTTAAGCGTCTCTGCTTTGCCTATGTCATTGTCTGTGAGGAGACCTTCCCTATCAAGGAGCGGCCCTATGTATTCTTTAGGTCTCCTTTTTCCATTCACATATCTAAAAAAACCCTTTTTATTATCTCTCACAGACACAGCCAGCTTCAACTCTAGGTGTGCTTTAGCCACACGAACTTTCTCCCTACAAACACGAACAGCATCCCTGTATTCTTTCCATGACACCTGGCCCTCCTTCCAGTAGCGAAAGACTCTCTGTTTCCACCTAATCTCCATAAGAATGTCCCTGGTCAGCCACGCTGGCCTCCTGCCCCGCCTGCCTGACTTGCAATATTTAGGAACTGCCTGTTCTTGTGCTTCTAGGAGGCATCGCTTAAAGAATGACCAGCACTGGTGGACATCGAGGCCTTCAAGAGCAGTTTCCCAGGGGACCTTGCTGACTAGTTCCCTGAGCAGCCTGAAGTCCGCCTTCCCCATATCTAGGGATGAGGTTTTGGTGGCACTTTTCCTTCTGTCACCGTAAATTTTGAACTCAACCACTTCATGGTCGCTATGACCGAGGCGGCCACTAATCACCACATCTCCCACCAGGCCCTCTCTGTTTTCTAGCAACAGGTCTAGGAGGGCACCTTTCCTAGTTGGCTCCGTTAGCACCTGCACCAAGAAGTTATCATCTGGGTGCTTCATGAACCTCCTGGACTTGCTCGTGTCAGCCGTGTGGCACTCCCAGTTAACGTCTGGCAAGTTGAAGTCCCCCATAAGGACAAGGGGAGTTAATCTCGAGGCCTCTCTTAGTTCTGTAAAGAATAATTTATCGGCGCTATCGTCCTGGCCAGGCGGTCTGTAATAGACTCCCACAACGACATCCCCTTTATTCGTTCGTCCCTTGATCCTTACCCAGAGGCTCTCAACTTTGCCGACCTGAAGTTCCACACAGTCCAGCCCCTGCTTCACATACATCGCCACCCCACCACCTTGCCTACCCTGCCTGTCCCTCCTGAAGAGCCTGTAACCATCTATCGCAACACCCCAGTCACAGGACTCATCCCACCAGGTTTCGCTTATGCCGATGATGTCGTAGTTGCGGGACTGGGCCAGTACTTCTAGCTCATCCATTTTATTCCTCATACTGCGTGCGTTCGTGTAGAAGCATTTCAGGTGTGTCTCCTTACACTCAGCACCTTGTGGATCTAACTGAAGGACCTCACTGGCACACAGCCCCTCTGATTCTAGCGTACCATCCCTTAGGTCTTCACCGGCATGCCTGGTTTTAGCCCCTTCCCCCTTCGACTCTAGTTTAAAGCCCTATCTATCAGCCCTGCCAACTCCTGACCAAAGATCCTTACCCCTCTCCGAGAGAGGCGCATCCCATCTGGTGCCATCAGGCCTGGTGTAGCATAGACCTTCCCATGATCAAAGAACCCAAAGTTCTGCTGGTCACACCAGTCTCGAAGCCACGAGTTTATGTGAACAGCACACCTTTCTGCTTCGATCCCCCCTATCGGAAGGACAGAGGCAAGCACAACCTGCGCGCCTGATCCTCTAAGTAGTCGCCCCAAATCCCTAAAGTCTCTTCTGATCGCCTTTGGACTTCTCGTTGCTACTTCATCGCTACCAGCCTGAAAGACCAGTAGCGGGTAGTAGTAAGTGGGCCGTACCAGGTGCTTGACTTTCTTGGCAACGTCCCTGACCCTGGCCCCAGGGAGGCAGCAGACTTCCCTACGGGTAGGGTCAGGCCGACAAATAGGGCCCTCTGTTCCCCTAAGGCTAGAGTCTCCCACAACGATCACTCTCCTGTCTTTCTTGGTGGAGGCAGTCCCGATGTGTGGAGTCGACCTCCTCGCCCTAGGCATCCTCCTGGGAACACTTTCTATCTCTTCCTCAGTTGCTGGTCTCTCAATCTCCAGGGCCTCAAACCTGTTTCGTAAGGGCACCTGGGAAGGTGGGGCCGGAAGGGGAGGGCATCGCCTGCGATGTCGAGCAGGGACCTGTCTCCATTCCTCCTCAACTCCCAGATCCCCTCCCTCTGCCCGACAGCGACATGTTGTGCAATTGCTTTATGGTACAGCTTGAGAATACAAATTTTATTACTCTTCATTAATTCTAGTCACATTCTGATCTCATTTTTCTATTAAAAATATATCATAAAAAGCTAAAGAAATCCAATGAAGAGTATGTGTTAAAGAAGCAGATATTATATGAAACTCTGTGCTAAGAGAACAGTTAGGTGGAGAAGAAACCAGAACTGTAAGTCACTGAAGCCTGTTTCAGAATGTAACATGAATGAGGACAAATGAAGAAAATATAGTTAAATGTAAATCATCCTGTTGATATACTGCAATGTAATTACTATTTTGAAAAACAAGATGGCTTCATGCATTATTTTTATGAATGAACTGTATGGAGTCCATTTTCCACAGTGAAAAAAATGGAGTGGTAATATCTTTATGTCAAAGCATTGGAACTAACTCAAAAATAGCAACCCAAACAGAGAGAAAAAGGAAACTATTTGTGTTGTACTCTGGGGACTAATTTATAACTATGGAATTACAAACAGTAGTATGACTGGTTCCTGGAAAACATGCAGGTCTAAAATAGGTCAATATCTGACTGGAGGACCTCATCCACGCAAAGTTATAAAACATAACACTGGTGAATAAGTAAGCTATACACTCTTAGAAGAGGTTAATATCTATGTCCAATTGTATTTATTAAAGATAATTTAGCAATTTCTGCAGAAGTATGGATGTCAGGATAATTTTTGTTTGCTTTCTACTTGGAGTTCTCTCTACATAAATTCCGCTCCACCTTTGTTTGTGTTGGAACCTTATTCCCATCAGTTTTTAAACTCTTTTGCCATGTGGATGTGTACTGTAAATACCATTGCCATATTTAATCACAGATGTGCCATTTGCAGTGCATGAGTCATTCTTTTGTTCCGAAGTAAACAGAGCACTTGGAGATGCCACGTATTAATGCAAAGTATTAGGCTGAAATTATATTTAAAGGCTTCAATACAATACAGTCCAATGGTCTCTTTTTGTCTCAGAGGCAAGAATAGAAAAATGTAGTACATAATAAGAATTTTAACTATAGTTCTGCTTTGTACTATTTAATGCCTCATGGCATGTTGTTGAGAAAGGCATACCTTTGGGAATCATATAGTAGGACTGACTAGAAGATAAGATCAAAGTGCTGATAAGTATATGTTCTTCCAATCAAAAGTAATATCTCTTTTCATCCTCTGTGTACACTTGTTTCTTTTTTTTTTTTTTTCTCCAAGATTCTTTTTTAATTATTTCTCTCTTCCACTATATGTTTCAGATAGTTGCTTAAATATTACAGAAAATATTCCCAGGAAAGTTACAAGTTACAAAACTGTTAACAAATTATTACTAATTTTCTCACTAGAAGAAAAAAAAAAGTATTTTTACTTATATTTGTCACTGGCATGACTGCTGGCTTTGATGGATTAATATGAATTACATTTGTTTTAAATACTTTGAGTGAAGTGCTTTCCAAAGAGCAAAAACTTTCGTAATAATATTCAATTATATGTATGTTATATAGGGGATTGGATAACTGAACAGTTTTTTAAAATTTATATCAAGATACTAGAAAAGCATTGTTTTTGGTATTATCTCTAACTCTATGCCTTCAGCCAAGAATTTGGTCTACAGTCTGTCTGTAGTGCAGATGGGGAGATGTCTTAAACTTGAAACCTACAATGTAAAAAAACATAAGAATAAAATGGAGGCACTACTTGGAAAACCTAAAATGTTTAAGTGTTTTTGCTGCTAACTGTATTGCACTAATAGGAAAATTGTGCATTTCTTAACTTGCAGAAAGGAAGATGTGTTTGGGTTTGAAAGTACTTATTGATGCTATACATACCACTGATTCTATTTCACTTAGTGCAGCACAAGCAGTGCACTGAAAACACAGTATTCAGCTTTACAACAGTTAAAAAAAAAAAAGAAAAAGCTTGAAAGAGGAAATGTTTTGGGGCAGAAGTTTGTAGGTTTAGATATAAATAATGGTGGCCATTTTAATCTAATCTTGTAAGTTCAGTAAAACTTCAATTCTTTTCTGAGGAAAGTGGAAATTGACAAATGAAAGTATGAAGTATTCCACTTTTCCTTTGGAGTTTCACTTCACAGCTTCAATGGTTTCTTTTGAGTTATCACTTGAACTTAAGAAAACTTTGTCATAATTTTTCTTGAGTTATGAATTTTAGGCCTCTGGTACTCATCCTTTTCTGTAAGGACACCTGCATTCTGTAGTGTAGTCTCAGGGTAATTTGGCAGCCTCTGGTAACAAAGAAATACAAACAAAGAGTTTTTTATGCATCAGTACTGCAAGGGAAGAGTGGAAAATGGCAAGGGAGCGCGGTGAGCAGTCTTAAAGGATTTCAAAGAAAAATAAAGCATATTTTTAAAATCTTTTTTATTACAATTTTATTTTCTTTATGAGAATATATCATTCCAATAAGACTTGGAAATCTAATCTATGTTTTTGTGTTGTTGTGGTGTGTCCCACCTCCACCTATTCAAGAAAAATAAAATGACACCTTTTTCATCGTGTTTGCAAGAACACAGCAAGCTCTGTTGCCATGCAAAATACCTCTCAGAGCATCCAAGAGCTCATAGGCAATGCCTCCGCCTTAGAGTGCTACCAACACACCCGAGTTGGTTTATGTCCATGAAGTTTGCACCCCCTTAGCCAAGATGAAATTTTAAAATGCAAAGTGGAGAAAGGATGAACAAGAAAGCTGTTCCAGACTGAAAAGGGGATCAATGACTACCCCTCCTACACACCAGTGACCTGTCCTTATCAGAAGTGCAGCCCAAAGGAGTTACATCCTGAATTATTCAGATGCTCAATGATATTAACTCCCAGTTGGAGGAGTCAGGTTCTGGCTCACACATTAAGCCTATTATGGGTGAGGATTATTATGACTAGTGTCAATGGATGTGAATAATACTATCTCAGTAAAACAACTGTGAGGGAAATCCACAAAAGATCTGGCAGAGCTGGCTCTCTGAGAAATACAAAATAAAACACTAGTTTTCTTTGCATCTGATTTGTTTATGGTTATATACTAAAAAATACATGTTGAATTTTAGTTCACAAATGAGTGACAGTCTGGTTAGTTTCTTTGAAAGGAGAGGTGAATCTAATAATTATTTACAAATAGCCTAAGCTTAATTTATCATGGTTTTAAAGGAGGTGACTCTTGTATGGGCTAAGGTCTCTTTCGATAAATCAAATATGTGACTTTTCAGAAGTCAAGAAGATCAGTTTATTAAATGAATTTTGGTCACTGTTAAAGTGGTTTGAAGCACTAATGTGGAGAAACATCACCGGCACAGCTGAGATAGTTCTGGTTTTAATAGTGAGATTAGTTCTTTATTATGTTTTTCTTGTGTAAGAAGTTCAAATAACAAGATAGGTTTAAACACACATGCACAAGAACCATATAAAAGGACACTCCTGTTGAGTGCTGTTTCTCTGCAAGTTGAAATCCTGCTCCTTTTTAAAAATAAAACAAAACAACAACAACAAAACAATGTGGTGGTAACCAGTATTTTCCATGTTAGTGGTAGAGGAAAATGTCTTCAGTAAGCAAGTGTACATGTGGAACCTGGAACTTTTATAAATTAATTGCTAAGATTAGTAAAGTCAGATATTTTTTATAAGAGTTATTTAGGAAAACAAGCGTATAAGTGTATATTTCAGATTAAAAAAAAAAATAAAATAAGATGGATCATCCTAGAGGTTTTGCATTTAACTGTTTAGGAGCATGTCCTGACTGGAAATAATACTTGGCCTACTATCAGACAGCCATAGAGACAAAAGTACAGGACAAGAAGCATAGCTATGTTGCCTTTACATATGGCAAGAGGATGAAGGCAGAACAAATATTTTAAACCTTAGCATTTAAGCATGAAGATGACGGAAGTGATTATGAAATAGTAATGGAACAGTTTGAATATTTTATTCCCAAACGGAGTGCAATTTATGAGAGCACATTTCTACTAGAGGAGCTAAAAGCTTGGGGAACAAAGGAAGGCTGATTTGGCAGGAATTACTGCAAATCTGAGAATGATAAACAGAAGCATGTCAAGGACAACTGAATCACTAGTTTCTTATGTGCAAAAGCTTCCTACCACATAAAAATGTAGCTAAGCTAAGGATAATTTTCTAGTTAATTAAAGGAAAATAAATCAGAGTTATAGAATGGCTCGGGTTGAAAGGGACCTTAAAGACCATCCAGTTCCATACCCCCTGCCATGGACAGGGACACTTCCCACTAGGTCAAGCTGCTCAAAGCTGCATCCAACCTGGCCTTGAATGCTTTCAGAGATGGGGCATTCCCAGCTTCTCTGGACAAAATCACTAAGTAGATCTGATGCCAGTGTAGAAGACAAGGAATTATTAATCACAAATAAATATGTTATTTTTATTTTTTTTTTTTTGACAGAGGAGTGCAGCAGAATCCACATCAAGGTCAAGGTGTAGTAAGGAAAATGTACGTGAGGAGAGCCAAATTCAATATATGCTTTACAGTGGCATACTTTGAAGTCATTAACCATAAGAGAGTGAATTATATTGGGAAAAAATGATAGTGTTGTTCAAGAGACTTGTATGGATCAATCATTACTGTCTACTTTACTTCAGATAGTCATTGGAGCTGAATCAGATTTTACAAGTGAATTAGTATAATGAGGTCTAAATTTACAGGAAATGAGAGCAGGTTCTTCTGTGCATGTTGTTGTTTTTTTAACCAAAGAAGTTCTCTAAACATGTGCTACTTCAGCCTTGGTCCAAACCCAGAAGTTTTTTTGCTTTCATTCCACTGTCTGTGTACTCTGCTGGATGGCTTACTCCTTTTTAGGCTAGAGTGCTTAAATGCAGTCATCCTTAATTTATAGCACGGCCTTGTTATCGAGAGAGGTGCTGTAGTCCTAAAGGATTTGACTCCAAGCTGGACAAATGGGCCAAATCTTGATCAGAATATGATGAAACTGAACTGGCAAAGGTGAAACTCCAATGTGTATTTGCTTTAGTTAGGAGAAATATTGGGGTGAAAGAGTAAGGAAAGCCTCATAGACAGGAGCAAGGACCCAGAATAAGCCTCTGTTAAATGTAGGATGGTGCTGGACTCCACAGCCAGGAGCAGGGAGTTTGCTGTGCGTTGGGCAGAGCCGGTGCATGGGAGAAACCTCTGCAATGCTGGCAGCTGCAGCCTGGTTGGCATTGTGAATGCATCCGAAGTGAGTAGAAATGAGCTGACAACAGGTAGCTGAAGGGGTAAATACATGGCAAAAGAGGGTTTTAATCTGCTTGACAGACAACAACAACAGTTGTTTGAAATCTGAGGAATGCGAGGATGTTTTCTGGGTTGAGAATTGGTACAGGATGCATGCAGCATGCCATATGGGAGATGCAGTTCCATAAATAATTGTGTTTGTTTGTTTGTTTTCCTGCTGCATTCTTACTGATCTTCACCTTTCCTCAGGGTCACCCAGAAGTAAACTAGGTAAATGGTGGCAGTGCTGATGCTGTCTTCTAAGTTGATGTGTAAAAGCAAACTCTGGCAAACTCGATGAAGGAATTTGCATCACTTAACAAGCCCAGGGACAGGGTGTAATAGAAGAGACCTTTCTTGACAAAACTATCTTAGTTTTACTTAACTGCTTTTCCAACATTAGCAAATTTTCTGATGTCAGAAATTACTGTCTTTCACCTTTACCCCTCCTGTTTTCTTAGCTATCTCAGTTTATTAAATTGTACTTAACTCTGCCCTCTGAGCTGGCACTACCCACTTGGAATGGTTTGTTGCTAGCCTTGCCATAATAAATAGACAGGAGGAAGAATCAAGACTGTGCCATTGTATTGCATTATCGTCCAGAGATTTGAATACCAGCATTTTTATGCATGCTTTGCAGCTGCTGTTATTTGTGTTTGGTGTCAACCTATTGAATGGTGGGAAGATTAGTTAAGCAAGTTGGCAGGGGCATACACAGCTTTGGTGAGACCAATAACAGAGACTCTCCTCTGCTTGTCTGTTCTTTCGTCTTCACTTGTGTTAAACTTCAACCCACTGCACAAATTCTGCGCATTTTCCCCCTTTTGATCTGGCCCTCTTTTCTCTCCATTTGGCACTATCTTTTCCACAGGAAGCAGATTATTGTGGCACATAAAAACAGAGAGGCAACAGCAGTTTCAGCAGATGTTGCCCAGCATGCTTGAAGCACAAAAGCATTCCTTGTAACAGGAAAATAGTGAAGTTGATACCTAGTGCTTTGTCAGTACCAGGGGTCAAGCATGACCTGGGACTGCGTGACTACACCAGCAAATTTATAACTTGGCACCTCTCTCAAATGGGACTTGGCATTAGTTGGAAAAAAGTTGGTCTTGGTGGTTTCAGGGAAACAGTGTTTCTGTCACTCCTTGCTTGACATTCAGTTAAGATTAAATGAAAGTTTTCTGGAACTGTATCATAAAATTTAGAAACAGGGATTTGTAACAGAAATCATATTTTTCATCAAGTGTTGCTTTGTGCATCAGATGAAATGTACAGTAGTCCTCACATGCGTGGTTTGGAGCACCCAAACAAAACAGTTGGGAGATTAATGAGTCTTGTGCTGCAAGGCATTCTTCCAAGAGAAGGTGGTACTTTGCTATTTTATCTCCTAGCCACAGGTGTATATTTGGTGTTAATAGTGCTCTTGAGATCATCAAGAAGAAAATGCCAGAGGCACTGCAGGATTTGGAATGGCTAGTCATTTATTATCCTCGTGTACAGTCACTGTGAGAGAAACATGCTAAATTGTCTAGCATACAGTGAGGGTGGGGAACAGGATCTAAAGCTTGCTGCGAACCGCCTGCTGTGACAGAAACAACTCGATTTCTTTACAAAGGAGTGGGCACGCGTCCAACTTCAGAAGTAGTTAATAAAGACTTGGTGAAAAGATTGCTACTCTTGGAATGATTCGGTGCCTATCATCTTAAACTTCTTAAAAATACTATAGCTTTTGAACAAAGTCCCAGAAAGTGAAAAGGCCCATCCCTGGAACCAGTACAAGAACAAGCTTCTAACAGAGGGAAACAACTCTCCTCTGAAAGCATCAGAGATTACCTTGTGACTTTCTGAAATGATAGCTGCTTGTAGGTGTTGGTGCCAGAAGGTGAGGATTATAGGACGTACTACTGAAACATCCCGGGAAGCAACTGACGCCATCTGTAGGCTGTCTCAGTCTCAGAATCAGTTTTCTCTGACTGGGGAGTGCCTTTTTGCAGTACTGGCATATAGGGTGAAAATCAGATACATGAATTACCACTGAAGTCTTGTATTCACTGTTAACTCTGGATTAACAGTAAAGACTTTAAGACATGCAGACATTAAGGCAATTGAGGAATTGTTCAATATTGCATTATGGCTCAGCAATGAGGCATGCGCTTTCCATACAACTTCTTGTTCGGAGAGCATCTGAACACCCTAGGAGTGTGATTTGATACAAATTTCAGTGACACAGATCAAATCCTGATCTTACCTCTGTGTTTATGTAGTGAAGGAGATTAACGCAGGCAGTATTGCTAGTGGTTGAGAAAGAAGGATCTTGTAAAAGAGCTCGGTATAACCTGACGCTAGTATCACGGCAGATCCAGCAGTGACAGAAAGGTAGTTTTGGCATATTAACACAGAAGGAGGAAGATTGAATTTTAATTTTTCTCTAATAACTGTTGCATTTTTGATGCATTAAATAGATATAAGAGAAGACATTTGAGCTTTTCTTCACAAAGAAGTGAAGCACTTCACAAAGCACTTCACCTACTTCACAAAGCAGTAGGTGGTGTGACCAACCTTTACTCTCTCTTCTCTTAGTGAGCTTTGATTTATTCAATTTAAAGAGGAATAGCTAAATTTGAATAGCAGCATCTTTTCCCCATGTTCTAGGGGCCTTGTTCAGTGTTTATTTGCTCAGCACAATAAATTCTGGCTATTCCTAGTTGTGCCAGTGAGGAGATCGGGGGTTATCTCAGCAAGAAATTTTCCTTGTAAAAACTTCCCTGTGGTAAGTGTGGCTAGTGAGCTAGGATTAGAGCATTACAGTATTTTAGGTTTAGGCACATAAATGGCTGTGTGTTGCTATCTATAACCTGTCAGAGAATTGAATCTGGTAAAGCCTGGGGACTCAGAATGTGTAAAATATAAGGGGAGAAGTATCTGGCTACAGCTGACAACAGTTTCAGATATTTAAAACACAGCTTTGCCCCATTTCAGAAGTTTGAAGGCCCAAGATCATTAAAAAAACAAACAAACAAACAAACAAACAAACAAAAAACGGTGTACAGGAAAGAACTCAGGACAAGTGTATCAGATGATTTGCTGCTCATCTACATTTTGTCATAATAGAGTAAAATTTTTCTATGGCTAATATAATTATCTTCTGCTCTACTGTTTGCACAGGTCTGCATTTAGTGAGAGGATACACTTTTAATAGTGTTAAATTATTCATCCACGCAATCTAGAGTAACTGTTAGTTGACAAATAGTACAGATTTCAGAAATTGAAACAAATTCATAGAATAACTAAGGTTGGAAAAGACCTTCAAGATCATCTGGTCCAACCATCACTCCACTACCAATGTCACCCACTAATAGACCTGAGTAGCCTCACAGTGTCACAAAATATATTTTTGTATATGTTTTTATAGAAGATGAACTTTACATTAGCAAATCTGCAATTAGGAGCAAGCTTGGGTAGGACAGGATAACAGATTATGTTGGCACAGCTGCTCGGATATTATTAGTCTGTCCTGTCTTTGTAGTGCATTTTCCATCTATTTCAAAATGTATTTTATAATAAATTCCTAAATAAATATATCCATCGAAACAAATGGATACAGATATGTAAAAGTTTTATAACTCTTATTTGACAAAATTTGAACATTTCATTAAGAAGAAAAAAGCAAAAAGTGACAAGACAGAATATGTGCTGCAGAAATTCTTGCCACATTTTCAAAAACCAGAAAGCTTTTGAAGGTCTCTGAGTTTCATTTAATGGAGCATGCTAAGTATACCAAGTTGTCTCTTAACAATGTTCAGACACACATGAGAAACTGTAAATGCTTCTGGCAGGATGGCATAAAAGACCACTATCTAATCTCTCATTTAAAAGCACTAAATGTATGTATGACTTGTATGACTTTTTAAGTATTAAAAGATACTTTTTATAAAACTGTTACATAATTTCCAGAGCTCAGCAAGAATAACTTTTTTTAATATCCAAGCAATTTTAAAAAAAATGTTTTTTTTTTTTTTTTTTTTTTTTTTTTTTTTTAAGTAAGTTTCCATCCCTCTACTGTTCTCATAGATGCCAAAAAGTGAATTACAGTAGTTATCACTGTAGCAGAAACAGAAGTACTGGAGGCATTGAAACCCTCACTTTCCAATAAAGATACAGGTAAAAGTAGTTTCCCCCTTCCCATTTTATAACATTGACAACATTGTTAAGGCTTGACTGAATGGAGTTCTTAAATAAAAATGAAGAGACTAAAATGGTTATCTAATTTTTATAGTTTTATCAGAAATTACTAAACATTGTTTTTAAAGAAAAAAATCATTTAGAGAGTATCAGTTAGAGTTGGAATGTAAATGGACTGATTTTTTTCATAGATTAAAAACTTACTAACAAAATCACTTTCCACAGCAGAATAGCTGTCACAATTGATATTTTCAAAGATTAAGTTTACAGTGGAAAATATCTTTCAAGGTAAGTTCAGTTGGCAGTTATTTTGGTTGACATGATTTTGTGCCCACGTTAATACAATATTTTGTTTTTGAGTGGTAACCTAAGCATATTTTTAGTGATGAAGGCCAAAGTTCAAAGACTGGAAAAAAGGCGATAGATAGCGTAGAGTGAACTTGCTTAGTTAGAGTTGTAAAAGCTTTCATTTTAAAATTAGGCACAAAGTCCAAGCAATTCATGTGCTTATAGGAACTAAATAACATCAGAAACATTCATTTAATTCATAAAACACATCAGCTCTGACTACCATTCTCTCCTCTGCTATGAGCTGTCTCACTTTAAAAATAGGGCTGAAGATAATGCAGAGTTGTGGGGCACAGAACATTATTATTATTATTATTTTGGTACATGTTTTAAGGAACTTTTCCTGGTCAAAATCATCTTTCTTTGTAGTGAACATATGGGAAACCTGGATTCACAAATCTTGTCTTTGAGCTGCAACTAGATCGTTATTCTGAAATAACCTCAATTAGGTGGCTATAAAGGGTTCATCAGATCCCTGCATCTTGGCAAAATAAATTTAAGGGATCAAACAGCACCTTATCACATGTCACAGTTTTTACACATATCTGCAAACTGCTTTTTTGTTGAAGCTGGAAATATGACATGCATAGACACCGATAAATCTTAGAAAAGCAGGATGAGATTCTAGTTTCCCATATTGCATAAATCTATCAAAGTTAAAGTTAAAACAAGACATTCAAAGTAGTCTTTTTGACTGATATTTTAAAATACAGTTAACTTCATCCTCTGGATGATGCCATGTTCAGCAATGACGAGATGTAAGATCCAATACTCTTATCTCAAAATAAGTTAGGAGAAAAGGAGCTGTCATACAGTGCTGACATGAAATGGGAAGGTATAGCAGATACTGCTAGTCCTGTTATACTCATTCAGTACTTTTTCCAGTCTGTAAAAACTTGATTTTATTTATTTATTTATTAACTTTCTTTTCTCATAGAATTGCATAAGCTTTCAAAAACAGTAAAATAAGAGTGATTCTCCCATGGAATGTAAGGCAATATGTTTTCGAGATATGAGTTTGAACAAATGTAATAGGTGAATGCATATATCTCAGTCAGAATATAGAAAAAGAATAATTTCAAGTGTTTTTTGAAATGTTATATTGCCTGGAAAATTCTCTTTTCTTCTAACAGCAATGTTTTCCCTAGGCATCTTATACAAAAGCTACATCCTCTACAGTGACCTAAACTGTGGGCATATTTTGAAGTAATCTATATAGATTGCACATAACAGACGCAGTTTTGAAAAGTAAGATTCTCAGCCTTCCTGTGGAAGTTCACTGAAGACTTTAAATTGCAATGGTTCCCCATAAAACATTGATTTCTAGTTGTTCAATTACTTGTCATAGAAATCTGTTCATCCCCATGGATATGCTATTTGTCTTGTGTCATCTTGATCTAAATACTCTCTAGAATACTCTCAATAAATCAAGTAAACACAAATGTTTGGACTTGCATTAAATAAACACCTGAAATGATAATGATATGCTTTGTGACATATGTTGTTCAGATGTCTTGCTGTGGTTTGGCTTTGCTTGTCTGCTCAACTACCTCTTCCAAACTGCAGTTCTATCACTCACACTACTGGACAGGAGCTGGAAAATTGTGTTCTCTCAAAACTGGGAAGTTTTGTTTTTGTTTGAAAAGATTACTGAAAATATTTCAAAATATCCTGGTGTTCTTATCTCAAAATACTATTTTCTATAATTTTGAGTGTTGCCCATAGTTGTACAATCCTTGTATACTATATGAAAAGATGAGGTCTCAGGTGCAGTACAGAGTGAAATACTCTGAAACAGATTTTATTTCCCGCCCCTCTCCCCCCCACAGTGTTTGTTTGGAGCTGATCATGTTGATACCTTTTTCTTGAATTCTGATTCAAGATGCTTCAGCTGAGGTTCTTGTTCCTATTCAATGAATAAAAGAAAATGTTAACACAGGTCCTAATTAAACAGAACAAAAATAAGTTGCCGTGCAGTGTTGTGGCAACGGAAGATACACTAGTGTTTTTAACGTTGATAGAATGGGGGGGTTCAAAAATGTAAATAAATTAATAAAGATAAATTTAAGAATAATAATACTCTTATAAACCTAATTCAGAAAAAGGAAAACAAAATATGTCTGATTTGTGAGTTTTATGTTAATTTGTTTATTTGTGAGTTTTATGTTCATTTTAAATCAAAAATGTGTCTGGCATGCCTCTAGAATGTGATGGGACAACAGTGGAAAGACAAATATTTTTGTGACTGTTGGCTTATTATATGGAAGTTCTACCAAGATGGTTATACCTATCCTAAAGTACTAAAGGCTTAATAAAAATGTTGTCACTGTATTGATAAATATTTTATTGTAGAATGTCCTGTTGGACAGTACTGTAAGCATATCAAAACAAATATTTGACCTTAACTCTATAATGCTACCATCTTTTTGAAATTATATGCATTCACGTAGGCTATATCTATAAATTAGGTTTTTGTAGTAGTAATTTGAACTAGTTTGAATTAATAATAATGACAACATTGAATTCCACTGTTCAAACTGTGGTAATTCCGTCCAGTTACCCCATGAAATAGCTTGCAATTCCTTTGAAAGCCCCTAAGTCAATTTCAGCCATTATGTAAATGATGGTTTAAGCTGATCATAAAAAAGGGTGCATTTGGAAGTACAGCATTCATCAGTTTAGCATTCGGTAGGTCTGCAAAATGGATACATCAGCAAAGGCAGACAACAGGAAAAAGCAACATAAATCAGGCGCTTCCCTTCTTAATGTATACTTCTGCCATTCCTAACAGCCTGACAGAATATCAAATCAGTGGAAGTTGCCATATACTCATTTAAAGTGTCTACTGTATGCCGAATCAGTGTAATTTAGTGTACACTTGTTACACTACTTTGGTTTTCCCTTAAATATGTTATATATTTAGCATGCAAAGAATAAGAGCTAATTTCAGTAATGTATGTTGATTAGGCTCTTGTTAGGCATAAATAAGGGTTATCTTGTGCTATATAGTACATTATGTTGTAAATTTAATAGGCACTCTTTCTTCTTCCATTTCCACCCACAGACATTTAGACAAAGAGCAAAAGATGAAACATAACATAAATCTGTTAGCTATGAGCAAAGTCTGATACAAGAAACAACAATGTACTTATTGATTACTTTCAGTGTTTTGACACTGTAAAAACATATAAGAAAACAAGGGTACAGAGGGTTAGAATCCAGTGTTAACACAGATTTTTCAATGAAAATACACAATTATGCACTTTTCAGTCAATTACATAATATATGTGGAGGTGTATAGTTGATAGATTAAAAGGATGAAAGAAGGTAACTCATCTTGATTTGTCAAAGTTTTGTTCCTGGAAAGAAGGAACTTTTCTTATGTTAATATGGTTTACAAAGTAAATTTTAAAAAGAAATATAGAAAATACTTGCAGGGTAAAAGAACAAGAAATATAATCATCTATAAAAAAGAAACAAAAACAAAACAAGATCTTCAAGGACAACAAATATTTGGAGAAGGAAAATTTCCACTTTGTATACTGGATTAGATAAAATGATACAGTAAGAACATAGGACTAAAATTGGGACTTCAGGAATTAGTGTGCAAAAGGTACTCATGGAAAAAGAAAGCTGCTCAAGTATGGAGAAAAGAGAAATAGGAAGGCATTTGGAGTAAGAGCAATGACTAAGACTTTTTTTTTTTTTTTTTTTTTTTCTGGGATCAGTGAATAATGTCTATTTTGAAGAAATAGTTCTAACTTTAAATTTTGGAAGATCAAGACAAAGACTTTTAATCTAAGGAACAGTTATCAATAACTTTGCACTGTTGTTACTGAAGAGTTAAAATATAGCTGGTTTGCTCAATAAACATATCTATCTATTCTCTTTAAGATTATTTGCATGCTTTGTAAAGACACTGTAAACGTGTCTGACTGTAAACGTGTCTGGAAATGACATGGTCCCACAGTTCCTATACAGCAGAACATGATGAAAACAGCCACCAAAAATATGACATTCTCCACTTGCATTCATAGCAGCTAACATGAAAATATCCATGTCATTTAGAACTAGCCATTCAAAAGTCTTTGAAGAACTTGAAAATCAAATTAGAAACTATGGTTCTTCCTGTAGTTTTCTAATAAGTACATTCTTTTTTGTACTGTAATGTGCAAAGAAGAGGAAAAAAAGGTAAAAGTAGAGAATATTCCATTTCTTTATTTATTGTCCTTAGTGCGTATTTTATACTTTACTTGCAGGCACTATGTAAGTTAAGAAATAATATTTTTTGTAAAAATATATGAATACTCAGAATCTGATGAGAGATCATTGAGGCATGATTATTTATTGCTTCAGCACACAGCAGATTTCTAACCCAGTTTTGTCACTTGAGTGTTAACATTTTGAGGTTTGGTTTATTGCATCAGTTTTGTTTTTTTTTATTTTTTATTTTTTTTATTACCATGTTTAAGTTATTTTAGCAGTGCTTTGAAGAAATTTTAAATTGGCCCTTTCACAAATTTCTCAACAGCAATGACTGCCATGTAATTATGGATATAGTCATCTTTTGGTGAGAGCAGGTTACAGTAGTACTGGTACGTCCAATGCGGTTGATTTCCACTAAAAGCAAACAAGCAACTGAATGAAAATAAGATGATCTAATGTTGATTTTTAAGATGTTTGGTATATTTTTTCAAAAATATTTTACAAAATTATGAATTATAATTTGAATATGTTCTAACGATAGTTCTGACAGGTGGAAGATATTTGATTCCAGCAGACCTGCACGATACGGATTTTACACTTTCTTTCAGGGGCATTAGATGTAAGTACATGGTCATTTTTGTCACTTAATGAAAATTATTGCATTATAATTGCTTACATCAACGTTTTTCAAGTGCTCAAGGTACCTGGGAAGCTTTGGTGGTAGTCATAAAGCTGACATCTCAAAACCTCTCTGAAGTCTGGAAAAATCCATCAGGTTTAGTAAACTGTAAACATATTGCTCATGACTGAAAGAGTATAAGCATAAAATTTAAAGAATCTTGATGAAGAAAGCCAACATTTAGGAAGAATCAAATCAAATTGAAGGATAAAACAGAACACCTTACAAGTATAGTGTCCCAATGGAGAACAGTCTAAGCCTTATAGACACACCTTTTACATATTTTATACTGCACATGCTGTGTCAGTTTAATGGGTGAAATATCTAACTAATTTGAATAAATTACTTTCAAGGACTGGCCCCAAAGTAAATAAACAAACAAAAAACACAAACAAACCATCTTGATTTCAGTTACATCTGAGATAAATATTTTTAGCAACTGCCCACTCCCACTCCCATGCCCCAAACCACTCAAATCCTAGTTTAAGATGCTCATTTCACTGTAATAGAACTGAACTGAAAATCTTTCATTTGAAATAACAATGACCATCTATCTCTCTTTGCTTCAAGTGAGCACAAATTTCTAAAATATATGCTGGCATAGGTGATTATGAAACCTCTATGGCTCTTTTAATGAGATATGTCTAATAGGGACACTAACTGCAGGACTGTATGCCCTGGTTGGTATTGTTGAGAAAGTAATAAGGAGTAGTGAATTCCTGAACTCTGGATTATATCATAGGTATAGATATAAATCATTATTTGAGTAGAGATAACACTAAGGCAGATTTTTCCAATAAATTGAGGTGTGCTGAGAATGCAGATTCCATTGATTTTTCTCTCTAGCTCTCTCTTGGGTATTTGAAATCTCTTCCATTATTATTAACAAAAAGCAGCTCTTCTCAAGTGCAAAATAGGTCTGAATGATCTTTTCATCGTTTAAAGGATGTCTGCTAAGTCAGTGCAGTAAACATTACTTGTGTTTGCACACCAGCATTCTGGGCTGAGGAAGTGCCATTAAATGGCATACATAATTGAGGGGGAAAAACACAACCATAAAATCAGATAAACTGTGAGGAAAGAGGTGCTTGTTAGACAATGAAGCAAATTAACTTGGTTCCAGTTGCTTAGGTTAATTTTACACCCTAGATTAAGCAGAAACATATTTGCAAACAAGTACCAGAAGGATGACTGTGATGCTGCTTGACACCTAGGAAGGCAAACTTATATTTTTATTTGTTTTTATATAACCCATGTATGAAACCATTCAGCTTTAGTAGTGGTTTGTAATGATGCATAACTAGTAACAAACTAGTAAATGGTAGTCCACACAGGGATTTTGTTTAGCTGATACCTGAGGCTATTTTCTATTTCCCTTTTCCCAGCGGGAATGATTTCTGTTTCCAGTATTACCCTTCTCATAAAGCTTCATGTGAGTATTACTAACCTCAAGCATTGAAAAATCATGTAATTTTCAAACGATTATGTTCTGCAAGAGTTTTGTGCTTTTTTTCTTTTGGCTTTGGACCATTAGGTAAAGTGGGAACTAAAATTCCTGTGAGTCCTTAACCCTAACCTATGAGGAGAGTGCCAAATACACTGCAACTTTTGATAAAAATTAGAAAGTTGGCAGCAGTGCGCATTTTTGTTGTTGTTGTTGTTTTCTACCTAGTAAGACAGCCTGGAGACAGAATTCGGTTTATTGTTTTCTTGGATAAAACTAAGCATAATGATACTGATAAGTACTGTAAATAAATAAATAAATCTTTGAGCAGGTAAAAGCTCTACAAACCATGTAAGTCTTAAACTCACACAAGGACAGTACAATGTATTTCTATGCTTTAAGTTGTGCAATTAATATCAAGTCCAAATATAATTACCTGTTTTTTTAAGGTAAAAATTCTATACTTACAAAGCCAAGTTCAGATGTGAGGCCACTGTGAGAGACAACTAAATATTTTATTTAAAGTAATAATTAAAAAGCTGACATTGTTATTTGACCAAGCTGTATTTCATCAATAGAGATTTGGACTAAGGTCTCCCTTATGGGTTTAGCATTTACCACCATTTTAACTGATATTTCTACTTCTGCACCTAAGATGAGTAGACAGTAGGATATTTTCTTTAAGGTTACTTTCCTGACAGGAGGGCTGAGTTCAATCAAAAGTTATTAAGATTTAGCTTCCTAAATAACAAAGCTTGTGCAAGTTAGCAGATACAAACATAAAGCTAACTCTTGTGTGGCCATTTCAGCATATGATGCTAATGTTTTTTTCTGAAATCAGAGAGATTGTACTCCATGGCATTTTATATCTGATACCAATACTCTGATCTTTCACTTACAGGGGGAAAAATGATTTAAGTCAAGAATTAGTTAAAGGGAAAATTTCTTGTAAATACAAAGGTCTTCCCATTTTAATTGAATTTCAGTACATGTAGACTCTTTGCTGGTAAAGGCAGTGGCTGATTCCCAGTGCATTTCAGGTAGAGAAATAAATACTGCTCTTAAATTGGTGAAACTACCATGAGTTCAGAATGAGAACTGTAGCTACAGTGAAATCACTGCCTTGTTTTTTACCTTTACTGGAGCAGGACTGCTCCACAAAGTAGAATAAAACTGCAAGAAATAACTATTTCTGATTTAATAGCAGAGATTAAAATTTAAGTAGGCATTCTGTGTCTGGCTGTGTAAGACTTTGACATATTTTCAAGAGGAAGGTCTTATGAAAATGCGTGTAGGAAGGACTAGCAACAAGCAGTGCCTCTATCTGGAAGGTTACTAGCAACAGAAAGTTGCACAGTCAGAATTTATGCTATTAATTTTGTAACAACAAAGAAGCCTATTTTATTTGCAATTTATAGGCACCAGCACTTGATAGGTAATATTTCAGATGATTTCATGCCAATAACTTGGTGAGAAAAAATGTTTGAAAGCTTCTTCTGTACTTATTCAAGTAATGATAGTTGGTCAGGTTTTTGTAGGGTGATTTAGAGAAAATTATCTTTATGCCTAGTGCCAATTTGGTGTCACTCCGAACTGAAACACACAGACATGAAAATCTGATGTATTTTAATTCTTTACTTCAAATTTTAGTTTCAAAATGATGAATTTTAGTTTCATAATGATCATTAACACTTGTCCCTTAAAAGGTAATAGACTAGTATGGTCTGTATTTTTAATTGTTTACTTAAATAGGATTTTTATTGGAGTAAAAGTCACATTAGTTTGAATCTTTAATTCTTATCCTTGAAAAAAAAAGAAATATATAAATATATATTTCCTTTTTATTTTAATAATCTCTGTATTCCTCTGAGCAGTTTAGGTTTTGCATCAGAAAATCACATTTTGGATAGAAATGATGCTAAAGTATTCTGAGGCATGGAAATTAGTCGACAAGCTACTTTTAAATTATTTTGTTGCTTTGCATTTATTTCAATCTATGTGCTCTCCTTTATTTGTTTCATTAAACTAGTAATGTGTCAGAAGTCTGAAAGAGTTATTTATTTATTTACTTGATTTTGACATATGAAAACTTGCTGGCAGATTGGAATACAAATCTAGGGGTAGGGGATTTTTGTTTATTTAATAGTTTTAACAAGCTGGATCCTAGTTCCTGTCATACCATAGTATACTTTCTGCTACAAAAAAGTTAAATTATACTCCATAGTTTAAGTACTAAATCTATTTTTGTTGTTGTTCTACTGTCCCTATAGTTAAGAGAAACCTTGAACACAGTGTATGAAAATATCTTGCAAGACTACTGCATTACAGAGTATTTTTTTTTTTAATGAAGTTATCTAAAATGACTTCAAATTTCACATGGTGAAATTCCTATTAGTCAGGAATTCTGTTCTTGTTGAGTTTTCTCTAGGTTTGTCACATCTTTCTCTGAGGCAAGTTATGCAAGCTATACTATGCCTGCACGTAGTAAGTATGAATGTGTATCCACATCCAAGCTGTGGATACCCACCTGGTCTAACACAGGACTTTGCTGATCTCTCATAAACATACCTTGCAGCTAAGTGTGCATGGCATGTGGGATGAATGCGCTAATTGGTCACCTGCAATTGCTCAAATGAGAAAAGAGTTTATCAGAGTTACTGCATATAAGCAGCAACAAGCTTCTTAAATTATGTCTGTGTCCAATGCAGAGGGACTTCCCAGTAAAATGAATATTACTGTCAATATTAATGTACTAAATGCACATGTAACTGAGTGAAGCATATAAATGGCTACAGGCATAAGTTGAATGTAGTGCATTAATTCAGTGAATGTGCTGTTATGAGAAATATCTGGAATTTTTCTAATGCCTTATATTAGTGTGTATTTTTTTTTTTCCTGCTTCTGAACAATTGAGCTCTGTTGTATGAGCTGCTGGAGTTTTGAATGATTTCCCAGCTGAGAACTGGGAAATTCATTTTTAATGGCAGTCAAAGCTCACTGTAGTGATAGTTCTGGTAGCAGTGTTAAAACAAGATCTTCTAACAGGGGAAGAGTGGAAAAAAAGGATTTTAGGAGAAGAGGCCTTAGGGAATATATGTATAACCTCTTTACAGCAGCAATCCAAATGAGATCAACATGCTGTGCTGTATTTGTATTGCTTCCAGTACAACATGGGTATTCTGGTAAAAGATTGTAGGGGAAAAGCTGAGTAAAAAGCTTTTCAGTGATTATTTTGTATCTTGAGTATACTCAGGGTCATATGTTGTATCCAAATGAAATTTGTGTGCATTAGAAACATACAATTTTTTTTTCTTCTTCCTGAAATCAAGAATAATATAGTTGTACTGATATGAGGATTAAATTTATTAAACTGTATTTAATGAGATTTGGAAATTTTTAATGTAAAAATATGGCATCATATATAATATACTTAATTTGAAAAATATATGTAAGAAAGAAGTTGAGACTGTTTACTGATCAAAACCTTTATCTCCAGAATGAGGACAGCAACCCAAAGAGAAAAGCAGTAATTGTTACCTATCATGTAAATCAGCACTGTAAACTATCATGAACACTGAGACCTAAACTACAAGAATATTAAGACTTTCTGAAACCTGGAATCTCAGAAAAGCAAACACTAAACATCATCCAGCAAAAACTACTGGGCTAATATGAATGTCTAATAAAAGAAGTATCCACTTCCTTTTGTTCTGCAGCATGAATAGCATTTTGTTTTTTCAGTTTTCTTCAGATAATACTATGTCCACATTACAAAGTAGTATACGCTAATAGAAAGGATCTATAGAGAGAAACATTTGGCTGCTTATGTGGAGAATCTAGCATCCACAACAGTACTTTTGTTTTTATTCATTTTTTTTATTTGTTTTTAGTTTTGTATGAGCTCTAATCAGGTTTCATGAACTGAATGAAGTATAATAGGGATGCTTCCAGAGTGTATTTTCCGATGTCTGTTTTGTCTGGAAGGTTTCCAAATCATATGCTTTGAAAGCATTCACCAAAGTACAGTAAATGGAGATGATAATGCTATTTTCTTCAAAAGCACCCTTGATCCAAACTAGAAAATACAAGTGCATCCTGATTGATTTGGCCCTGTTTTAGAATGAACACAGTGGTTTTGTTTTTATTATCTTCTTCTCACCTTATAAATAGATTTGCCAATTTTGACAGAAAGTTAATTAATGCAGAAATTAACATGCTGCACCTCCCAGAATTGTGACAAAACACTTGTTTGTTACTTTGAGAGGGAAGTAAAGTATATGGTCCTAATATACGCTCATTTTCTGTTCCCCACATCTTGATATTCATAAAGATAATGAGGTTGAGGTGAAGCAGAAACAAGTGCACTTGCCAGTAGGTATGTATTTTCCCCTAGTTTTACCTGTTCTTTTTTTTTTTTTTTTTTTCTTTCGCTTGTCTTTCAGGCGTCCTTACAGAAAACTATTATTTTACTATAGTATGCTTTTCCTAAGAGGTATGCAATTCAGTATGCTTTCAAGCCCCTAAATCTTCTTTTTAAATCCCATTCTTTGTTGCAGATCTAACTTATTTAGTTGAAGTCAATAATGTTAGGGAGGTGTGCCTGCTGGAATATTACCTTTAAACTCTAATTAATTGAATATGATAATGAGGACATGATGACAAAGTCAAAGCAAAAACAAGTAATCAGACTTTTTTAACAAGCAAAGACTTTTTTAACAAGTAATAGAAGTTGGGAGGGTGTCTCTGCAAATGTAGTTTGCTTAGTGTGAGTCTGAGTGCAAGTCCCATGGGACAAATCCTATGAGATAACGCTCTCTCTCATTCTTTCTAATTTGCTATAATAAAACTGGTATAGTTGCTTATAGAAAGATTGCTTCTCATGGAAGGGTATCCAGAATCTCACAGTTCTAGGGCAGGAGAGTATGTTGTGTAGTGTAGCCCTTGATTCTGTGAGCCACAGACTAAGATCTTGCCTGGCCAGGAGTTAGAGCATGTACTAACCTGAGGTACTGAGAAGCTGGTCTGGAGGCCTACTGCTTTGTACTTACCAAAACCAACCAACCAAACAAAAACTGTTTGGGTTAGCCTTGTTACAGTGACTGTGAGTTGATGAAGTTCAGGATCCTTAACGAAGGGAAGAAATCAGACAGCAGGATCACAACCTTGGACATTAAGAGAAAAGACTGGACATTCTTCCTTGGAAGAACCCTAGTGGTGTGCTGAAAAGAATATAGAGAAAGTCCCAAGGATGACTGAGCCCAAGGGGTTCCAGTGCCTCCACAGGGCGTGGAGTATTTTTCATAGGAGGAGAGGCTGAAACAGCTTCTAACTGTCCAGCCTGAAACAGAGAAGGCTCAGGAGCTATTTATCAATGAATATTAATAACTGTTGAGAGGGTATAAAGAAGACAATCTGAAGACTCAGGTCATGCTCAGTGAATAAACAAGAGGCAATGGTCACAAACTGAAACACGGGAAATTTGATTTAGATATAAGAAACATTGCTTTCCTGTGAGGATGTGGAAATACTGGAACAAATTGCCCATGTATATTATGGAGGCTCCATCAATGAAGACATTCAAAACCTAACTATATGCCCTAAGCAAACTGATCATGCTAATCCTGCTGTGAGCAGGAGATTGGTCTCCAGATATGCCTTCCAACTTTAACTGTTCTGTGGCTATTCTTGGCCACTGCGTAGCATGGAACTGAGAATGCAGAAGGGTCCCAGAGCCGCCAGTGATATCTGCCTCAATTACCTCTGTTTTCTTCCTCCTAAACTTAGGAATTGGATTACTGTTGAACTTCTACCCAAGAACAGGCTAGTTAGCAGTCATATAACCTAGCCTGAGGAAAGAAGCATTCTTGAAATGCTCACAAGGTATAGGCAAGATTTGCAAGAGCTGTATATAGAATATTCCTCATACAGTGATGTAACCATGATGCCTTTATACTGAAGTAGATCCCTATATATTTTGTATCACTGACACAGTACCACTGTTCTGAACTAATTTATGTCATGGGACCTTTGGAAGTTGAAATTCTTCCAAGACAGAGCAGTTCTATACACAGGCAAGCACAAAGACAAATTTTACTTCTCCTTCTGACATAACCATTACCTTTATATGTTATGCTGTGTTAGTCCTGTTCTCCTAGCTGCTTTCCAGTATGTTTAGGATAGAGGATGTGTTCTGCATCCTGACTCAACTTTCTCCTCCTTTCACTTGTTGTGCAGTGCTTTATTTTTATTCTGTTTCACTTCTAACATCTAGTCCAGGATTATTTGCTTTACACTGAAACACTTTGGGATGAAAGGGGCCCCTGTCATGTTTGCATAGAACATTCTCATGCCTCTAGACTGTATGTGCAGCCCAGAACAGGCACATAGAGCTGTTAATGCCTTGCTCTCAGTTCTTTTTTTTTTTGCATATTTTTTTCAGTAAAAATATAAATTGTGCATTTCTGTGTTTTAGACAGTCTCAATTGCGTGGCTTCAAAACCAAAAGGCTTGCTGTTGAAGCTTTAAACCTAACAAAGCCCTTAGAGTATATATTTATCATTTTATTCCCTCTTCATAAGAGCTATTTAAAAAGAGAAATTCTTATTTTAGTCCATAGTTCACACTGTTCTTTGGTAAATACGAGCTTTATAGAATTTTATAGGACTTTTTCTGCATATATTTACAAATACTATTTATACCTCAAACTGCATACTGAGTGAAATGGATGTCTGTCTCACCTCTGTAGAATTTGTATGGGATGAAAGGAGTAACATTATTAGTAGTCAGCTTTTCCTTAGCAAATAACCTCAACAGGATTTTTCAGTTACTCGGGACCCTTAAAAAGTGGTATTTTTGAAATGAGAAAATTACCACGTAGCAATAGTGTGACATGGCTCAGACAATTTGACGTTGTATGTCAAAATCTACCATCAGCAGACAGATTTGAGAGAAATGGAGATCATAGAGGAAAAAAATAAAAACTGTTTTTCAATAATTCTATATGGGTATGCAATTAAAACATGAAAGGACTTACTACACTGACTACACATTCTAAAACTAAGGCATTTTTAAACTCTCACATGAACACTTCTAATTTCATTGAAGATAGCCAAATTACAGCTATGTAAATTGAGAATACTCTTGCCTTGTGTTTTAAACATTAATTTGGTCAATTAAGCATGAGATTATATGTAGTCAAAAGTAGAGCATGTAAAATTTTTTAGTTAGGAATGAATTTTCAGCAAAAACATACTTGCCAGGAGTATTTCTCTTGAAATGTTTTTAGAGAAGAGTTCTTGATTCTATTTCTGTCTTTTACACATTTTCTCTAAAATACCCACAAGCTGCTTTATCTCTGTTTTTTTCTGTGATCATCGGAGTCAAATTAACAATATAGACCTATAACTCATGGATACTGATTTATAACCTGTAATGTTTACTATGAAAACCAAGCTAATGAACATGCTTTAGACCTAAGATTAAGGTATGAAATCTATGAACTTCTGGAATAGACAATGAAAGTTTATTGCACAATG
The DNA here is from genome assembly GCA_011075105.1 of Heteronetta atricapilla. Lineage (NCBI taxonomy): Eukaryota > Metazoa > Chordata > Aves > Anseriformes > Anatidae > Heteronetta > Heteronetta atricapilla. Next base: position 98,912,688 of record CM021731.1, read on the forward strand.
GACAACAGACAGAAAGGAGAGAGTATGTGTGTGTCTGTGTGACTGAGGCATGGATTAGATGAGCATACTGAGAGATGAATGTGGAAAGCAGATTAAGAAGCAGGGAAAACAGAATGAGGACAACAGTTGTGGGCTGAGATGCTGAAGAATGGAATAGATGAGAAAACAGAAGGCAACACTGCTACATGGAAACTATTGTTTTTGCCTGCAGTTAGATACTTTCCTTTGAAGCTGGTGTGGAATACTTTAGATCCCCCAAACTGTAAATATCATTCTAATATTGCAATTAAAATAACATAGTACCTGCTTGTAGCACTTCATTGATACTGTTCAGCTGTGACAAGTAGTCTGTCTCTAGAATTATAGTATTAAGTGTTTGTAAACATATTTGGCAAGCAAGCTTAAATAAATAAATATACAAATACACCCTCAAGCTTAGGAAGAATTTAATTAAAATTTCTTCAGAGGGTTTTTTATGGTTGAAAAAAACTCTAAATAGTTCTCTAAGGACTAGATCCAGTCCCTTTATTCATGTTTGAGTATCACTCCTATCTTAAAAAAGCAAAACCCAAGCCAAAGCAAAAAAGAAACCAATCCTGTATGACTCAAATGATCAGAGGAAGCATGCTTTAGTGGGGGCAGAGTTATAATGTAAATGTAGTATTGTTTTGCAACTCTTCCTCTCTGACTTCTCTGTACAAGTAGAAAATTTCATTGTGCCCCATGTATTAACCAGAAATAATTGACTTCTCCCTGTTCTTTTTGTTCTTGCCATCTTCATGCCGAATAGCTGGTGGTCATTTGGTGGGACAGGTGTTCAGTTTTGGCTCTGTTCGGTTCACTCTAGGAGTTCAGTAAGCCTATATTTAGCTCTAACAATTGTTTTCTATTGTTCCATGGTCTCTCCCATGGGTTGCAAGGTAACCTCTGTGCTAGCACATGAACTGTCTCCTCCCCATCCTTCTCTGACGTGTATGTCTGCAGAGTTGTTTCTCTCACGTTTTTCTCACTCCTCTCTCTCTTTCTTAAGTCCGTTTTCCCCGAGGTGAGGCACCGCCATCTTGGCTGCGGGGCCCGGCCGTGCCTTGCAGTGGGGCCAATGGGGCCAGCTGGGGCCAGCATGGGGCAGCCCCAGCATCGCCTCACACAACGGCCCTGCAGGGCTCTGCCACCGCCTGGGCACCTGCGCCCGGTATAGCAATATAAAGTGCTTTAGAGTGAGTTTGTTTATAGGCCAATGCAAAAATTAAGGTTGGATTGAACCTCTGGGTGAGGTTCAGATAGTGACACTGACTTTGTGGTTTCAAGAAAATGATTTCAGTAAGATTATTATATTATTTAAATATGCTTTATTTTATGTAGTACCAACAATGTAGGAGTTGCTTTTAAAAAACATTATTGTGACTTTTTAGGGTAAAGGTATAAACCATCATTTCCCCTACAAGAGTTTGGGAATTAGGGAGCAGGCAGAGGTATAGAAAGTGTATGTGAGGAATAGGAGGGAAGGAAAACTTCTAAGTCAAGATGTCAGTGAATTTTCCATAGACAGTTAATTATTTCACCTTAGTTGAAGAAAGATAAGGGAATTTATTTGGTGGTGTGGACCCTGGGTACAACCAGAACCTGTTTGCAGGACCCCTGTGAGAAGTTGCACAGCTGAGATATGACCTGAGGAGTAAAGGAGGATTTCAGAGAGACGGCAGGAAGTGGAGATGTTGGAGACAACAAAAGGTAGACAAAAATGAGGAGCAAGTAAGGAGCCAAGTGGGCAATACTGTAGTTGGAAGATATTCCCAGTTTTAACAGCTTGAAGAGAGGGCTGGAGAATGATGGACAAACTGGACTATTGGGACAAGTAAGGTTTCATGTGAATTTTCTTTTAATTGGAAGAAAGGAGTTCTTTGAGATGTGTTGTTGTTGTTGACTTTGCATACATGGAGTATGTTCAGAATATCTAGAAAACAAACATGATCATCTAACTTTCAAGAAAAACAACAGTGGAAAAAAAAAGCACAGTCTGAGCCACTTTATTGCTGAATGATTTTCAGTGAGTACAGCAGCAACCACTCGTGTTAGCGTTTCAGTAACATGTTTATTTAACTTGCCTAAAAATATATGTGGTACCATTTCTGCCATAATGATCTGAACAATATAGTAAATTCTGTTGATTCAAGAAAGTTGTGTATTTTCTAGGGACAAAATAAAGCAAATCTAGGCAAACAAGAATGATAGCTATGTTTTGAGTAAAAGAAAATATACATCAGTTACTTTAGCCTACTGGGAGGCAGGGCTGCTGTACTCTTGCTCACCTATGAAAGCACATATATCTATGTACGTGTTAAAACTTCCTGAATTTCAATTCGCTGAATGAAGAGTAATGAAAGATGTTACAAATGGTATTGAGATGTGGTGCCTGTCTCTCTTAAGTCGCACTATACAGATCCCTGTGTACTAATTAACAACGGGCTTTAATTGTGCAGGGATTTAATAACCACAGGCCTATTATTCATCTTCTCCCCCCCCACTGAGTGGCAGCTGCCTCCAAGATTCTGTATCTATATCTGAACTCTCCATCTAATATAATTTTCTGTTTCTGATCCCAGATCTCATTCTATCATTGTGCAAAAAAAAATATGTTTTAACATTTAGAAGAAATATAATTCTTTGAAGGGGGAAAAAATGACTAAGCCTTCCTTCCCTTACTCACCTAATCTTGTTATGCAGGCAGTGCTGGGTTTTGAGACAGTTTCTGACGAGGCTGACACTTTCAGGGAAGATAGGTATGGTCAGATATTTAGGACGGGACACACAAAGTGCTTCATGGGAGTGAGGAACCTGAGATGTTGTATTTTTATGAGTATAGTTGGATAGGAGGTTCAGAGGTCAGTGAGAACTAAAAGTAAAATTCACTGTTGTACAGATAGCCCAAGTTTATCTCTTCTGTACTTCCAGGTTCAGATTAGAGCTATAAGTGGAACACGGTTAACGAGTCTGTAGAAAACTGACTATAATTTGAAATGCTTTGAACTCTGAATTTCAAGATGCTTGAGACTCTGAGAACTTAAGTGTATGACAAACTGTGGCACCACAATTTATGATATTTTTTATTTCAGACACCATTTTATCATTTTTTGTTCACATAAACAGTCTTCTTAAAATAAGAGGATTTCTTATTTGATTAAAAGGAAAGAAGGAACATATTTGTAAATAAAAAAGCAAAGCAAATAATTTGTAAGACATTTGTCAAGACATGGGTTAGTGGTTTTTTGTTTTTTTTTTTTTAGCTTTTCAATATGATGTCATATTTTTCAGAGTAAGTGAAGCCTCAACAGCAACTATGTAGGACACATATTTTAAGAACAAAATTAAGTGTAAGGTAAAATGTGAATTCACTTGCAAACCCAGTTTGATTGCCAGCTCAAGTTTGGTTCTCATATGTTGCTGTCCAAAGCACCTCTTTCAAAAACTGTATAATAGAATTTATACATAGAATATAATAGAATAGAATAGAAAATACTTTGACTTGGCTCACTTGTACTATTGAGCTTTATTGTCAAAAAGCAAAGCACACATAAGCTGAATAATTCTGTTTTGGCATGTGATGTTCCTGGATTGTGGTAGCTGCCTTCTTTTGCTCCTCTTTTAAAAATAATAATTCTACAGCCATATAATATTGTTGGGTGTAGGATATGGAAATCCAAACAAAACTAATTCGATGAAGTACCACAAGCTACAATAAGACAAACATTTCCTTGATCAAAGCTATCTTTTTTTTGGTAAGGCTCTGAATGTAGACAATACATTGTTGAGAAAGATCCTGCTACCACTAATACAAGGCAGAAACTTTCTATATACAAGTTGCTTCAGAAATGATAGAAGAGACTAAAACAACAAGTCTAATGGCTGCTTAGATGCCTGAGGATATTCCACACCTTCATCTGCTGCTGCAGAACATTATGAATCTAGGCTGTGTGTTGCACCTACGTTGCATACACATGGGCATTTAAAATAGCACCTGATACTACTGTTTAAGCTCAAGAATCACCCCCTTGGTATAAGATTCAGTGTTGTTTCTAGTTCCAAATCCATAACACACAAGTTTATTTAAAATGTATTGCCTTCAGCTCTCTTTTCAACTGGGGAATCTTTTATTATCATCTTCACAAAGTATTGTATAATTATCATAAAAAGGAGGTGAATTTTCCCCTTTGTTTTTACTTTTACTGAAAAAAAAGAAAAAGTAAATTAAATGATATCTAATGGAAAGAACAGACAGTTGGATGATGGTATACCTTAACCAGACCTGATTCTCCATTAAGTTTTCATGGCAGATGTTTAGTAATTCTCTTTCATTGGGTTTATGCATCTGATGCTGAACATCTACATATAAATGAATCTCTGACAGAATTAAACTGAAAGTTATTGTTGGGAGCAGTGTGGAATAGTAGATTTTGGTAGATGATCAGTATTAAGAAGGCTAAGTTAAGCAGCAAACCTCAAAGCTAAATTATTTGTTATAAGCTTTTTTCTCAGTGACTACTGCTTTTCTTTGTAACTCTTATGGTTTCTTTTTATGATTCTGTTGTAGTCCTATTGTTTTTCCCCCACCCTCCACATTTTTCCCTTTGCTTCCCCCCCCCCCCAATTATCTGGCACTTCTGAAATATTTTTGAGATTCTGTGACCACTAGTCTCTCTTATGGGTGCTCTGGTGCACATGGAGATGATGAACATTCCTTGTTTGGTATTATCAGTTGGGTTTCTTGCAAATACCCGCTAGGGGTAGCCTCACTGTATCGTTTATATTCTTTGACAGTATTTCTGGCTGGGGCTTTCTTGTGGAGTCCTTAGTTTCCAAAGAAAATGGGTTAGATTGTTTGAAGGCAGATGTTACATCTTTTGCCTGCAAACAGCACACCAGCCTTTAGAAGGGGGTGACTAGTGGGTGACACCTTTTACATTTATCTCTGTCTCTGTCAGCTTGATGTAGGGTTTCTTTAAATACATCCTGTAGTGTGTTTATCACAGGAATTGAAAATACTGATAAATAATTTTCTATTTTAAACATGCTATTTATATTTATTTTAGACTTTTAATGATTAAGTACACTAAGCCTCTACAGACTGAATCCTGGATGCAGGATCTGGAAGTACTGAAGACACAGGTCCTGCATCCAGAATTCTTAGTACATCAAACTGTCTTAAAAATATTTAATTGTTATTAATATATATATATATATATTTATATATACATATCTTGAATTGTATGTGGCAAGACTTCTCTCTTCAAAAAGGAAAAGATGATGTGAACATCTTGTGATCCAACAAATGCATGTAAAATTAAATTCTCATTTTACTGGAGATCTGTAGAAGCATTGCTAAAGACAGGTACTTTCGTGGCATACATGGACGAACATTAAGGAAAATTTAAATATTGGTAGCTGTACTACAACCCTGTAAGCAGCTTAGCCAATAGTTCCTTGAACATACCATCTTTAAATGTACATTACATTTATTTGTTTAATTTTTGTCAGTCATGTTGAAAGTATATTATTAACTGGAATTCAGTTTCTAAATAATACTTAGTTAATCCTGAATCTCCCGTATTGCAATTTTGTATTAATGTTTAGACTTCACGTTTCTCTAACTTACTTGCAAGTATCTTGGACCAAAGTGGAATGAGTTCAATGTAGGCCTTCAGAGTCTTTACCTTTGGAAAAAAATCTCCTTAAGTAATCCTGGCAAATATTTTCTAGTAATTTAACTGTGACCATACAGCTTACAATTTGTTTCTGTCATCTGGCAAGGGAACTGTTTGAGGAAAAGCAATTAAAATATCACTGCCCTCAAACTGCTCATAAATGTAAACAGTTGCACTGCGCAATATCTCGACCTCTATTAAGTGCCAACTTTAAATTATTACTAATATCAAGATACCATCACTAGGTGCTTACTGACCCCTACAGAGCAGGGCTGCAGCTTCGTTATCATGCACAAGACCAGACTGGACATATAAATGCATGCTAGGACCTGGCTTAGACTTAGACTTAAACAGACTAGAAGAGAAAACAAAATATCTATGGATTGAGTTAATGATTTTCAGGAAATGTTACTGGGATGTGTAATCAGTGCTATTTTATTGATTGCCTTGTTCCCCCACCCCCATAGTGATTCACCCAATTTTATAGACCCATAGCTCTGTGATCAACACTTTTTACACCTGTGTATGTATTGTTTTTAATTAAACCTCTTTTCTTGAATGCCAAAAAGCAAAGTGCTTTTACATATTTGTGTAGAAGTGATGTATGAAAGATGAAGGAAAGGGAGGAGTAGAAATTGTCTCAGATTTTTTTTTTTTTTATTATGCACTGTTTTTTTGTTTTGTTTTGTTTGTTTGTTTGTTTTTGTAGAATCCAACAGCTGATTGTTAGTAGTGCTAGTATTTACTATTGGTTCAGGGACCTGTGCTTTGATATATGTATTCTATAAATACCAAGAACAAAAAACATGTTGTAACATAAATATAGAATACAGAATGAGAATAGGAGAGGAAGCAAGAGGTAGACAGAGGTAAGGTCGTCCAAAAGAAAATCAGCATTTAAAATGTAAAGACAGGTTTAAAGCCAGGTCCTCCAGCTCCCAGTCCACTGTATCACAGATGCCAAAGTCCCTGTTTTAACTCTTGTTGAGTTTATCAGTACTCTGAAGAAAAAGGATTTTTAGAGGGAAGTCAGCCCATTAATAACTGACAAGGTGGTAAGATCAACTATGTTTAAAAATGGCTGAATCACTAAACCTCTTCTAAATTTGATCATCTGAGTAGATAGATGAGAAGCTTTGAACAGAGTATAAATAATGAACTTGAAAGTCCTGGCAAAAAGCAATAACAGACTGAAAAAAAAACCCACCACAGATTATATATAATATACATATCTATGACTTTGTACACAAACAAGCAGGGAAATAGGTAACATACTTAATAAAAGTAAATAATTTTGAAAAAGAAGAGAAATGAGCATTAAGACTATCAGAAGACTTCCCCTTCCCAGGAGATAACGTGCTGAGAAATTAAAGACATTCTCATTTACCACTTTCAGTGTTTAATCTCTGTAGAAATGGAGACGAAAAGATCCTACAATGACTAAAAAATATGATAAAAAATACCGTAAGTAATATATTATGTTGGCAGTCATGAAGAAGTGAAGGTAAAATATACTCTCAATTGATACAGAAAAGCCTACTTTATAATACCCTCAAGACTTATATATAGGAAAACTTACTCATACTTGCCCTTTCCTTGCTGTTGCCCTTTCGCATGGATGAGTGCCCCTGGCTTCCAAGAACGAGGATGCTTTCTCTGCAGGAAGGGGCGGGGGGGGGGGGGGGTGCTTAGGGAGCTCTCCCCTGGCCTGGGGCTTGAAGGGGCCATGGTGAGGATGCAGACCTGCATGGCAGTCTCGTAGGCAGCCAATGACCTGCAGCCACCAGTGACAGAAACTGTTTAGACAGAAACTGGGCTGAACTGGGAACACAAACGCTGTCTTAAACTGTCTTGTCCATCATCTCAGATGATAAAATACAGAGAATGGCTATTCTGAGACAATGTGGAAGTTGGTCTGGGTGCCTGGAAAGCAGGTTTCCCCCAGCTAATGTGTTTTGTGTGTAACATGTCAGTGCTGAGCTTTAGAAGTGCCCCCTAACTAAATTGGTAATACTGAGGCAAAAATAGTAAGAGGTTTTTGTTGTCATGCTCGATGAAACAGGTTTTGGCATAGCATGCCACTTCAGCATTTATTATTTATGTGATTTTTATCTTGTCAGGCTTAATCTGCAGTGTGGTTAATCTTTAATGGATTTAGTGCTGCCTACGAGCTACTGAGAATGCTACGTAAAAAGGAAGAAAATGGTGCTGCTGTTGTTACTTCCCATAATGTATCCATTGGATGACATTTAACTACTCTAGTGAAGGCTATGGAGCTCAGGGAGGTAGTTAAAGTCAGGTGTGAGAGTGACTAGTTGAACTGTTTAAATGTCAATCTGCTGCCCTGGATGTGTGGCTAGTCTTCTATCCTTGTTTCTTCCCCTCCTCCATCAAACCAAACCATACCTGATCTTACAGAGAAGAGGCACATTTGTAGACCTTTGCTACTCATGTGCAGGGATTTCACCACATTGTTGCTCTGTAAGTGGTCTCTGCAAAGGAAGAAAGGGACAGGTCAGGTTTGCCTTGGCCTTTTCTGTCTGTCCACTGGCAGCTTTGGCAATGGAAGTGGCAAGCCAGAAGTCAAGGGAGCACTGGAAATGCTTTGTTTGCATCTGATGGTGTATGAAAGCATGGACTCCAACTGTTAAGCTTTCCCCACAGTAAAAAAAAAAAAAAAAAAAAAAAAAAAAGTGGTATATGGCTCTTGATTTTAAAAAGCTGAACATGGTTCTGTGCAGCTTTGTTATTTGGATACAACTTACTCAGATTAAATAGCTGTGTCTGTTGCATTTGGCCAGGAAAAAAATAAACTGGTTTAATTAGTGCTAGAATACAAGCAGGATTGAAAAAAATGCAGAAAATTCATTTGTCATAAATATGCCAAGCTACAGAGACAAACTATGCCTAAGTAAATATTCAGACCTTTTTATAATGTCTTTCCAATATTTTTGATGTGTGAGTATCTATTTATGAAAGTGCACTTAATTTCACATTTATGTGACAAAATCTTCCGTCCATGTTCATGAAGATTTTTGGAGAGGATTAAGAAGTTCTGGTCTGACTTGAAGTATTAATACACGTATTCCATTACATTGCCCTCCACTGTCATTATCTCTGTTCTACTTTTACTTTTATCTGAAGCATAACGGGTTTTGCAAATCATCATTTAGCTTGAAAACTTGTATGGAATTGTTATCTCTACTTTGTGCTTCTGGCAGTTTTTTCTGACTGTGCAAGTGAGGAGGGACTGGATATGTTCTCAAAAACTCTTAATTTGCATCTGTTTTGGAATATGTTCTTGTGCTAAATGTTTTACTTGCAGGCAAGAGTTAAAACTACCCAGTGAAAGTTCATTATTTAAGTAATTAGGCTAAAGGAAAATAAAATCTTTTTTTCTTCTACTTGGAAAATATCAACTGTTTTGCTAAGTAGCAATTGTAAGTGTGACTTCTGTCGATAGTAACGTAGGATTTACTTTTTATAAATACAGTTTTTCTGTGGCCATTAGTTGCAATCACTATATGGGAAGGATTTGTAGGAAACGATTGATCTCAATGAGGCCAGACTTCGTGTTACTTGTCTGAGTTGTGTAATTTTAACCATTACAGTAACAATGTCTGACTTCACTAAGCCTGTACTCAAAGAAGCAGCAAGATTGCTCGAATAATTGTTTTGTTTGTTTGTTTGTTTGTTTTGTTTTATTTTTTTAACAACTAATAACTAATTCTGAAACCTAGACTACTGAGTGTCCTGACACTGTGCAAAGCAATCTTTCTCTCTAATTGGAACCATAGTCTCACAGTTCAGATTGATTATTTTTTAATGTTATGTTTCGTGTTATGCTTGGGTTTCTGGGAAGAACTGCTTGTAACATTCTAAACACTTGCATTTCCAATGTGGGAACAATTTTCATGAGAAAAAAAAAGGGGTGGGCAACTTTAAATAATCAAAATCTCTGAAATTTAATTGAGTCATACGTAGATACATTCCCTTTATTTAAGAAGTATTAAGGAATACATAAACAGGGAGGAAGACAGCTACCTGCCTGATGCTTTATCATCCTTGCTGGCTGAGGAATACAGATTTTTGTGTCCAATAAGACCTGAAGTATAACTTGCATAGTTTATGTACCAGCTTTGTTCTGCTTTTATCTTAAAGGTAAATGCTTTTACATGCCATACTTAGAACCAGGGAGAAGGAAAGAGAGGAGAAAGATTGAATATGATTATGAACAGAAAACATCATTTAGAAAGTCATTATTCTAAAGCTTAGCCTTCAAATGCCTCACTGACAATCACATCCTATATTAAATTTGTCTGATTGACTTGGTCATTCCCGTGACCTATTCTAAGATCACCAAGTAAGCATTCAGATACCTGTAATATTGCTGCTTTTATTGTTGTTATTATTATTATTATTAAATCTGCTACTTGTTAGATGGGCTGCTGTACTGCTACTAAGAAATAGCCTTGTTAGCTGAAAAAAAAACATTCTCTGCCAAGACCATGTCCAGAGAGTCAGACAGGTTATTCCCATAAAAATATTGTGCCTTATTATATAAACTATCTACCCAACAAAACTTGTGCTTGATCAGTCTAAAAGGCCACTTAGCTCAGTATCCTGCCTCCAGAAATGTTCCTAGGCAAGTGCCAAGGCAAGAAAAAGAACTTGACAAGCAGTAAGTACTGCTTCCTGCATTTTTTTTCCCAAACATTTATTTTTACTGTCAGAAAAGCATTTATAAGTTAGATACACTTCAGTGTATTTAATAAATTTCAGTAGCTTTTTCTTAGTTTATTGATTCTTTGAATCCATACATTCATACATACATCCATAGTTGCCATAATATCAGTCAAAATACTTCTGCAACTCTAAAGCACTTTGCAAAAGGGAAAAACAAACAAAATAACAAACAAACAAAAAAACCTATCCCAGAAATCCCTTCCTGGTTTTTGTTTGTTTCTGTTTTTGTTGGTGGTGGTGATTTTTTTTTTTGTTTTGTTTTGTTTTGTTTTTTTTTTAATCTGACATCTGTTAGCTTTGACTTGTATCTTTTCTTCTTTTGACTCTTAGCTTCTCGCTGAAGGCACAATGAACACGAACAGCCAGTCCATAGCTACTGTATACTGTAGACCAGTTCTTACAAATATTTTGCAGTAGCCTAATTTGATACCTCTATCAATGATGTCTGGATGGTGAAATAACATATTGTGCAAAAAACAACTTGCTCTTGAAGCTACCCAGTATTTTTGCTTAAGCAGTTGGTAGATTATATACAGAAATGGAATGGAAACTTCAGGGTGAAATTTTGGAGCTACTGAAATCAGTGGGGAAAAGTTTACCTCGTTAGAGCCAGGATTCCTTAGAGGATTAGGTCTGATACATAGATGTGTATGGATCAGATTGAAAGTGAAAGGGGTCTTCCTTTGACAGTTGGTGAGAACAAGTAGAAGAATAATCTGAACACAATTTTTTCTAACTGTTTTTGCAGTTAAAAGGTAGCAAATACTACTTCTGCCTTACACTTCCATGGCCACATTGATGTAATATAGGTGAATTAGCTAAACTGATTGATCTAATGAAGTGCTATACAATGCATAGAGGAACTCTCATCTGTTTGCCTAATGAAGTGTCAATATATCTCAAATGGTCCCTCAAATGTTTTGAAGAAACTGTCAGATTTAGTCTTTGACTAAAGCCTCTGATGATCTACACTAATCGTAAAACTCTTAATCATTTAACTGTAGGAATGCTTCAAATCTCTCATCATTTTTTCAGCTTCTTATCCTGATGCATATACTAATGACTAATTTGCTAGTTCAAGGAAGAAGATTGCAGTGCTTTGACAGGAAAGGCCAAAATTGATTTTGTCCATAAAAGAAGATACAGAGGTAATAAAGACTATTGCAAGGAGGGAGGGAACACGACGTAAACAAGACAATTAGCTGCAAGACTGGGATTTTACTATTAGTCATAATTTACTGTAAAAGATTAAAATGAACACAGAACCATGTTAAATGTATGTAAATCTGGAGGAAACTTTCCACAGCAGTATTAATATGTTCCCATGTTAAATAATCCTCTTCAGAAAATATCCTCATTATATAACATAATGTCTTAAGAAAAAATAATAGGAATTAATTCCTTACTTATCACTTACAAGTGAAGTGAAGGCCAGGACATGAGAGGAACTGTTAGTAAAGCAGAAGTTAAAGAGAGGCAAGTAGTGAAATATCTTAAGAGTTTCACAGATTCTTTTAAGGAATCTGAAGAATCAGAGAAATAACTCATTAAATGGAGAACATGTGACTATATGAACTTTACAATTGTAGAAACAACCACAGTTTTTCTTTTGTCAAGTGTTGTATGACCAAAAGTAAAACTCATGGTGTTAACAGCACAGTCAGAGACATAGATAAATTTCAGATGCATTTTGGGAAAAGAAGAAAGTATTAGTAACAGTAGTATTTGTTCTGTGAGATTAACTTCAAAATAAGTTCAAACATCCCTGTGTAATAAAACTTAATTTACAATGAATTACAATATAGATAGTATACCACATTAATTTTAATACGTTAAAATTGTAATCAGAAATAATTGGACTTTCAATACTGAACTAAATGAAGTTGCTGAACCAAAAGGAAATTAACATTGATTGCAAGTTGAATAAACTGTGCAGATTTGGTAAGCCCTGATTTATTGAGGTGGGAACTGCTTCTAAGCCCATTAACATAAAGATTTAATTAATGTGTCATGATTTTTACCAGCCAGTGCAAAGAAAGTAAGAAACCATAAAAAATATCATTTTATTTAGATAATGAAAATCAATATGAAAATTGCAAGAGAAGCAATCTCAAATTACAAGACTGGACACTAATATACCTAGCTCATGAAATCAAGAAACTAAACAAAAGCTACTGATGGGCATCACAATTGTTACTATTTTATAGATATAAAACTTTCAAATGATCAAATCTTTGCCTCTTGGAGAAAGTACCATATAAAATATTATTTATTTATTTATTTATTTATTTTGTCTGAAAGCCATATTCGTATTTCTCTGCTTCCCAGTGCACAAACTCTAATACCTGCCCTTTGAGAAGAAACCAAAAACCCTTAAGACTATGATTTGCATGTTTGATCCTGTATCTGCACTCTATCCAGTTTATGCCATGATTCAGAAAGAGCTTAATAAACTTATGATGTTTGTGCATAATATGATACTATCTTAAAAGGACCCCAATTATTTTGTGAAACTGACTATAGATGGATGATATATTGGGAAGACTTTGTGTTATACTACTACACCAACAAGGAATAATGTTTGGTGAAGTAAGTGAGGGTGGGAAAAGAGGTGCACTGGATAAAATTTGTGAAATATAAGTTAATTCCTAGTCTGGCAAATCTTTACATTTATATCTTAGTAAAAGGTGAATATTTCCTGCTTTGGTTCAAGAGTGCATGGATAAAACCTATTCATGATTCTGTAGCTTTCAAACTGTTTGTGAGCATCAAGATAAAATAGGAAGAGATGGATTGATTTTTATCTGCTTTCATTCGATAGACATAAACTGAAAACATTCTTACCCTCCCTGCTTTCTCGTTGCCTTAGAAATAAGAGACATTTTGTAAGCTATACTGTTGCTTGCTTTGAGTGGGCATTCACCATTTCTGAATGCTATGAAAGATAAATAAGCCCTGTAATCTACCCTCCTGTGGTAAATAGCAATCTTTTAATTCTATCAATATAGAAAGAAAATGCACAAGAAACAACAATGAAAACTTTCTTGGGTCTGCCTTCCAAAAGATATGTGGCAGGACTCCCTCTTACTCATCATGGCTGTGTCCCAGGCACATTGGCAGTGTAGCAGTGCAGTCTTTTTTTTCTTCCTTCACCACTAGCAAGGGAGAGTAGCTTTTCTGTGTGGGTTCACGTGCAGGATTTAGAAGTTGGAGCACTCCATCATGTTGTACACTGGATTGCCTATATATCTGAAAGGTGCACACATATTTGCAAACAAATTTCTTTGTCAGGTAATAAGTTTTGTCTTAAGTATGCCTGCTCTACTTGGGTACTCTACACTTCTAGGAGCTGTCGTTTTGGATTGTCCATTGTCATCATCATTGCTATTCAACAGACTGTTCAAGAAAGCTAAACAGAAAACCACGGCTCCTTAAGAGTGCACAAATCACTGTATTGTTAGATCCTTTTTTTTTTTTTTTTTTTTTTTTGTGTGTGTGTGTGAATAATGTTATCAGGAAAAAACTGCTGAGTATATTCAGGTCATTGCTAATGGTGAGGTCTTGTGTACATATTTTATAAGATGCTCTCAGTCTCGGGGTACAAAGAACATATATTAGGTTTACTGAAGATACTTCCTCTGACCTTTTCTCACCCAAAGAACAAACTAAGGAAATGAGTAAATAGACCAAGTGAACAAAAGATGCCCCTGATTTTCCAACCAGGCAAAAAACTTCAAGTATTCTTTCTCCACCACTCAGTTTTCTGCACATAGATGGCTTCTACAGATCTTCAGACAACACACAAGCTAGTTAGGCCTAGATATCTCTTGCCTTCCCTTTCTTCATTTTTGTAGCTAAAAGCAATTCCTTTAAAAACAAATCTACTTGAAAACAAGTTCCAATGTAAATCACAGAACTTAAAACTCACCTAATTAAAAAAAAAATCTTCTGAGTTGTGGTTTACATTTATTTCCAAGTTTCATCTTTACTTTCTACATTGTAAGGCTGTGATTGCACTCCTTTAGTATAATGAAATCCATGGTGAAATAGAGGAATAGTGGATTATGATATAATAAATCTGAAATATGAACAATTTGAAACCGGTAGAATATCTTTTCTTAATTAAATTAATAAATTTATCCTTAATTATTGGATTCTTAAAGTAGCTTATTGAGTTGGAAGGAAAAAGTACAGTCTATTGTTAGTTTCCAATATGAAGGTTCAAAATGTTAACAATTCACTATTGAATTCTGTAGGCTTTTCTCTAAGAGTGATATTAACTTATATAACTTACAAAAGTTATAATTAACTTTTGCCTCACAATCAGCCAGAGATGAGAGGAAGATGTATGAGAGATTTGGAGACAGCATTAAAAATGATAGAATAGTTTGACCTGACTTTTGTAAAAAGTGGAGCTTTGCCTCCTAGAATGTGTCCTGTGGTTATAGAACTGGAAATGTGCTAGGTCTGCTTTTACCAAGTTCTTTTACAGTGGGCCTGAATGGGTTACATGGGATATTTCAGGCAAAATTCATGCCTTTTTCCCCAGTGTATAGCTGAGGTGGAGACACCAATGTCTGAAGGTAATTGCTCTGCTACAGCAGCCAAATGCCACAGACATACAAAAATGTTGATTTATGTCACACAAAGGAAGCATGGAAAGCAAGCACCTGGGTCAAGTGTTCCTTTTCATTTTTTTCCTTTACTTTCTTTCTGTGTTCAGTCACAAGAAATGATACAGAGCCAGCCTGAAGAGTGGAACTGAATGTTTGTGGGAAGACTGTCAATTTTAAAGCAGACTCAGGTGTGGATCTAACAGTCTTGTCAGAAAAGGCTTTCACTCCCTTCACAGCTGAACCAGCTGTTGCTACTCCAAATATTCCTAGAGGCTGCATAAACACAAATGGCAAAAGCTTTAACTTTAATACCTGTGCATGGGAGGCTCTAGACTGGCATTCTCCTTCAATAAGTGCTTCCCTGATGAAAAGAATGAGAGAGAAAAAATAGAAGAGGGTACGTTGGACTCTTGTTCTGTATACATTATCACACAGAATCACACAGAATTTCCAGGTTGGAAGAGACCTCAAGGTCATCGAGTCCAACCTCCAACCTAACGCTAACAGCCCACCACTAAACCATATCCCTAAGCTCTACATCTAAGCGTCTTTTGAAGACTTCCAGGGATGGTGACTCCACCACTTCCCTGGGCAGCCTGTTCCAGTGCCTCACAACCCTTTCAGTGAAGAAGTTCTTCCTAACATCTAACCTAAAACTCCCCTGGCTCAACTTAAACCCATTCCCCCTCGTCCTGTCACCAGGCACGTGGGAGAACAGGCCAACCCCCACCTCGCTACAGCCTCCCTTGAGGTACCTAAAAAGAGCGATAAGGTCACCCCTGAGCCTCCTCTTCTCCAGGCTGAACAAGCCCAGCTCCCTCAGCCGCTCCTCATAGGACTTGTTCTCCAGGCCCCTCACCAGCTTCGTCGCCCTTCTCTGGAATCGCTCAAGCACCTCGATGTCCTTCTTGTAGCGAGGGGCCCAAAACTGAACACAGTACTCGAGGTGCGGCCTCACCAGAGCTGAGTACAGGGGGACGATCACTTCCCTAGCCCTGCTGGTCACGCTGTTCCTGATACAAGCCAGGATGCCGTTGGCCTTCTTGGCCACCTGAGCACACTGCTGGCTCATATTCAGCCGACTATCCACCAGCACTCCCAGGTCCTTCTCTGCCTGGCAGCTTTCCAACCATTCCTCTCCCAGCCTGTAGCTCTGCTTGGGGTTATTGCGCCCCAGGTGCAGGACCCGTCACTTGGCCTTGTTAAACTTCATGCAGTTGACCTCAGCCCATCGGTGCAGCCTATCCAGATCCTCCTGCAGAGCCTTCCTACCCTCAAGCAGATTGACACACGCACCTAACTTGGTGTCATCTGCGAACTTACTGAGGGTGCACTCGATGCCCTCGTCCAGATCATCGATGAAGATATTAAATTATCATTGTTTATAACACTGGAAATGTAAACTTCATAACATTTCCTTTCTCTGACTTCTTATATACTTTCCAATGTGACATGGGTTTGGACTGGCTACATCGGCATCTTCTATGTTAAGATCCTGCTGTGTCAGGAAACTTGAAAACTGTAATAGAGATATTTAATATTTAAAATATGGTATGCTCTGCTATCATGCTGAGAAGGAGAATGAAGAATACCAGATCTGTAACAATCTCAAAGAAAAGGAAAATCACTGAGACAGAAAAAAATATTACACCTTTCTAACTGGAAAGCTTTTCTGTCTTGTTTTATAATTAAGTTATATATTCAGCATGCTCTTCCTTAGTCAATTTTGAACCAAAGGCCAAATTTAGCACATTTGGGAAAGAAGCAGAGGTCCTCAGAATAATTAATTATTTATCAGTTTCATGAAAAACAGCAATTAGATGAGACAAATCTCAGTATCTACTGCAGTAAAAAGGATAAATGTGGTGGATATCAGACAATCGCTGTAGGACAAAGTGTGCAATGAAGAATCTTGGGCTACTGAAGGACATGGAAGGACATGGTCATAGAAACTATATTTGATTCATTTTGGAGCAAACAGAACAATTTGTCCTAATAATTGTTTAGTTATTCCTCTTTTATTTTTATTTTTTCCCTTTGGTAATCTCATGTGACTTCCAAAATTTACATTATAACTGATGAGGGAGCATAGAAATAACTCTCTTCCTGTCTCCACTTAATAAAAACATTAAGACATAACTTTTTTCTCCAAAGTTCAGCTGTATTTGCAGAATGACCACATCAATCTGTAAGAAATTGATTATGGGTATAAAATTGATTCCCTCAGCCAGAATTTTTAAAGTATGGAATGGGATTCCTAACCAGTCAGAGGCTTCAAAATGTTGTGAATAGAGAAGAAGAATAGAGGAAGGTGAAACATGGTGAAATACTATAAATATCCATCTTGAAAGAGCATACATCAGTGGTTCTCAACCTTTTTGTCCAGAAATTTTACGTTTCACCAAGTAACAGGAAGCTTTATTGACACCAAAGCCTTAGAGGCTGAATCTGCAAGTAGTTCAGCATGCAGCTTTGCTCAGGTAAGTACTCTTATATTTGCCAAATGTAACAGATGCCAAAAACAAAACAAAACCACTGAAAAATGAAGAAAAAAAAAAAAACATAATAAAAATATTTAATTTTTACAGAATTCCCAATAAATTCTGTTCCCTGGTTTTTATATTGCTTACGAAATACACAGTCTCCAGAATGTTACAGAAGTCTGAATTCCTATAAAGGACATTTTCCCATTGAATTGAGTATTTTCCAAATAGAACATTGTCTAGAGTTATTTTACCAAATAAATTATAATTAGGACGCTGAAGGTTTATGTAATATTGCATCATCTAAAACAGCTGTGTTGAATATAAAATTCACTACGTAAATATTCTGTGGTCAGAATGAATGTACAGAATGCAAACTAGATGTTCCTGTTTCTTCTAGTTATCTCTAGGTATCTCTACATCCCTTGAAGGTCATGAAAGAATTACATCTCATTAGAAGTTCAGAATAGGACTAAGAACTAAAATGATTTTTTGATTCTGGAAGGCTGAAAAACTACACGTATTGGCAGCTGTCCTGAGTATCAGTATCCTCAAGCTGCAAGTTGTTCTGTTGATAGTAGGGCACAGTCTCAGGAGGGGAAGATTCTTCATTCCCCTCATCTAGTAGGAATGGCTTTTTCTAAAGCTTGCTTGTTTTCTTTCTCTGATCTCCCCTGGTCAATTCTGTACCTTTATTACAGTTCATATTTTCTATCTATTTCCCCAGTTTTCTAGTTGTAGCCTCAAGAAAGCTGAAATGTTCCTAAAGTGTGTCATAGCAGCATTTTAGTCTCTGTAGCGTTGGTATTGGATGCTGAAGAACTGAGAGCCACAAAAGAAATGACCAACCCCCCCCCAAAAAAAATGAATGTACCACTAAATGGTGTATAGAAAGTAAGTAGGTTAGTACATATTTGAGTATCTCTGACCTCAGCGGTATATTATTTTAGTTGCATATAGCCTCATCATAAACTTTTTCTCATAAAGATAGGAAAACAACATATACAGGGAGAGAAGGAATTAAAAGAGACTATCTAGATATATGGGAAATCTTGTGGTGTAGTGTAGATTTGAATTGTGAATTTTTAAGCGACATTGAGCTTGTGATGCTCATCACCAAGGTGTTTTTCATCAGATCCATTTGAAATGCCAATAAGTTATTAGACTAGCTTGGTTGAAACCATTAGCATAATATATCTTCCAGTCTATAATAGATGTGTAATTACACTACCAAATATTTAGAGAAACCGTAGGAAAAAGATATGTTAATTTCTTCACAGGTAGTTGTTTTCTAGTTGTTTTCACTAATATTAAACAAACAAACAAACAAAAAAAAAAACAGCAAAGTGATGCCTAAAAGGGTAATTTATTTTTTGGATAAATGGGATTCCCATCACCAATGTCCATCACCTCCACAGGAAATTTATCCTTAGAAAAAGATCTAAGACGTATGGGATCATTGCTTTGACGTACCTATCTCTCTTCATTGATTACCACAGAAGCCCACATAACTCTTTTAGAGTGTTTTTTAATCATCAAAAGTTAATTGAGACAATTCTTGCAATGAATAACATTTTAACAGCCAAAAGCTGAGAAAAGGCGTTCTTGACAACGCCTCTGAACCTAACAAGACCTAACACAGTGTTCTGTCTGGTTAATGTCACTGCCTGGAATCTACTGTGAGTGGGAAAAAAAAAAAAAAAAAAGAGTATGGATAGTCACAAAACTGCGTGCTAACAATCTTTGCTGTCTCCACTTACTGCAGATGAAGCCTCTGGTCTGGATGATTATATCAACTGTGCATTTCAGAATTTTGTTATTTTCTTGTAGTGTATGCATTTAAAGACTTACTGCGTGCACCAACTGTATTGACAAATAGTATATATGCATCATCCATGCCATGGCTTATATGCCTGGAAAAATGTTCTTTAAGGAAAATTATATCCCATTAATATAGGAATTTAATAATTTTATAATATTGACAGTATTTATACTGAGTTGTCAAGCAGGAAGTGAAGAAACCAAATGTAAAGGATGGTGGGTTAGATGATGGTAATCTTTATTAAAATAAGCTTTCTACCTGTTTGTATGGTTGGGAATAATAGTATGTCATATTTGTTGAATGATAAGACTGACATTAGAAATGAAACACACGCTATTATCTGTTTAGTGCTTCTTAATGACACTGGTTGATCAAGAGTTTTAAGACTTCAGATAAAAAATGAAGAGAACCCTTTTTAAGTGAAATCGTTCTGGTTTCAATAACAGAACCTTACAGTTCCTGTGATTTGTGAGAGACATTTCTTAAATTTGAAGAAATATTAATGTTGTGGTATACTCTAGGTATACTCTAGGCCTTTTTAAGTCTTAAACAGTCTTTTTAAGACCTAGTATATATAGTTCAGGACAAATACTGCAATAGTTTTGGTGGAAATCTAAGAAATTAGAAGCAAAAGTACTTAATGTATCTTTCTCCAGAAAGATGGAAAAAAAATCGTTACCACTTGAAGCAGAAGTAAGAAAACCCTAGCTATGTTACACGCAAATCAGTGCCTGTGTCATTTGCTTGGAAGGCTGAGACATGGCCATTTAAACATTGACTTCCTCAGCCTGTCCCAGGGAATGAGTTGATTACTAAATAGGTCTAACAATGACTTGGTATTGGGCTGTTCTGCTCATCAAAGCTCTGAGGGAAAGTTACCAAAGTTAAGTGTAGATAAAATTCATTTATCAAAATCCGTATTTTAAAGTTGACCAAATTTCAATTTTTCCTTTTTGTAAAATGTATTTTCTATGTGTTAGTTCTTTCTTACAGAACTAAAGGGTAGTAGGTGCTTTGTATTTAGCTTATGTGTAAATGTGTTGATGTTTTTTGTTTTTGTTTCTACATGGTGAACATGGAGGTATATGTTTTAACTTTACTGTCAATTATTTTCTTACCATTCCCTAAGGACAGAGTACTCACCTGATTAATGGCTGTAGCACTGCAGAACATAAATACATGTTTCCAGCTTTCAGACAGTGTTGACGTCTTCCCATTCATATATGGAATATTAACCACTCTACTTCCTAGTCTTTCTTCAACTATGAATAATGGGGTTCATAGTCTGAATGAGGTATGCTACTTTTAATTAGAACAACATATCTTGGATAAAAGTGAGGGTATAGAGATCAGATATGACTTCCTCTCTCTAGTTATCTTCCAGGTATTATTAAGACTTTGGGAGGGAAGAAAAAAGTAGAAAGGTGGGCTTAGCTTTATTATAGATGTGAATCACATCACTAGGAGATAATGTTATATTATTTTTCTGGAATGACAATGAACACGATCACCTTAAGAAGCTCCCTTTGATGCAGTATTTAAAATGGTAAGTAAAGGATGTGTTAGGAATAAAATAGAACCATGGGTGGTGTTTGGGTTTCTCTATCCCATACTTCAAATACTGAGAAAAAATAGATAAATGGAAAATCCACCTGAACTTTGGAAAATATAGTATAAAACGTTAAAATATTTAATTTCCTGATTTGACTCTGAATTAAAAACTTGAAATCATAAATCAAATATCACAAACCAGCAAGGTTTAAGTTAAATATTAACAAATGTGTAATATGTGTGATGTTTCTAAATAGTTGTAATACTAAGATAGGTTGAAAAGTGTTTAAAATTCTAGTATAAATTAATAGATTTAATAAACTTTTTCCAGTGGTTTATTGAGGACATTTGCTCATTCTCAGCTTCAGCATTCTCTTTATTATTAATATTTACATTATCATACACTTTAGAGAATGTCCATGGGTGGGCTCTGTTGTGCTGGCTATGGCAGGTACAACTTGTGCAGCTATGGGGAAGGTCTCAACACCAGTGGGGTTCTGCTTGCTTGGCAAAGCTGTTCTGTGTGGTTCCCAATGAAAGAATAAACTAATCTGACAAGTCAGACAAATGACAAGGAGCAAAGCACACTGTCACCTCCACTATGACTATGTGCCACGTAGTCCCTTGCTACGTGTTTCCTTGCTATGTATCAAGGAAAATAAATGACTTAGCCAAGACTAGAAAGAAAATAGGAGGCAAAGTTGATTACTGGCATGATTACGGTGCAGTACATCAACTGCAAAAACATCAGTGCTCTAAGGTCTGTGGCCTTCACCTTTAACTGGAAACTATTTGCCTCTCTTTTGTTAAGGCTGAAAGATAGGATTCTTGACTTAAAGAAATTAGTGTAAGCTGAATGCAGAGCAGTGGCTGGCAGTGCCTTCTGTCTGGGCTATCAGAGCATTTGCTGGAGAACTGACTTATCACCACCACGAAAAAACCTTGCTGATCAAAACACTGTACAACTGAAGTCCTGTTTCAGAGTTTCTTGTTTGGTAGCTAAAGAGCTGACACTGTGCTACTAGCTTGACTGGGTGAGGACTCATTAAAGTGATTATTGTCCTGTAATGATTAGGGTCAATTATGTATGCAGGCACTGTGAGATGTCTAGCTGAAGCTTGGATATAGAAAAAATATATGCAAGGAAGATTTATTTAATGAAAAAGAAGAGTTCAAAATACATAGAGTAGTAAAAAGGGCATTTATGCAAAAGCAAATAAATTAAAAGTGTGTGGAGTTGAAAAAGATTGGAAGATAGATGAAAATAAGTATTTAAACTGCATCTGAGAAAATGTTAATGTACAGTAGCATCTATATCAACTGTAACAACCCAACTAATCTTTTAAGAGTTTAATTTGTATTTATTTGCATCTAGTTTTCTGTCCTTTTATAGTATAAAATATTACATGTTGTTTTCTCAGCTGTTACCTGTAACAAAGCCATAACTTCCCTAGGAAAAAAAAAATAAATAAAAAAAAAATGGAGAAATACATCTGCATTTTCAATGGTATTATGAGACAATAATAACATTCTTTGCCAATGTGTGTCTCTCACTCCTCCCTCTGTTTTCTGATTTTTTTTTTCCTCCTTTAATATTTTTGACAGGTGGGTTGAGCTCAGAATACCAAATTCGCATAATTCAAATGAGGAGGTCATGTAGAGAGGTATTCTCTTGTTTGAAATGCATACAGATTTGCGAGATGTTTTTGTAAGTCTTGATACCATTTCACTCTCTTAAAAGTGAATCCTGATTGAGCTCTGTGAACTGAAAAATAGTCCCATCAAGTTGGTATATGGACTAAAGGATTTGAACAAGAAACAGCCACCATATTTTATTTTATTTTTCACCTGTCCTGTAAGGAAAACTTTGGAACATAAAATAACACAACAGCACGTTATGCTCTATATTATACATGCATGTAGAGATGGTAAATTAGCAAAGGGAAGAGAAAGCCAAAGACTGGATACTAAAGAAATAGCAACAATGTTGTTACCAAATCTTCCTGACTATTTAAATGTGTTATTACAAGGGGAAAAAGTCATAATCATTTCCTTCATTTTATTTAGTTCTTCCAACAGTTGTAAATAATGCAAACAGGCCAACTATAGCAACAGCATCAGATACAGCCAGGGCATATACACTACATGCTGAGCTCAATGTAATTCCCTAGCTTGCTTATAGTTCATATTATTTATCTCCTGCACCTGTTTCTTAGGGTCTTGACATCCCCCATTGCTGCTGCTGGATGGGAAAAGCAAACATATAATGTGGATGGCTTTAAAGAGGAAATGCTAGGTGTTTATGTTGGATGTTGGATGCTTTCTTTTGTGTTCAAAGTCAGACAGGGCCTTCCACAATTCAAATAATTTGAGATCATTACAATCATTACTTCAAATCTGAGTTTGAAACCACTGACTTGCAATTGGGTGTCCAATTGAACGTTCAGTTGGGCAGATTTACTTGCTACTCTTACTCTGAGCAGAGGAAGTAAGACAGTTTCATTGTGCAGGGTATAGTAAAATAGTGTCAAGTTCAGACAAAAAAAGTTTTTAGATACTGTATCTCTTTGAAAGACTATTCTTTGCATTTTCTACAGCAGTGCATACTTTTTAACTTTAGAGCTTTTGGAATATAAGCATTACTGATTTATAAATTAGCAGGAGTTAACAAAAAAGTGTAAATGATGGATTTTGATGTAACCCAGAGGGTAAAAAGTGAATCTATTCAAATCAAGGGCAGAAGTCTAATAATCTCTAATAGAAACAGTTTCATACAAAGTATTTCATTATCTGAACTAAGCATTAAACTAACATTGAATTAAGCTTTCTCTCACTGAAATGAGTTGGTATTAATATGAGTGGCAACAGGAAAAAAAAATACTACTGAGAAAAAAGATTGCTTCTATGGGAAATTAATAATCTCACACATTTTATGGGTTATGCTTACATAACAAGTTATTGCCTATAGAAATAAGGATGGCCACCAAAGTTACTAGGCTGTTACTAGCCTGCTTTATTACTATAAATTGTTTGACTCCAAAATATCCAAAGTTAATGGGGCTGCTAGTATAAGAAGAGAGAGCATGATTTAGTCCTTTAGGCATACATATTTATGTATTGATATTTTGTAGAGCACTAGTTCAAGACGTGATTATTCTATTAAGCCCTTGCATTCATTCAAATTTTTCACATGCTGCTTCTATTTACAAAATGTTATTCAGGCCTTGCAAGACCTAATGAATTTTTAATTGTGAGCCAATGGTGTGGGTTTTCATGAACGCTCAGAAGTCATCTATCATTAAATAAGTTTTACAAAACAATTCCTTTCTGCTTACCTGAATCTTACCTTCCCTTTTGTCATCTTATCACTTGGCTTCCTAAAAATATAAGTTACTCAGCTTTTGAATGCCCTTTTTATTTTGAAAGTTTTGAGAGTGAATGATCATTTACATACAGTAAGAGCTTAACTGCATTGTTGTTTTGTTGTTACTCTGGGGAAAACCTTAGTACTTATGAATCTTACTATTTAGAGATCATATGTTTTGATTTTATTTACTTGGAAAATACACATACATGTTCTGTGAATAAGAAGTGGACTTGTTTCTTTGCATTGCCTGATTTATGGTGACAATTCAGTCAGCAGTGCTATCTTCACCAAAAATATTATGTTTTTAATGTTTTTGTTTGTTTGCTTGTTTTGGAGGAGTTGTTGGGTTGTGTTTTTTTTTTTTTTTTTTTTTTTTTTAAATAACTTTGCATGAGGAAATATTTTTGTGAATTGTGAGTTATTATAGAAATTACACTGTTTGATACTACAGCTTTCTCTATTTATGCCCTTCTCAATTAGGGTAAAATTGTATTGCATTTTATACGTTAGATACTAGGCAGACAGTGTAAACAACAGAAGATCCTTCTTCTATTTTGAAACTACAATTGAACTAGGCAAATTTAGTGGTTGGAATTAGAAAGCCATTTATCATAACAGAAAAATTACTTCTGAAATTTTGGCAAAATATAATGACAATCTCTTGGGTCGATTTTTGTTCTGAATAGTTCAATAAATCTAGCATTTTCAAGGGATTTAAGTATTTTTCAGATAGAGAAATAAAATCAACAAGGCATCTCCATATATAGTGTGAGGATCCCTAGAGTAATCAAGAACTTATTTTCTATAAATCTGAGGAATTGTATATTAAAAGCAGATAATTAACAGCAGAAATTATTATTATTTTTTTTTTAAAAAAAAAAAGATGATTGCATTTTATGATGCATATATGCTTCACAACATGGAATTTGGCAGACTACTAGGTATGAAATAGAATTTTTGAATGTTGTCTCTTCAACACAAATTCTGATTTATGTCATTCTAAACATGTGTTAGCAATTTGCATTAACAGGTATAATTTTTCCAGTGCAGCTCCTTATCCCCAGAATCTTTGGTTGTCATTTTTATTTGGGCTTCATATGTAGGTACTCATAAGTATTAATTTAATATTACAGCAAAAAAATAATACTGGGTAAGTTAAATAAAAGAAAAAAGGAATTTAAATGTTTTTGACCATGATCCATGGTGTAGTGAAAAGTGATACTATTACTGTGTGAGACAGAAGGGAGCTCTAACAGTGGAAAATTATAGCCTGTCTGTAGATGTAGTTGTAGTATAGGTGTAGTTTTTTAAACAAATCTTTAGAATCTGTGCTCAAATTTCTATCACATTCCTTAAGCCCTTTATGAACAGGCAAATTTGAGAATATGAGTTAACTATGTTCATCAGCTTTTTCAAATGTAAATGTAAAGCTGTGACTTCTTGGTCTTGACAGAAATCAAAACTTAGTAATTTTGTTTGTTCAAGATTACCAGAGACTTCCATAACTAAAGAAGTGTTAGATTTAGAATCACTGTTGGGTTTTTGTTTTGTTTTTTTAAAAATAATAATATTTTAGAGGTAAATTGGTATATATGAAGCATTATCTAATTAAGCCTATAATTCACATCCTTTCAGAACAGTAAAGTAAGGATAAAGGAACAAAGTCTGTTATTTCAGCTACATTTTCTGTTTGAGTCATGGTATTGTTTCTAATCCATTGGTATGACAGTACAGTATCCTCTTTACCAGCTAAAGTTGACGAACTAATGCTCATAATATTGACTAACATTTCATAGTTCAAGGTACCTACAAAACATGTCAGTAGTTTTGATTTCTTTGATTTTTATAAACACATGTGAAATAATTCATTGATATTTTGGGTAGTGAAGGTTAAGTTCTATGAGAACATGTGGTGGTACATAAGCATTTGGACAAGTACTTTTTGTAGCTCATAGGCCCCTTTCTGGTATGTCTGATGCCTGACTACAACAAGCAGGTGCAATCCCATTGCAAAATAGTGGGGATATGCTGGAGAAAACAGTAAGGTAGTTCAGCAAATAAATTGGACTGGACTGTACCCTAGCAAATGTACAGTGGGAATAATAAAGTACTACATGGAGAAGTAGTACCCTCTATTACGCTCTCTAACGTTTAAAGCCAGTTTTAGTAGGTACAAAGGTGTAGCTGGTATTCAGTTAAGGTTGAAAGCTGCTGTCCTTTGAAATGTCTTTTCAGCATTTTTGATTAGAATCATAGAATATCCCGAGTTGGAAGGGACCCATAAGGATCATCGAGTCCAACTAGCTGAAGCTTTTTTTTGTTTGAAGTTTTTTTGTTGTTGTTGAAGTTTTTTTTTATTATTTTTTATGAAAGACTATAGATTGATAGTATTTTTCAAATGTCTAAAGTGTAGGCAAATAAAAAGGTTTTCTTTTCTGAAAACTTTCTTCCACTTTTTCTTTTAGATAGCCTTTAAGAAAGGGCAGGGTTATGCAAATTCAAGCCAGAAATACCAAAGAAAAATAGGAATATTATTCTATAAAATAAAAAGAGAAATATACTGTATTCCACACTTTTTTTACTTAATGAGGAAATCATTTGTGTTTCATTAAATGGAAAAATCTTTTATTAAGAAAAACCAATTTTTATTATAGTAGGTAGATATTTATTATATTGGCTGACACTGTTAAAGGAGGGGAACAATAGATAAAAAAATATAAATGACATCTCTTTGCCTTGGGAAGGTTTTACTACATTACTAAAAAACTCAATGTTTAAATGTAACTATTAAAATATTTATATAAATGATTTGGGTGATGGTTGGGAAATGAAAAAAAAAAAAGAACAAAATTGCATAATGACTTCCTCTAGTAAGTCGTGCAATGTTATGCAAATATGGTTTGCTGTAGATGACTACAGAGTAATGAATCTAGTGCTAAAATTGGTTAGGACAACTGTAGTTTCTCAGGAATCTGACTTTAATCCTTGGCCCTTTAGAGTGCCAAAAAACGCCTATTGAGCCAAACTCACCAGCAGGTAAATGTTCTGGTGTAAGAGAATCTGTTGGGGTTTGAGTCCTGCGGAGACTTTTCAGTGTAAGTGATTCTGTTAGCTAATAGGACTAGTTCTGTAATTTAACAACATGGATAAACGTCCATCTGTGGAAAGGTCATGAAAATAATTGCAGTATAAGTAAAATGTGATAAACAAGAAGTATAGAACAAGTAACCTCCGGTAGGATCCAGTCTTACATGTAAAAAAGGCAAACCATTTTGTTTCAGAAAAACATGTCTTACAAATTCTTATACCAAGAGAAATTAAGCTATAGTGGACCCATGGAAATTCAGCAGTGCAAACTAGAAGACACCAAGTGGCATTTTCTTGTTTTCAGAACTCCTGGTAATTGATGTTAATGTTACATTCTTGCATGCACAGTAGTTACCTTCAAAAGGAGTCTCTAAAATTCAGCTCTTAGCATTTATGTCTTTTCCAATAACACTTACTTGTTATGTTTCTACAATAAATAGTCTTTGTGACAGAATTTGAATATTTCAATGCACTAATATACATTGTCACAATGAAAGTTTGATGTCTCCATGTTACTAAACTTCAATTTAATTTTTAAAAGCTATAAAATACTAAAAGTCTTAGCATATTTATAAGATTCAACAGTTAAAAAATAACTTGTTGCTGAAGAGCATTAGTGTATTGAATCCTTCAAATCAATGGAATTTGAAGAACTTGGAATAATTAATTTTATTGCATTTTAAATTACCCATATCATTTGTTATTTTTAGTATTGTGTAGATTCAGCAATTATTTTTTACAACAGCAGTCTTGATAAATTTCTTAAACTAGATTATGATTTTTTTTTTTTTTTTTTTTTTTGCTTGATAATCTGTACCATCTAGCAAAACTCTGTAAAATGTCAGTACTTTTCTCTTTGTTAGTGTTAAATATTTGTGTAATTTACTCTGGCTTGGATTACAGTATGTTAGTAAACACCCACTTCTCTCAACACTTCTGCAGCTTTTAAGATTGCACTCCTGACATGCTGGTTCTCTTGAGTTTCAGTTTGTGATATGTAGAGAGAACTGTAGGGGCACTCTTTAGGGACAGAGTTCCAGCTGCACCTTGTTCTTTTCTGTTGCTCTGAGAACATGGAGCTAGTCCTACAAGATTCTGAGTGTGTCTTAATTTCTTAAATTTCAGTAGGAATTTACAGTTCATTGCAAAGAGCAGGCAAACTAAAAGGTAACTCATAAAATTATGGACGAGGGAAGAAAAAACAAAGTATTCCAGAGGTCATGTGACTTGTGCATATCAGTCAAGTAAGTCAAAAGTACAAGAGAAAAATACAGTTTTACAGATACCACTAGATTTTCTCCAGTTCCTGATGATGTCAAAGCTCCTTGTAGCCAATTCTATTGTTTCTGCTTACCTCTGTATATCTGTAGAGATAAACTATACTTTTCCTTCCTGTAGAAGTGGTTACACTTCCATAAGCTATTCCCTTAAAATTAAAGTTTAAAGTGTGCTATACTTTTCCAATAAAAAAGACAATCCATTATGGATGCTTAATATTATATTTATTTTTATCTGTATTGAATTAAAACAGAATAAACACCTGAAATTTTTCAGCAATAACTTAAAACATAAAAAGATTTATTTATCACAGCAACCACTGGAGAGCTACAAGGAGCTTCATGAATCTTAGTTTTCTGAGGCAAATATAACTTGTTTCCCTAAACGTGTTTTGTCTGCTAGGTGCATGCTACGTTCCAGGAGTGGAGAAGAGCTATTTTTCTTACGGTTAAGTTTAGAGCCCTGGGAGGGAGGGATTTTTGTTGTTTATTCATTTTCCAAATGCCTGAAAAACTTTCTGTAGTTAGTCTGGGAACAAGACTGGTAATCATTGGACTGAAAATGAGTTTTTGTTATATAGTCAAAATATTGTCATGATACAGGACTGGCCATTGTTTTCATTATTATAGTGTAAGAAAGGATCAACCTCAGCAGTGAACCGAAGAGCAGAATAATTCAAGGAAGAATTGACATTGCTTGAGGCCAACGTGCTGAAATATTCTTCAATAGAATTGCAAGAACATGAGAGAATTTTGGAGAATGAATAAAGGTCATTTGGTCCATCAAGACATATTACTTTTAACAGTCTGTTTCCCCAAGGATGATATCTAATTGTTTCTTGAATGACACTGGCACTTTTTGCCTCAACAGCTTTGCCCACAAGCTATTCTAGGCATTTATTATTCTCTACATGAAAAGGTGATTTGATATATGTGCTGAATTTATTTTTTTAATTTCCATTTTTGTTCTCATGTTCTATATTCTGTGTTGGAATGGAAATAATAATTTGAGTTGATACTATCTGTGGCAGTTAAGACTTCATAATGTTCAAAAAATAAGACGGTTGTAGCCCGTCCTTAAAATTAGATGCCCAGATTTATGATGTAAGTAACTATGACTGCATATCAAGTGGTGGCAGGGGTCTCCCTGAGAAGATTTCACATCAAAATCATGTTTACTACCTTAAATGTGTTTTGCTGATGTTGCTAATGTTCTGTCCCCCATTGCCCAAAAACCTGTTCAATATAGAACATATGATGACATTTGATGTCTTTTCCATCATCAGCTGAATGGAAAACAAAAGCAAAAGATGTACTTTAAACTTTTTGCAACAGACAGAAAGCTGAGAGGCAATAGCTAGGGACATACCAGTAAAAGCAAAAAAGTTCACTAACTCTTCCTTTGTACTTTTTTTTTTTTTTCTTAACACATTGGTCCAACTTCAGCTCTGTGTGATTAAAAAAGGAAAAGAAAAGAAAGGAAAAGAAAAGAAAAGAAAAGAAAAGAAAAGAAAAGAAAAGAAAAGA
>CM021731.1:98942872-98960327 GCA_011075105.1 Heteronetta atricapilla
GAAAAGAAAAGAAAAGAAAAGAAAAGAAAAGAAAAGAAAAGAAAAGAAAAGAAAAGAAAAGAAAAGAAAAGAAAAGAAAAGAAAGAAAAGTTAACTAAATCTGATTGCCTACACTGCCTAACCTTTACCAGCATCAGGTCAGGGTTATTGCTTATTGCCCTTAAAGGAGGAGTGCCTAAACTTTGTGACTTGTTGCTTTTACCCAGGCCTGGCTGGACAGCCTAAATAGCTTTTTAGGCAAGTCTGTCACAAGCCTGTTTATTTCTCTTCTGTCTTTATCAGGCTCTAGGAAATCAGTGATTTCAGGGTTTGGGTCTGTGTACCAGCACCTACTGTTGAAGCAGCAGCATAGTCACCAGAGCCACATTTCCTCTTCACCTTGGGTCAGAGGAATCAAAGGCTCTTCCTCTCTCACTGTTCCCCTTCCAGACAGTTCCCCTGTCCTAGTTCCATCCGTATCTGTTCTGTAGCCACAAAGCCTTACATGGACTGAGGTAGCCCAAGCCTCCCATCCCAGGGCAAAATAAAAAAACAAATCAAAAACCAAACAAAAAATACCATAACTTTCCTCACCATGTTTAGAAGCCTCTTGAAACTTCCCTTTACACCAAAATCTTTATATGAGAAATATGAAGGACATATCTTGGATCGATGACCTTCAGCAGACCTTGCTAGCACTCTTCTTCCATTAGCCAGGATTTCAGATTACTTGACAGTATCAGTAGATCCACAAACACATGTTTAATAGCTTACGAGCTGTATGTGGTTTAAGAACAAAAAATTGACCATTTCAGTTAAGCATGTAGGTATCACTGTGTACAGGTTCATGCACAGGTTTATGGAAATGCTAAAGGGCCTCCTGAATTTGCTTCCGTAGATTCATACCTTCCATGGAACATTTATAAACCAATTTATATTACACATGGACACAGTAGTATAAAGGAGCAAACAGGTGTCAAAATAATAAATATGCATAAATAAATGGCATAATTATGTATAAACTAATAAAATACCAGGCTTTAGGGAAGACTTTGACATTTCAAGAAGCTATTCTTTAGAACAGACGGAATATTTTAACTCCTCACCTTGTGCTAGACGAACAGCACTTGAATACAGGTCTCCAATTAAATCTATAAATAAAGAAAAATTACCACCAACTTCCAATCATGAAGGAGCTGTCCTTCCTAAGAATGTTTGTATTAACTAGCTTTCCAATATGCTTTTGAGATAGAATTTCTCAAAATTCTATCTGAATAAAAAAGTGGTTTCAGACACAAGTAGTCCCTACTGTGGACTCTCTTGAATAGTAAGAATTGTATCATGATCATTGTACCAAATCATTGTTACGTGAGGAAAAAACATGAAGCCAGGCAGATTTTCTTCTGCCTTAAGTATCTACATTGTCTAGGTTAAATAACCTAGAACCCTCCCCAGTATCACAAAGCATCCTTATAGTACACTTGGAACAAAATACTTCACAGTTCAAGGTTTGCATACCAGTACCTGCTTCTGATTGTACAAATCTGGTCTTGCTTCATTTCCCAGAACTGGATACGCAGGCCATAGTTACTGAGTAGATTTATTGTCTTGCATGCTACATGATAACTATTTACCACTATCAACCCCTCTGTAAAGGGGGTGAATTGTGGACAACCAGATCATCTTATGCATGTTGCAGTCTTAGGTTAAAAAACAATTACTGGCCATACCATTTGAGCTGAAAGAGAGGAAAACATTATACCAGCTGAGCTGAATACCTTCAATTTAGTCTTGCTTATTGCTGAACATTCTTTGGATTCTTCACTGAAGTTCTAATGGTCTAGATTTCTCTGTTACAGTTTGTAGGATGGAGCTTTTTGTAATCACTTCTGACGGTGCTCTGTTAGAAAGGGTCAATTTTCATCCACCCCCTTCTGGGATCTCTCCAAATTTATCTTTGTGGATTCAGGACTTGTCAGGGATGACAATCTGAGGTGCACTGGTGAAGACAGATCACTGCTGGTCAGAACTGGTCTGCACAATACACTAGTGTTGTGGTTTAACCCGGCTAGCAGCTAAGCACCACACAGCCGTTCGCTCACCCTCCCCCCTCCCTCTCTGGGATGGGGGAGAGAAACGGGAAAGTGAAGTCTGTGGGTTGAGATAAAGACAGTTTATTAAGATATAAAATAATAATAATAATAATATGTACAAACAAGTGATGCACAATGCAATTGCTCACCACCTGCTGACCGACACCCAGCCCAACCCCGAGCAGCCGGCCCCCCACCCTGGCTAGCCACCCCTATATATTGTTCAGCATGACGTCAGATGGTATGGAATACCCCTTTGGCCAGTTTGGGTCAGCTGTCCTGGGTCTGTCCCCTCCCAGCTCTTGCTGCCCCCACCAGCCTGCCCGCTGGCAGGACAGAGCGAGGAGCTGAAAAGTCCTTGGCTTAGTGTAAGCACTGCTCTGCAGCAATTAAAACATCAGCATGTTATCAGCACTCTTCTCATCCTATTCCAAAACATAGCACCCTACCAGCTACTAGGAGGAAAATTAACTCTGTCCTAACTGAAACCAGGACAACTAGTTAAAATGGCATCAACTCTTTAGTTTGTGCTGATATCATAGTAAGCCTGATGGTATAACATTTTCTACTGTAAAGTTTAAGGGAGATAATAGGAACCTGTATCCATTCTCTTGAAGTTAACAGAGAACTTGAGTTGCCCCGTACAGTTGTCTTGCTGCATCCACGTGAAGGGCTTGTTAGGCCCAAGGTCAAGGTATCCTACAAATATCTTGACAGCTATTTTGCCAGAGCTTTCTCAGAGAAATGACTGTCATTTCTCTGAGAAATGACAGAAGAGAGAGAAATTGAATAGAGAAAATTCAATTTTTTTTTTTTTTTTTTTTTTTTTTTTTTTTTTCCCAATTGGAAAATAATGTGAAATAAAAACTAAATCATTGAATTATTTCCTAGTGTTCTCATATCAACTAATAAAACTCTGTGAAACTAACTTTATAGAAATTTCATTAGTGTTGATGGGAGCAAGAAAGGAAATTAATATTTTTAATATGGAATGGATAAAACTGTGAGGGGAACTACAGCAGAGATATAATATACAATATGACTTTTAACATTATTTTTTTTTTAAAGAATTCAGCTTAGCAAAGACTTAAAAAGAATCCATGTAGTTGATTTTGTCACAGCTCTAAATTAATGTCTTAGCACGAGAGACCAGGTTTTAGCTCACATCTGTGTTTCAAAGGATCTGTATATCTCACCTAAGAGCAACTGCATTTGAGTAAATTGGTGTTTTACGTACATCCAGAGGCCTGACTTTACCTGAATATAAATTCTGTTTAACTATATTAACAAGACTTGCTTTCATAGGTGTAAAATAAAGTCAGCTGTGCTAATCAGACCATAAATTACTCCCCTGTGAAGACTAAAACATTGCTGAAAGCAAAGGAATTGATATGGTTTAGCCAGAAACTGAATCTGCCATGTGTTGCAATCTGAAATGATGTGCTTACCCTGCTTGTTCTTATGGAAGACTATTTTTTTAGAGGTCCTTAATTCACTTAAATGAAATTCTTTATTTTTTTTTAATTTAAGATTTTAATTTAAAATCTTTTGAGTTAAAATGAGTTAAGCTTTAGAAAAACAGAACTACTGTCTCAAAATAAGGTTCTTTAAATTTATTCAGGAGTGTAAATTGTGATTTTAATTTTTTAATCACTATTTTGTTTTATGAAATACACTTATGCCCAAGTGCTTCACGAGTATTTGTAACAAGTTATGTAACTTTACATTATTATTTAACTTTGTATTCCTTTACTTTTAGGTAAATTGGAACCACTATTGCAGATTTCAGTTTGCCTAAAATAATTTTGTCTGCTAGATAGAACAGATTATTACAAGGTAATTTAAAACATATATAGAAAATGGGGAAAAGTTGTTTACAGCAAATGCATTTGTTAACCCTGTGATAATTGCCCACAGTGTTTTGAAAATATAAACATAAATATGCCATATGAATTTATGCATTAATTTCATCTAAGAATATCTCAGACTTGTCCTAATAGCTAGCAATACATTTTCTAAAGAAAACTGTTATCTGGGAGTAAATTGCATTTTGGCTTCATATTTCTTCCTGCAGTCACTAGTATATCTCTAGCTGCTCTTTTTTCTTTCTTCTTTTTCCTTTCTGAGCAAACACATTTAACAGCTGTGGAAACAAACAGGGCATACTTGGCAAAAGTAGGGACCAGATGCCAAACTCTGAAATGCTTGTTCTAGCAGCAGCATGCGGGTCTGTTGCTAACTCCTTGGTGTCACCTCTGCTGGCTCCTTTTCCAGTTTCACTACTGGCAAGCAACAGAGGTGCATCTGGAGATGTTGTTAGGGTCATGCAGCTGTGGGGCTGTCTTGGCTCCTGTGCCCATATTTCTCTTTTCATTTAAATGTGATTTTTGCATGCAATGACATTAATAAGTTGAACATAACTAACACAGTTTTCATGGATGGATGGGGAGGGGTGGAATTGTGCAATTTCTTTGTTTTACTTGTTTTGTTTCAGTAACTAGATGTTGTCTGTGATTAATTACTGTCTCCAATTTGGGGGAGATTTGGTCCCTGTTTAATAGGGTGCTAAAATGCCAGTAGACACCTGTCTGGCACTGCTGACATGCTATGAGAATCAGAAGCACTTAGGTTAAATTGCTCCTGGCCATGAGATAGGATTGCATCAGCATATGGGGGAGGGAGAAAATGGGGGGTTACATGAGTTCTGCTGTGACCAGGTTTACCATTGTTTTTGCTTGAAATCACAAGTCACATGTCTAAACAGACATGGAGAGCAACTAAGTCCGAACGCTGTTAATAGCCTGTAAACTACATTTGGTGTCCCAGGGAGAAAGAGAGCAGAAGAAGAGGAAGCTGAATGGGGGAGAAAAGGTTATACCAGCTGAAGCATGCTGGGGAACATAGCTTTGGCAAAGGCAGAAGTCTAAACTCAGATCATGCTGATGTATATTTATAATCGCATATAAATGGAAATTTAGACCTTTATGGCTTCAGTATCCTGCTGTCATTTACTACTGTTACGTGAGCAATACTATATCTGATTTGGATTTTAATAATCCTTCTCTGTCCAGAGCTTATTTTCTGATTGCAATTTTATTCTTGTTCCAGGAGTTTCTTTCTGTATTTCTTTAAGTTCAAAGTTCATTGAGTATTACTCTTCGATTTTGTAGGTCAGCTTTTTGTAGTTAGTCCATGCTGCTCAACAGACCACACAGCAGCTTCCGTGCTGTGTGATTGCCCATGCCACCAACCATCAGTGGCAGTTCAGACTTCACCAAGACTTCAAGCCCTGAAGCTGTTGCATAAACAGAACATTGAGTAGGGGCAGTAGAATTAGGACCTACCTCTGTACTGACAAGAGGTATAAGCTGAGTTGCAAGTTGCATATGCTATTTAATGGTGAAGCCTGAAAGCATGCCTTCCCTTGTGGTTTGGGATAAAGTCGAGAACAAACTATAGTAAGAGAGGGTGTGTGCTTCATGTAGTTGAGGAGTTGAATTTATTTGCTGGGATTTAAGAAGGACATTGAAAAGAGTCAGTAGAAGAGAAGTGTATAGTGCTGGTTTTGGGGAGGTTGTGTATGCAATGGTCAGATGGGTAATTGGCAATGTAGAGGCTGTCATTACAGAGGAAGTGAAATGAAGACCACCAACCTTCCCTTACACTTCACACAGCAAGCAATCACCAGAAATTGGTATAGTTGCCGATCCATACCTGTCAGAAAGGTTTGTCAGCAGCCAAAAGGTTTTCCATATTTTCCACTATGCCAATTTTTCAGAGCATTGTAATGTTCTTTTTTGTTGTTGTTGTTAGTGAAAATGTGATTTTTTTTCCAGATGCAAATGTTTGAATGGTCAATTTTATTAAAAAACTACTACTCCTTAAAATCAAAAATGAAAATACAGTTGCCTCACAGTTAACTTTGATGGATGTTAATATTATAATAGAATTCTAGTAATTCTTGTAGAGCAGGCAGAGTTAACATTGTTCTTTTCTGTAGATATTTGTAGTCATTTCAATGACTTATTATGCCTAACATTTTTTTCTTATGGACAGATAGTATAATACAAATTTACTTAGGCAGCACAGTTTTGTAATGCATTATTGAATGTTTTAGCCCATTCTGCATATTTTTCCTATAAAGGGAAGGCACATGATTCTCATATATTGTTTATGACATGCATCAGCAAGCTACTAAAAAGCAAAGAAGTGAGATGCTGTAGGACTTAATATGTGCATTTGCTCTCATTATTGTACTATTAAAGTAAGTGTTGATTTACAGTGCACATGGAACCGTGTTACACCTGTAACTTTTTCCTGCACTGGAGTAATGAATACAGCGACCGAATCATCTGAGACATACCAGCTTATTCAGGATTGAGTGATTGAAAACAAACAAACAAGCAAAAACAAATGACAACAAAAGCCCCCATGCTGCTGTTTTTCAGAACTCTGAAACTGTGATGGAAAATCAACACATTATTCAAAATATATTTATGTGTAACTTTTCCTTAATATTATTTCAGTTACAAAACCTTATACTTTTCTAAGGCTTCATTACAGAAAAGAGGACGGCACATATTTAAATGAGAAAAGTCCCCTGCCTAAAATAATAGAAAATGTAGCTGATAGGCATCTCAAGAGATTCTGTCATCTATTCCCCCCTGCAAACACATGGTCAGCTTCACCCAAGTATTTTAGATAACAGAATCCTGGGGAAACTTTGTCATTCACCTATTTTCCTCACCAACTTGCCCCATTCAAAAGAAATATCTTGATTTTATTCATGTATAATATCAGATTATTATTACTATTATTATTTTTTGAAAGTTGGAAGATCTGTTTCATGTGTTTTTAGAGAAATTATTTATCAAGTTCAGTTATGTTTAGGTATGGGGACTGATTGACAAGAGGAAGGCTCTTACAAAACAAAAACAAAACAAAACAGAAAACAAAAACAAATAAACAAACAAACAACAAAAAAACCCACAGACATAGATAGTATCCACCCTGGAAATTTTACAATGAAAACAGACAAAGCATACATAATGTAGGGGAGAAGGGAGAATGTACTGCATGCATAGTACAGTACACTGCACGTAGCTTAGAAATTCAGAGAGCAGAAAATAGACAAATGAGGAAATAGGAAATGAAACAGGTGAAATGAAAATAAGAAATGGACAAAAAGGAAAGTAGGTAGGGTAAGATGGAGGTGCTGCGTAGGCGGTAGAATTTTAAACAAGACTGAAGCCAGTCAGGAAAGGACTGAATCAAATCAGAACTGCTGAAAAAAAATCTAGACACTCTTTGAAAATTAATTAGTGGGCATGGTGCTATATAACATGCTGTATAACTTCTAAATCACAGAGAACACTCTTCAAAATAATGCCATTTCACAGGACTTCTATGTTCTCATTGCCCATATTAGGAATATTTCTGTTGTGATGATACAGTTTGATTTCAGATAAATATATTTTAAGAAAAATTATAAAAGGAAGGAAATACTTTTTCAGGAAAAAAGTATTGCATTTAGTAATAATGATAGTAATAATGATAATAATGATAGAAAATAGATAGTTCTCACTCAAGTAGAGGAGCTGTTCAAAATGAAGCAACTATGTAGATGATGTGAGTTAATTAGCATTGTTCAAGTTGCCATAACTTCAACACAGATTTATGTCAAAGTAAATAGAAACTAGTTTAGTCATCACTGAAAAATATGCATCAATGATAAGCCAGTACACAGTTAGGTAATTTGTATACCTTGGTTTTCTTTGTGTTATCTGGAACATTCTTAAAAAAAAAAAAAAAACTTTAATATTAATTTCAGTGAATAATATTGCTTGGTTTCATAAATAATATATACTTTATCAAATTAATTTTGTTTTCTTCGTAAGACTCAGAATAAAGAACTGTTTCAGTTTGATTGCCAGTCAGTTAAATGAACTGTTCTCTGAGTGGGCTGAAGAACCAGCATGTACAATGGGTCTTCACACTACTGTGACAAATGCACTGGAAAAAGTCACTGCAGTTATGAAGATTTTATTATTCATAAATGCATGCACATTTTAATTTGGCTTTGAAAATGCCTTTTCATTTTTTGAGAGTTCTAGACTTGTGTTCACCTTTTTATAATCACAGTTGTAACAGAGTGAACCTTAACATTTATGCAGTAGATTTTTTTCAGAACTCAAAAAGGTACACAATGAATGAAGGAATGATAAACACACATTCACGAGGAATACAGTCTACAAGCATTTTAAAAATTGTGTTTTAAATAGGCAATGTGCTGAAAGTGCACAGTAGGGTCCTCAATGCACAAATAGATCATTTGTATACAGACGTATCAATGCTCATATAGCCAATGAATTGTGTAGTCAGAAAACATTTTGAAGATATAGATGAGAATAAAGAGATACTGTAAAGTTCTCAGCATTTGTCATTATCATGACAATAAACCTGTACACCATGGCAAATAGGCATATAGGTAATAGGCAGTTTGCAAATAGGAGTGATTGAATTACTGAATGGTTAGGAATTGTACACTAAGGAATGCAGACAGGAAGAGCAGATGGGGTGGATATGAAGCCAATTGTATTTAAGAACAGAGAGCAGTTAGAAAGATATCTTAGAAACTGTCTAACAACAATACAGAAATAAAGAGCAAAACTCATAACAAAATGTTAGGTCTAGCAACATCCTTGTCTATGAATGGAAAGAAGCAAAAGTGTGCAACATAAAGCCATATGTTACTCAATGCTAACAGTTTGGGACGAGTGTGCATCACATGCCAGTGTCATGTTCCTCCAGCTAGTCACGTCCTCTTGTCATATATTTTGTGCCTTGGAGGAAGAAAGTGGCAGCTTACCTTTCCTTTCTAACATTCCTAGTAGTCTTTCTTCATATGATTACTGTAGGAATCAGAAATAATGCATATGCATACAAATATAGTTTTCAAATTGCAAAGTAGAATTATTTTGATGCCCATGTGAAGGTAATCTGTGTGAAAAGAGAGGGATAAAAATATGTTTTTATTTACATCACTTATCTTTTTGGCAATAACCTGTATTTGTTTTGTTTTGTGTGCTTTTTAAAAGAAATAAAAGAAATCCTACCAGTGATCTCACAGTATCATCTATGTCAACATATAGAACAAATTAAGCTAATGCCTGTTTCTCTTCTTCCTCGAGAAGTGAGAATTTTCATGTGCCAAAGACAAGGCATTCTTAATGTTTCATTCAGGTCTCGATTCTTTATAACCAAATCAAAACCAGGCATATTCTGCAGTCTTTTTCTTGTCAGGAGGCACTAATTAAGTCTTTTTCCTTCACTGTTTTAATGAAACCGGCAGATCTGGGAGATCAGTCCTACTCTGTCAAACTTGGTTAAAATTAGCCAATGAGCTCAAAATTAGAATGAGGGATCGAAGGACAAACAGACACTTGTATATCCCAGTGGTGAAAGAGAAAAATGCAAACATCTTCATCAAAGAAATCTTGTTTTCCTAGGAAATCAAGCTAAAAAGACTGTTCATTCAGTGGCATAAGACACTATTCATCTCTGTGGAGATTTTTAAAATTTCATTTTGCACAACATGAAGTCAATCATGCCACACAGTCCTTCAGTTTTGTGAAGTGAAGGCAATTAGCTATTGAAGAAATTAGTGTGGCTTCTAGTTGCCATTACTGGTGAGATGCAGGCAGAAGCTATCCAGAAGGGGTAGAAGAAAGACTAGACACTACAGTTAAATCAGATACCACTTCTAGAAAATGATGCAGTCTGTGTTATCCAAGAAGCTCAGCTTTGTGATCACATTAGCCTGTACTGGTTGTTACAGTGAACACCTGGCTGTAACCCAGCTTGTTTATCATTTAGGGCCATACATTTTCTTTTAAGAATATGATCATGGGTAACGTGCAAAATGCTATATCTCTTTCAGAGTCCTTCAGTGAAAGTACATTCTGCTGGCTGTGAAAATGCTTTGGTAGAAAATGGCAAGGAAAATTTTAGTCTGGATAATGCAAATACTGTCCCGTGTTAGAACATAGAATTGAAGAATCCTGAATATATTCAGTGGGAGTATTCTAATTTTCTGTTTTCCATACTCCTTTTATTCACCACAATGAGGCAGGTGGGCGGTAAGACACAGACTCCACTCCGCATGACCTTGAGGTAATCTGGTCCATACTCCTGCATCTGTCTTCTGCCTTACATTTATTAAAACTGTTCAAATCCATTACCAACTAGAAATTCAGGTGGGTGCAACAACTCCTGTTCATAGAAAAGTACACAAGGAAGACAGAAGCTCTAAGGTAATGAACCGGCATTTTGATAACTTTAGGGCAGTGTGAACAACCACTGAAAGTCCTTGATGGAAATTCAGAAATTGCTGAGGGACTTTCTGAATTAAGAGACTTAGAAAAATTGTAAGGACAGTATAACCTTGTGCTTAATCAGGGGCAAAAAGAACAGGATTAGAACAGGAAAAAGAAAAGGATTACTATTAGAGGCCAAGACTGTTTTATGTGACTAATATTAGTTTTAAAGATGATCAGTGCAAATGTTTCAAACTAATGTCTAAAAATAGGTCTTAGTGTGGTAACCAGTAATGAACTAGTTAGTACTGTAGACAGATATGTAGACAGTAACTGAAACATTTAAAAAGGCTTATTTGATTTCCAACAAACAAAAAACCAGTCTTGTTCAAAATTCTGATCACAACAGTAGACACTTTGGGTAAATTAAAAATACTGATCAAAAATCAGTTGCGGGGTTGATAGAGAAAATAGAAAAATTAACAATTTGAAAATTAATGTCAAATGCAAAATCAGAGAATGGTACAAACATTTACAGAAATGAATCTTTCTTTAGTCTCATATCTCTAAGCTATATACTGAATTCTGTTAGTATAAGGAATTTTTTTCAATTAGGAATTTGGGCTGAGACTCTTACTGTTAATATGTTCATACATGGAAACCACTGCTAACACTAGTGAGATGTTTTTATTTTTTAATTATTTTTAAATAAGGTGTTTGATGGTTTACAAAAGCATTAAACTAAAGATGACATTTTCTTTTTAGCTTTTTTATTTATTTATTTTTTTTTTTCTATAGAGCTTTTTTCCTATGCAGTATGAAAGGCAAACGAAGATGAGCGAAATAAGACATGAGCTGTAGGCATTGAGCCTACAAGGCAGTAGGCTCAAATCTACAAACAAACAAAATCACACAGGCACAAAAACAACCTTCATGTATTTTCAGATTTTCCAAGTGCCTTTCTCCTTTGAGTTTCAACAGACATGGAAGTACCAAAACCTTGCACATATGGGTCATAATATTGAAAAAGATGCACTAGTTTCAGATTGTGCATCTTC
Organism: Heteronetta atricapilla; assembly: GCA_011075105.1. NCBI lineage: Eukaryota > Metazoa > Chordata > Aves > Anseriformes > Anatidae > Heteronetta > Heteronetta atricapilla. Next base: position 98,954,318 of record CM021731.1, read on the forward strand.
TGTGTCTTTCCTCTTCCAAAATGTTTCAGAGTATCTTTTTATTCTACACCTTCAAATTGCAAAGCCCAGTGAACTGGAGGTGGCATGGCTGGAGTGAGTAAAGATGTGGATTATGTTCCCTAACTCCTTTGCACTCCCCTTTGGAGAGAGAATTTGATAACCAGAGTATTCAGATGGATCTGCCTACCCTATCTCCTTACAGTCTTCCCAGAACATTGTGAGTCTGTGTAAATTAGAAGATAAACTGTGACATGGTAATATTTTGCACAGAGGCAGACCCGTATAGAGGCCACTTCATTTTATCTGTCCCTGTCCACTGTGTGCTTGTAGGTGTGAGGCATTTTACTCTCAGACTGGCAGTAATTTTTAGTAGCTCAGAGCTATGTCCTTTTCCACATCCTTAAGAGAAGTTCTCCTCCCCTTGGTTCTGAGGGCTGGCTCATGACTATTCCCAGCATCTCCCTGTAGACCCCTACTCTTCTCTTTGATTGCTAATGCTGCCCCCTCCTTTGCAAGCTTTTTTGGTACCTCCAGAAGATTTTCCAACCCCTGCATGATCAATTGCTCCATGATAAGAGGAGATGAATCCCTTTTCCTCCAAAAGCTTCCACTTTCTTGCAACAACTTGCCTCCCTGCTTTCAACATTTCACTTTTATCCAAATAAGGTAGCAGGGTATGCGAAGAGCAAACAAAACCTTGGCCTTGCTTGTTGTGGTAACAAAGAATGAGCAGCCTCTTGGCTTGGGAGAAGGGCACTTGTGCCTGGCCTCGCTGCTGGTGAGCAAAGGACAAGGACGACTCTTCCTGGACAAAGCTACATAATATTCAGGCCCCAGCCAGCTATAAGCTAACAGGTTTTCTTTTAAATATCAGGCTCCAAAACAAGGAAAATAGCTAAGTCTTACAGTGCTAGAAATAATGAGAATGCTGTCAGGTGATCACTGCAAGAAATCACATTTGCTTTACATTTTTTACAAAAACATTCAAATTTAGTTTATATGTATATAAGGAAAAAAAAGAAAAGTCCTTGACAACTGATTAGTACAAAATCACTTGTTCTTTCCTTTCTCACACTTTATTAAAAATGACTTTTACTTGTAAAAGAATAGGAAACAATCAAGACATTGACAACTGATTGTTGCAAAGTGTTGTGATCTCAACATAAAAAAAATGTAATTACATGACTTTGTACCATATTCCTGATTTTATAGATCATGCAAATAAAATAGGACAATTGCCTTTTGAAGGTCCATTATTTCAGTGTCTTAGGAGTCAGAAATTACTCGCACACAAGCAATATTCATGATACTTTGTCTTAATTATAGATAATGAGAAAAACAGTTAATAATTCTCCATTTTGACGATAATTTCTAATTCAGTTCTGTTTACATACCAGATTATTATTATAATTTCCTGTTACAGTTGTCAAATTTTTGAATAGATTAATGCAAGTGAAATCCTTTTGTTTTTCTGGATTACTTAGTATCTCAGTTCTGTCTGCTTTACATAATGATGTAAAAATAGTTTACAACATCAGAGCTGTCACTAAATCACAGTAAGTAAACAATATTGAATAAGAAATATGGGGAAAAAGAGGAATTTTGAATATTTTTTATAGAGAGATAATGGAAACAGAAAAGGTGTGGCAATTTTCTATTGCAATGGTAAAGGAATGACATTGAGAATACAAATATTGTATTATCAATACACTTCTTTTAAAAATTCTGGTCTGGAACACGAGGTCTTAAGTGTTTGGTAAAACTGGAGTTAAACAAATGCCAACAAACCAGAAAACACAACTACACCTAGATCACAGACATTTCTAGATCAAAATATGGACTGTGTCCTCAGATTCCTTGGAAATGAAATGTTGCCATCTATTAAGGGTTCTTTGCAACCCTTAAAAAGACCTGTAGTCCTTCAAAGCACTTGTATCCTTGGATACCTTCCACTTTCTTTTCATTTGCTATATGCTGTTCTTCTGAACACCTCAAAGTACCTTATAAATAATGAATTAAGCTTTACAAAAAAAATCTGTCTTGTATAGACAGTATTACAACCAATTTACCAGGGAGTGAAGTGAAACATTAGGAGTACACACCGTAGCTACTTTTCAAAGAGTCAGAACAAAGTAGAAGATGAAATTAGAAGTATAACCATGAACACATGACAGCAGGTAACAGTTTTAGCTATCTTTTAGCAATCAGATAAAATACCACCACCACTCCCAAAAAAGAAAGAAAAAAAAATTACTCAAAAAAGTACATGAATATTTGAACATCTGTTTATATTCTTAAATGCTGTAATGGTATATCATGTTCATGTGTGAATGGATTGATTGATTGGAGTGCAACAGGTGTGCATTTGGGAATAAACGAAAGCTTTCTTGATTATTTTTCTTATGTTTTGAATCTTAATTTTCCAAAAAGCATGTTGAAATTGCAGCTATATATAATACTATCTGGATATAAGCAGTTGATATGACTAGTTTTGGAAAAAAAAAAAGTCAAAACTTTTATTTCAAGTGTTTTACAAACTATCGCTTATGTTTGCATATTAAAGAGTTTTAAAATAACTTGAGCATTTCTCTCCACTTTCTTTCTTAATACTACTGGGCATCATTGACTTCTGTTTAATTATGAAAATATTTATAATGCTTACAGACAGTTCTGTAATTTTATTAACCGTATAATCATTATTCATAGGTGATGACACATACCTGTTGTTCTTGCTCTGAGTAAATAATACTCCTTTGTGATTTTTTTTTTTTCATTTAGAGTTTATTTAGATAATGGTCTACCCATTATCTAAAATGTTTGAATTGTTTTCATTGAAGTATCATAAAGAGTCCTTGAAAGAGGACTCCTGAAAACAAATGGCTAGGATGAATTTCACCTGTTCAATGATTAATACGTTATGTTCTGGATTTTTCTGAAATGAAAGTTTTTGATAAGATAAGCACCATGTTTGTTACTCTGATCTGGGTTTCTTGTATTATTAATACAGTCCTATGCAGCACTCTTGAAATGTTTATTTGCATTTCAGTCTAAACCTAAACCACTGTTCTTTATACTAGGTGTAAACTTTTGCTGCTACACTAAAGGAGGGAGCAAAATAGCACTACACTGTACCACATCACATAGTTTCTGGTCAAAGGTGTTAAGCTAGATGCAAACAGTATTCCATTTTGTAGTTTATCTAATATTCAGTGTTTCTAAGCCTCTGTGTTGCTCTTTATCATAAACACTTAGAGTATAAATGTTTATGTACAATGTCCCACTTAGAATTTAGCTTTGTGTTTGTCTACCCTAAGAAAAAAGCTAAATCCTCAGAGTGTACAGTGAGGAGTGAGTTATGTGTGTCATGGCAAGCAGGAGCCAACAAACCTTTTTTATATCTTTCTGTGTCACACTTGTGAAAGGCAAATAAATAAAGTAAATCCTCAGTTAGTGTATCACTACTCAAGTGTTTTTTTCAGCACTGTGAGTGAAGTTCATGCTGTTAAGTGCAGGGCTAATCCCTAAGAATTGATATTTTTTTTCCCCGTTGTTTTTGTTTTGCATTTTGTTTTGTTTTGATTTGTTTGTTTTGGTATGTTTTTGTTTGTTTTTGGTGTGTGTTCGCTTTAATCAATCTGTTCTTTGTAGGTTCTGAATGTTCTGAATAATGATGTCTAAGAGAAAAAAAATTACTATGTGTACAACCCCCACCCCCTCCACAAACACACAGTACCATTACACTAGTACAATACACTATTACACATTGGTACTGTGTACCATTACACAGTACAATACACTAGTATTTTGAACAGATAAAATAGGCCTGTTTCTATTAGAAAGCTCTTGAACTTCTTCTAATCATTATAGGCTTCCATTTCTCTTCTGACAGGTCAAAAGACATCAGTCTTAGACTTATCACAGGTGCTGGATTGCATATTGCTGTTTCTGGGCTTCAGGCCAGTGTAAATTTCAAAGTAGAGAGGAGAGTGAATGTTTTTCAGGCTGCTTGGATGTTACGGTTCTTCTTTTGTTTGTTCTCTAATTTTATTAATTCTTGGCTGTTTGAGTAACATGCCTATTATTGGTGGAGGAAATTCTGGGAGACTTCAGGTAAAATAGGTAAGCATATGTAATAAAATTCTGTTTATCCCTTGGCAGTGGTTTGTGAATCATTGATACCAATAGCCCATATTTAATGTATGAATATCTGTATGCACTGAGCTGATTCAGAAAAAAAAAATGTTTTAGTTGTTTGTTTAATTTGTTTCCTTTCTAACCTATGCCAATAGTCCTTAACTTGTTTTTATTTCCTCTGTGTGGAACCTAAAAATAAAGAGAAAATGCTGATGTTTTCTCTTTCCTCTGCCACCTGTATGATTCAAGCGTGCTCTCTTCCACTAGTACTTAGCTTCTACACTAGGTGACTTTTTTTTTTTTTTAATCTGATTTGACTTCATCAAATAGTTTGAGTGAATAAATAAAAAATAAATAAATTATTATTCCTTTTGTGTATGTGTGTGTGTTTGTGCCTTTGTTATAGCAAGGTGAAAATTTTTCTTTCCTTTCTAGATTATTTATATCAGAATATCTGACGTGCAGCCTAAACATCTTATAATTGAAACAATGTCACTGTGCACAATTTCACTTTGTTGTTGTTGTTGTTATAACTAATTAAACAGTAGATATGTGAAAGCTGGAAATACACATCAGTGTGGTACTTATTATTCTTGCTTTACAGGAAGCTAGTTTTCACTAGAAAATTTTCAGGATTTGAAAATCTCATAAATAACAATCATTGAGTAGATTATTCTGTAAAATGTGTACTGTTATCTCCAAATATTCTATCCTTAGATTCAATTTGTGTCTAGATAACTCTAATCTATAACAGCTGGACAATGTAATAAAGGTTACTGCTGTGCTACTTTGGTCCAAACCAATAGTGCACTTTCTAAAATTTATTTTTTTTCAAAATATACCTGTACAACTTTTGTCATGTTTTGGTAAATAGAGGACTGTTTCAGTGACTTAAGTTGCATTTTTTACCCGCTAGGATATTAAATAATGAAGCCCAAGAGGCAGATTCTTTTTGTTAGATTTGTGTGTATATTTAAATTATTTTTGTGACTGTCAAAATTACATGTATGTCTGAACATAAACATAATTTGGAATTGTTTTGCTGTAAATCTTTCCTTTGAAAAAAACATAATGTTTTGTGATCACATATGTTTTTCATCAGTTTTTGAACACTGCAAGCACAGGATCCTGTATGTTCTCATTCCAAATGGAGTCTAGCAATTTTAGGTAAAAAAGGTGCCTAAAATTACAGAAATTGGACTGGCTTTGACCTAGAAGAAAACAAACCCTAAGTAAGTTCTGATTTTTGATATTTTAATGATCTGAAATCCAAAATTCATTTTTTTGTTTCCTGTAAGGCAAAACTTTCCTAACTTTCTTTTAATTTCACTTGTCAACTTAATCTTCCTGGCAAATAGGGAAGCTATAATGTAAGATGAATAAAAAGTATTTTTCTGCTAACTTATGTTCATTTTATAATTTCATTCTCAAAACCCCTCTGCATTGCTTCTCTCAGATAGATTTCTGATATGCTTATGGTAGGTATTTCAACAAGAGCAAAATATTTTTGGTTAATTTATTCAAGACACATATCAACTGCTAAATAGGTTTAATCATAGCAGGTAGGAGTGGCTTGAGGATCCTTACCTGTAGCTGTCTTTATATGTGAGTTATTCTCACTTCACACATCTATCTATGTAAGGAAATCAGTGGCCTTTTTTCACTGCTGAGACCAGCAGTTTTTGATGTTGAAATGGCCCTCATTTTAGTAGGGTATTAGACAAATATCATTATCCCCTCTTCCTCCCTTTGAAAACTAAAGTAATTCACATTGAAATAAGACAGCAATAGAAGGGCAATTTGTCAGAGGCCAATTAAAACATACACTTACATTCATGTTGTTTTTCTGTATTTCTAGTATTTGTCCATGTGGCTT
>CM021731.1:98965327-98979736 GCA_011075105.1 Heteronetta atricapilla
AAATAATATAAATATAAATATAATATAATATATTATATTATTATATTATATCTTTTGATTATATTGGAGAATTCCATTTTCTCCCTTGGGTTCATTCAAGGGAAAAAATTACCCAGTGCAAAAGATAATCAGCATTTGACTTCCATTTCTAACTTCCATTTCAATACTATCCAGAGGCTTTAGCCACTCCTTAATGTTCTGGTTCCTCCACTTATAATATTTTATTTTAGAGAAATAAATAGTGTTTTGAGAACATTAGGTCCCAGGTCATGTTCACTGTGCTGCGTCAAGGTGAGCTGAAATACTTATTCTAACTCTCCAGCTGAGATACCCACTGGTGTAAAGAAAACTCCCAAGTGACATGAAAAACAGCAAAGCTTTTCTCAAGTTATTTAAAGTAGGTGAAGAAGTGCATGACAAGAGCACCATAGCTTACTGGTGGCTCCCAGTTAGCACACCTGTACTAAGGTTGCAGTGTGTCAACTAGATGTAGAGTTGGTGAGTGGCCAAAAGCTTATACTTGAATTTTTCATCCCTAGCCTCCCAGAACTGTACCTACACATTTGAGTACCCCTCCTACCCCCCCCCCCCCCCCCCCCCGCCTTTTTCTGGTTTTATTTATTAATGAGAGGCCTCTTTAAAGGAAATCCCAGAATTGTGATCCATAATTTCTCTTGATGTCACTGGCAGTTAGAGGCATTTGTTGGAGCAGGCAGTTTTAGCCTGACTGCACACCAGGATTTGCTGGATGGAAAAGAGCACTTCTCAAATGGTAGGGTCAGTGCTTAATTTGTACCTTATCCTTCTGCAAGCCTGAAGGATAGAAATAAGATGGAAGAAATTAGACAGAAATAGTGTTTTATGTATAATTGTTAGTTTACTTAATTCCACAGCCAATTTTTTGTGTGTGCATTTGCACACATATTCACAGGTGTTCACAGAAGTGCATCGGTATTTCTGTTTTTTCCTGTAAGAAAGCCTATCAGCTCAGGCTAGTAACCCATTAGTACCTTATCCTCCATTGCGGTGGGAGTACCTGAAGATCCATTGCATCTTCAAGCACATGTGTATGTATGCCTGTATATTTCTGTTTCTACAGGACTGGCTAGGGATAGGCAAGGAGAAGCTGCCTTAGCACATCCAAAGGCAACCTAATTCCCACTGCTTAGCAGCTATTGTTCTGCTGCATTTGACCTCCTTGTTGTAAAGACTGCATCATGTTACCCTTTGCACTTCTTTGGCTAGGACTGTAATATTGCAGAGTTAGTCTCTCAGAAACTGGTCATTCCATGCTGAGCCATTCTTTGCCTTATTTAATAAACTATGTTTTGCAATTAATATTTTTTTCCCTTTTACTTTTCTTTTCTCAATCAACAGCTCTTGAGAGAACACCTAATCTAGAGCCTCCAGTGGGGACTGCTTATCAAGTGTGAGCCTCCTGGCTGTGTAAAGGATTCACCTCTAAGTCCTTGTCTCAGAAGGAACCTCAACTCCTTTTATTCCTCTAAATTACCATAATTGTGTGTCTTGCACTTGTAGTATTTTCATGTTAATGCTGTAATTTTCTCCTTTCTCTTTTTGGTTGAATTGGTTTCAAGGCCTTTTGAAGTGTTTCCTATTAAATAAACTGGGAGGATTTTTTTATATATATATATTTTTTTTCCTTGAGGTACTAGTATTAGGTGATGGCTGAAGCATTTCTGGTGATAAATGTTTTCTAGTGTCACCTCTGAAATGTTAATAGTGGAAACTTGGTGTTTAAATGATCATTAAGAGTTAAGAATATTAAGGAAAGACTTTCCAGTGTATAAAATTTGAAATAAGTTCGTATCTTGTTAACACAATTAACACAATTTTGCTTTCCATTTTTATTAACTTTTCTGAGACCCTAGTGAATTTATTTAGGGAATTTTATGAATAAATATTTAAGATTTAGCCTCTTGCATGAATCGTGGCTAGTAAAAATTATGTAAAGATGTTGAATTATGATCTGTTTTAAAAAAAATAAATGTCATGTTTTCAGATGTGGCTGAAGTACAGCAGAAATATTTACATGTTCCTCTAACTGCTTAGAGGGATTATTTAACTCAAATTCAGCAGTGCTAAAATCTCTCATCATAATTCATTATATAATAGGATTACCTTGAAAGAGAGCTAGATGGCACAGTTGGTCAATACAGTAGGATACATTTGTAGAGGTCTAGGCTTAAATCTGACCCTGGGACACAAATGTACCATGGTTGCTGGTCTAAATATAAATCCATATAGATGTTTGTTTGTATTCCATACACTTTGGCACTACTTCATGCAGCTGGCAGCCTGTTCAGCAAAGACCCAAAACTCAACTAGCAGTTTTGGACAGAGGTACATTGGCACAGCTGTTTGGAGAACCTGATTTAGCGTGTCTGAACTGTTCTTGGCTTTAACCAATGGAGGTAGTTTTTCACTTCCCTGACTGCTAAAATTTATCAAATTCACACAACGAATTAGTAGAAAAAAAAAAAAAAAAGAAGAAGAAGAATAGTACCACTGGAATTCATCAGAGCTACTGTGTCTAGTTGTTATTCCTAATTATAATTGGGATAGAAAAACAGGCTTAAATAAAATTTAGTGATAACACCCTGTGTTGCAATATTCTAGTAGCCCAATTATCTCTCAAAATCCGGAAATATGAAAGAATAAAGTTCCAAAAACATCATTGACTTTGCAGCGTGTGGTGTTACAGGCCTGTTTTTTATTTCTTTATACACCTCTGCAAAGTAGTGGGAAATGCGCTGGAATGAAGATGGCAGCATTTCACACAGGTGTAAAGAAATGTGTAAGATGTAAGGAAATCATACGCTATTTTTATTCTGTGAAAAAGGTAATATATTAACTTACGTATTTAAGAAAAGAAGGGAAAAGCTTCTCTTTGGCTGGATGTTACAACAAAGTCAGATTTTTGTTAGGGGAAGAATATGAAAAGCAAGTAGGTAGCACATTGCTTAGGGTGGCAGAAAGACTGTTGTCACCTGGCAGTGTCTTTCACTGGCCTCTGTTTCTTGAGTGCAATTGATGTATAGCTGTGAGGACCTGGCTGCCTCTCTTTATTGTTTATTTCCAGCATTTCCAAAATCTGTCTTATTTTAAGACATTTGAACTGAAGGAATGACTGTGCACATTGATTTCAGGAGAATTGGTTCTGAGTTTTTAGGATGCAATCTATAATTACAGCAATCAGTCAGGAAAAGTCTATGTAAGTGTATAAGGCATAGTCTAATTATATTTTACTTATCTGGTGTTTCATTTAGTAGTTATTTCTGAATTGAATTGTGTTTTTTAAAACAAGGTACATCATCTAGAATAAAATAATCATATAAGCAAAGAGAACATTTATGAGAAATAATAACAATACCACATTTATTTTTCTGCTAAATGTACAATGTTTTTACTTTTCCATGTTTCCATACAAATTAAATTTGCTATGTGGTAGCAGAATTTGTAAAACCAAATTTCAGTGCTTTATTCTGACACTGTTATTCATCTTCTATAGACTGATGTATGAGTACTGTTTTTAGCAGATGTCGATTTAATGTTAAACTGACTCAAAATTTTTGTTTCTTTGTGTTATATGTTTGAATGTCTTACCTTTAATTTTTAAGACAAAGGTTGTGTTGACATTTCCTACAGAGAAGAAATTGCAGTTTGCATGTCCTACCCAAAAGCAAAGGCAGCATATAATTGTAAAAGGAAGCAAAGCAAACTCAAGCTACATAGAAATCTTAAGTTCTTAATACTTTGGGAAATCAATTATTAGAACTGTTTGCCGAGTAAAACATTAAATCTTTCATTACTTCAGAGTTTTCAGGCAAAATGGAGAAAAGGAATGGAGAAAAGGACTTAGGGAACTTAAGTATATATTTATCTGTTTTTAGAGTCTCTAAGTACAAATAATAATAATAATAATCCTCAGAACCTCTCACAGCATAGACCAATAAATATTTATCGTGCTAGAGGAAGAGCCAAAGAATGAATGTTACCTTATGGTAAGAGCAGTTACCAAGGAGCATGAGAAAACTGGACACCAACCCCCGGATCCATCAAGTCAGAATGCAGAGCACTTCTTTGGCAAGGCCAGACATGAGCCCTGCCCAGTAGTTGAACAGTCTTGTTCTCTCCGTGACCTTGAGGAGCCATGAGTCCTGCTTGGTACTTCACAGCCACCCAGAAAGGAAAACACCCAAATGCTATTGACCTGTTCACAGTACTTTCTGCTGTCTGGTTTAAGAGGCTTTCTTCCAGTCTACTGGCATATGTGGCTCCTGTTCTGAAACTATTATTTGTTTTTAAGTATCCATTGATGTGTAACCTAAATGCTGTATCTAATCAACCCATACATGGAAACATAGACGTTAAGTACTTTAAGATTTCCATCATGGACTTTTGCTAAAGTATTTGAGTGAGCTCAGGCAGGAGGCCTGTGTTTTCATAAAGTTTGTTGAGTAAGTTGTGTGGGTGAGATGACAGAGCCTTTTATCTTAAAAAACAAACACTACAAATATTGAAATATATGGTGCGTAATGATATATTTGTCACTTCTATGGCATATTGCAGAGGAAAGATTAATATTATTGCTTTTTAAAATTTGAAAACACAAGTAATAACCTCTAGAGTATCATTAACTCTCACATATTCTGCAGTTTCAGCTACAGTTACATAGAAAACTCAAACTGCACAAATCAAATACTGTTAGATTTAAAATGTAGAGCAGAGTCTCTGTTGTTGAAAAAGACCTGTGTATTAATATTTCACATTGCTTTAAGTGCAAAATGTGAACTAGTTCCCTATTTCTAATGCTTTCTATAAGGTAAGTTATCAAAGAGTGTATTTCAGAATGTTATGCATTGTGTCTGATTTTATATTTATTCTATAACCTAATGCAGTGTATCCTGTAATGACCTTGGCTTCTATGAATAAAAAACTCATTATCTGTGCTTAGGTGCCATTCAAAAATATTGATGCCCTAGAAAAACTTTGAATTCTCTAGTATCAGTGAGAGTAAATTTGTAAAGCAACATGTTGTCTAAGAAAGATGAAAACCAAATCATCGAAATGACAGTCACCACTGAAAAAGGAAACAATACAAAATCAAAGATGATGATGATGATTATTATCATTATTATTATTCTATTGTAGGGTGTTATAAAATTAATTTAATTTTCTAAAAATTTCCAAACCTGATATTAATGGAATCAGATATATTCTTGACATTAAGCTTCTTAGAACTAGAGCAAATATTTCAGGAAAAAATGTCTTCTGTAGCAATGCTCTTCTCAGTACCACTTCATAATGGAAAAAGATTCTGGAGAGAAATGGGACATCCACTGTTACTAAAGAGTGTACCATACAAAATCACTGAGTAAAGTTAAGTTCCCATTTCCAGCTGAAGATTTACAGTTTATTTTTTTAGAAGATAAAATATTATTTGAAAATGCTCTTAAATCTAGGTGACATGAAATATAAATTTAAAATGAAAACATTCCTGAAACCCTATAAATTAGTTCAGCTAATAGAAAAATACAATCTGCAAACACACCTGTTGCTCTTCTGTTAACATTATCTGTATATTTAGTACAGACATACGTATTTATTGCTGACCTTTGAGAGCTGGTTAACAAATCTTTGCGTTTTCTTTACCTCTTTACAGATCTTGTGTGTGTGAATTCCTGGCCTGATGGATGTTCCCGACCACTGCTGAAAAAAAAAAAAAAAAAAAGAACTGAAAACATAAAGATCTTTTTGGAAAATACAAGGTAAAAAACTTCATATAGAAAGCAGTATTGATGTTCTGTATAAATGTTCTAAATTTAAATCAACAGAAATCTAAAAAAATGAAATGGTTTGTAAAACAGCTTTCTTGTTACTCTAGATTATACCACAAAGCAATGAAGCATAACTAGGTTTGTATTCTGTTTTCTTTACCTGAACACCTCATGTTACAGGCAATGTCAAGCTTTTGGAAGCCACAGAAATACTATTACTTTATGTAATGTAGAAAGTCTCACAGAGTCTCTGGAAAAGTACAAACACATGCAAAAATAGTCATCCTCAAAACTTCATGCATTTGATTTCAGATGAAAGCTGTAAAAGTAGAAAAAAATCAACTCCTTTCCCCCACTTGCACACTTTGTATTACTGTATGAAAATCTGTGAACATTTAGGCTTTGACTTAGAGCAACCCTACTTTTATGTTCTGCTATCTTTGAGCTTTTGCTGGAATACGCATTTATTATTTCCCAAGTGTTTGTGTTTCACATGTCCAATGTATATGTAACACAGGAACATTGGAAAAGTCACTATGTTCTGTGTTAGAAAGTCATAAAAAATTGGGGCTGCTTTTTTATTATTATTTATTGGGAAAAAATGATATATTTAATATTTTAGCTGGCATTTGGTATGTAGGAAATCCAGCCATGGATCTGGTTATGTTCCTTAGACCCAATACAGTTAATGATGTATAAGCCCTGTGAAGTATAAATGATTAAAAATGTTTCAAATATCGGTTTACAGTAACAGGAGTTATGCAGATTTTTAGGAAACGTAGCCCTTGACTATTATAAATTTAGTTTTTCTGATTCTGAATGTTGAACCCTTATGCTTTTTGCAAAATAACAGATAAATATTAGCAGATCAGTGGCTTACATAGAACATGGTTCATCTGTGAACATGGGAAAATCAGGATATGATGTTGATCAGAGACTGTGTGTCTGTGAGGTCTCTTTGTGTGGCAGAGAGTATGTACTGCATTAGAGAATGCTAATAGACAGACCATGACATTCCCTCATCCCATTAAAACTGAAGGAGCATCAGGATTTGCCATCTGGCTCTCCATGTGCACCACTTTTGTCAAATTCACTCTTTTCCCTGTTTTTTCATCCTCCTTTTTTTCTTGGTTTTGTTGCTACCACCACCAGCCCTTTATCCTTCCTCCCTTTGGAACAGAAATCTTCAATTTAGCTAGAGATGCTTTTCTCCCGTCTGCTTCTGCCTGCCCACAGATGCTAATAACAGCTCCTTCTTGGTCTATAGCAATCAGGCAGCAGAAGCACTCAGTACTGAAAAACGAGCAGATCTTGGTAGCAGCTTCACGATTTTTCGTCTTCCATTTCTCTGCAGTAGTTACCACCTGTCTTCACCTCTGCAGAAGTCTGTAAATGTGCTGATACTCATGCGGTGGAACAGGCCAAGTAGTGGGAAACAGCTGTATGTGGATTCAGTTTACCTAAATGAGTAAACTGAATTAAAATTTACTTAATTTTACTACATTTTATGAAACTAAAAAAGCTTATGAAATACAAATAAATATTCTGCCACTATAGCTATATAGCTAAAATGCCTAATGAAAATAATATACATACAAAGATTGACTGCTTTCATGTTAATTGTAGGTTACTGAAATAATGAATAAAATTCTTCCCTATGTATTTTGGGTGAAAATCCAATAAATTTTCTAATTCATAAGGGAACATATTCTCAGACTGGTTTAAGATGGAAATATTTAATTTTCTATGCAAGAATGTCTATGTAATACCACAGAGAAAAGGTGAATAAGTGGAGTTTGTTTTTATTGCAAAAGCAAGATTTGGATACTGTATGCTCTGCAGGAAAATCAAATAAGATGTTCTGTCAGGAAGAGAAAAAATAAATAGCATTAGTTCTCTAGGCTGATTCTGAGCTATCAAAAATATGTCCAGTCTAACATAGATGGCATTTAGTTACAGCACAGATTAATATTTGGCAATATTCTGCAGAGACTGAAAGGATGGCTTTTGTTTTACCAGACACTTGAAGACATGATATTCTAAATGTTTCCTTTGTTTGGCATGAAAAAGTATTATGATCATTTTGCTAAATAGCATGCAACCAAAACTATCAGGGGAGGTACTGTACTGACAGCCTTTGAGTTAGAAGATTAGATTTGAATGAACAAAACTTCAGGTAATTCTCTAGGTCTTTCAATCAAATATAGGGCAGATGTGTTATAAATAGTGTTATACATAACATAGTAAGTGGCTTTGAAGGTTTTCAATAAGGTCAGAGCAAAACCTATTCTGGAGGCAATTGGCAGTTGGCAGCAAGTAGAGTATAAGTTAAACCCCAAAGTAATTTTTCAAGGCAGAAACAACTATGATTTATATTTAGTACTGAATGGACGGTCTTTTTGAGGCAGTTGAATTAAAAAGCGGCAGCAAGTGTGAATTTTCGTAAACCGGAGAGAAAGTTGCTTTGATTGTTTCTTCACAGTGCCTTCATTGTCAATGGGTGCCAGAAAAGGAGATACTGTCCTTTATGAATTGATATTCACTATATTGGCATGACACACTTGTGGGGACCCCTGTGTAAAGGTACCAGAATTATTTATTCCTCATAATTTTGGGAATAACTTTATCTATTTGACAAGACTTGTGCAGATTGTTTGCATCTCTTCTGGGAGACTTGTTTGTTGTGGAGAAGTTAATTTGGTGCAGTGGTGATCAGGTGCAAGAGAGATACTGAGTGAAGCAGACTTCTGTCAGACTCTGGGGTATGAGAGATTAATAAACAAGACAGGTTTTGCTGAATTATTTTCACCAACTTAGGTAAAGCAAGGTGACTTTTCAATGTAGACAAGAACTCCAAGTATTCTGGCTGTGCAGCTGATAGCGCAGTGGTGTCTTCCTCCTGGCTAGCTCAACCCTGTGCGTATTCTCAGCACTGACTCCAAGTCAGCAAAGAGTTGGAGCACATGAGAAATAGACTGTCTGTATTCTTAAGTTTAAAAGCATATGACAAATGTCTGTTGAATGAGGGCTTACCTGACAGAACCAAGCCTGGTACAAACAGTTACCTGACTTTGCAAACAAATGCAGAATGGTAGTGTTGTATAAGCTGCATGAAATGCAACATCAACAAAACAATGGAAGAAATGGTTCTTGAAAATACCAGCAGGGCACGAATGAGAGAGAATATGCAGTTGGAAAGAAAATATTAAGTCAGACAAATTGTGCATGAGAATGTTAGCATTAATTTAATGAGGAAGTAACTTTCTGGTTGATAAGGATGAAAAGAATATCTTGACAACATGAACAGATAATGACTGATGCACTTTGTTAAGCAGTAAAGTCTGAAATCACAACCTTTTTATATATTAGTAAATCATTCATTTTCATGCTGTGCACATCTCAATACCAAATGGTTGCACCTAAAAATGTACATCATTCTTTTATTCTAACTAAACAACAGCTAGAAATGAAGAAAGGACTGATTATAATACAAAGGATCTATCTTTTCTGTCTTCAGGGAATATCTTTTTTTGCGACACATACCAGAAGAAGATCTGTGAAAGAAAGATGACTGATTTTCTTCTGTAATTAGGGAAAAACCAGGCACCAGATTCTCAGTAGAACAAAACTTGGTGTTCTGTTCTGATAAACCCAGGGAAGCAAAGGAATGAAGAGGAAATCTAATGTTCCAGTATTCTAAGTTAAATCTTTCAGAACATACCAATGATACTACTTTTGACATATATATGCATAAATTCTACTGACTAGAGCTGCGGTTTGGTTTTCAAAGTCAGCAGAGTTGGAAGAGCATCCTTAATATTTTTTCTTTCCATGCCTCATGATATATAAATATTAATATATATTATATTAATATATATAAATATAATAAATATTCAGTAATATTTCTTTTGGAAAATACTCTTATCTCCCTTTATAATACCTGTTGTTTACAAGCTATTAAAAGATCTATTGAAAAATTCTCGTGTGTGTCTATGATCCAAGGCTACAATTAACTGTAGATAGATTATTTGTTTAGTTGTGTACTTGCACAGGCAGTCCAAAATATGGAGTTACAGGCAGGTTGTTGAATGATTAATCTCTTTTTGCTTTTTCCATAGAAGCAAAGTCAGTCAAGTTTAATAAACCATCTCTGGATAGCCATCTTTAGAAGCTTAAGAGTAGAACCAGAAAGTTTATAACATGCAGTACTTTGTTTTCCACCATGATCTTCTAATTTTAATTATGATTATATTTAATAATATTTGGTGTAGCTTGTGGCTCTCAGACTTACTTGTTTTGATCTGTGCTATTGTTTTTCTACTTCAAAATAGAAGTAGAAACCAGAGAACTTATCTCAGACTTTGGGATCTAACGTTTTACACTCTAAAGCTGATTTTGTAAGACTGACAGAAGGATTTGTTGTCATTAGTTGTTGCTGTTCAATATACACTATTTCTGAATGTGCAAAATTATTTTTTAATATCTTCCAGTAATACATTATATCTGAAAAATATATATCTCAGATAGAAAATCTTAAATTGTTCACTTTACCAGTAAGTGAATTCATTCCTGAATTGTAAATCAGTGATAACAGAAAATTTCAGTCTTCTCACTTTCTCTAATCAGTATTAAAGTTTGTTTTTATTATGTGTTCACCTCTTTTTCTCTTCTTGAAAGTGATGAAGTGCATCTCAGTATATTCTAGAGAGAGATTTTCATGCCTCTTCATATTCCTCTCTCCTTTCTGTGACATCCTCGTGCTTCAAGTTTTCTTTGCACGTCTTTGTTAGTACTTTCAAAGCTTTTGACTGTTGAGTTAGGCAACTTGGTACTTCTGCCTTGGGGAATAGCACATGGGTTTTACAATAGAGTTATAATAACTCATCTTTTCTCAGTTTAAAAGCCCACCTGAAGAGAAGTTTAAAAGCCCACCATTTGGGTCAGTCAGAAGACGATATTTTTCAGGATTTTTTAATTTTTTTCTGGATGTTTAAAGGGAAGTGTAAAATTACATGCATGAGATGCATGCATTACATGCATGTAGGAGATTCTCACAAAGTCCATCAAGTGTTGGAACTGATTTTTGTCTTCTACCATCTAATTACATGATTGAAGCACTCTTCTGGAAGGTGGCACAGCTGTTCCATCCAGTTTTTGCTGTAGTATATTCTTAAGCATTTTATACAAAATAAAATTTCTTCAAGGGCTGGCCTGCTATCTCAAATGTTTAGGGCATCTTTTGAATAAGTAAAAGATTATTTGTGTACCATAATTGTGAAGAAAGCCGAAGAAGAGCAAGACTAGAACTCACATGAGTGTCCTAGCCACAGCACTCATGTAAAATGAGGGACAGAAAAATAAACATTAAGGAGATGCAAGTGAGAAAAGGTTGTCACCTAAATTTTGCCTCATTACTTCAAAATTTGAATGTTTTCTTCAAAAAAATTTAAAAAAACATTTGTTTTCTGCTGAAAATACTTGGATTTGGCATAGTTCTGCTAAAGTATTTTTCAACAGAAGTTATTAACCAAAGTATGTTTCATCAATCTAGTCTGGATTACTGTAAATTGCCTCATTTGTTTATATGTGTTTATTCCTATATAAATATGCGCAAAAAGAAGCTAGGAATTTCTCAGAAGTTTAACACAAGTTGTACATTTTATCAATATTTCATAATAAAATACATCTAAATGTACAGGGGAGATAACTGCATATCCTCTTGCTATGTCACAGTCAGATGGCAAATATTGTATGCCATAAAAATGTTCTTGTACATCTGCAATATTTTCTTTATAACAAGAAAATAAATGAATAGTTTTGAGTATAGTTGAAAGAACAAGTGTGTTGTAGTATTGCTTTATGATCTGTCCTCTATGTAATACACTCTTGACCTTTCAAGGAACTGCTTTCTTCTTTCAAATGTAGTTTCTTTTTTATGAGTCCAGATATCTATGGGTCAGGGAGGAGAGCAATGGAGTATTGTAGTAAATTGACCAGTATACAATAATGCCACTGTCCCCACAATTGAATCAGAGTTGTGCAACGTATTCCCTGTACTAAAATAGCTGAAGAAGTCTCGGTTATGATTCAGGTGGCAGAGACCTGTATTTCCACAGCTGTATTGTTCCAAGATTAAATTCTAGCTGCTCTTTTTCCAAGTGTATGTCGTGATAACAATAAATATTAAAGCACACAAATGACCAAATTTATCACTGTACTTTTTCTGCTATTGGTAAAGCCAACAGATTCTTTTCATTCTTTTTCACTTCTGTCTTTAATTTGTGATGATTTGTTTGACTTTTGTTCACATATACCAAGTTATTCATATTTAACTTCTAATATGGGACTGTCATTCTGCGTAGAAAGACTCCACCAGCACACACACAAAAACACACACACACACACACAAAAAAAAAAAAAAAAAGAGAAAAAAAACACTGAATCTTCTACCTGAGTGTACCTCTCTTCTTAAAACAATTTCCATGAGAATGCAAAAAGATCAAAATACAAGACTATTTTAGTAGATTTTGTCAATGTTTTCTTCTCTTGTTTTCTTAGAAACATGAAAGTTTTGCAATAGAAATGTAAGATGATAGAGGTGGATAGACTTCTACTGAAATAACGCACAGTCTTCAGAAAGAAAGAGTGGCATTACTTTGGTAGTCTTTGGAAACTTCTGCTACCTAGGGTTCTGTTGGTTCATTGCCATATTAGTATTGACATCAGTGTTTTATTTGTCAGTCTGTAGACTTTTCTAAACAGTAATCTGGAAAAAAGTCTCGAAGTAGTTTATCCTTGGATTTATGAGCTGAGAATTAGAGGGAATTTTGAATTAATGTTAGAGGAAACAGTTATTTTGGCTAGGAAAATATAGCTGTTGCATTTGAAGGCTTCTGTTTTTTTTTTTTTCTTTATTCAGCAGCATTGGAAGATAAGTCTTGTTTCTGATGTTGAATTACTTTAAGTGATGGAAGCTAATTTCCTTTAAGTAAACATTAGAAAAGGTGGTCTGATAAGCATTTATTATTTGCCTTGAGTGCTAAGCATGATTTATATATGATTTTTAAAATATTTTTATCTGGTAGCTTGTTGCCCTTAAGTTGTGTGAAGTTGCAAATGAGAATATTGATTGTGATATTGATCAGCTCAGTGATGGTGCTGAGACATCACTGTATTAATTAGAAGTTCCTAAACTCAGTTAATAACCTTTCATTTCTTCCTCTTGTTACACTACTTTCTCAGAGCTGTATGCTATACGTGAATAAAAGTATATTGTGCTTAGTGGTATCCATGTCTGGGCATAAGCACTAAGGACAAATGAAAGAATGTGAGTCCTCATCTAGTAGCCATTTAAGCGAGGAGTTGTTTGCTTTTTTTTTTTTTTTTTTCCTCCATAAATTTCAAATGCAGTTTTCTTTGTGAAAAATGAAAGATTTCCAAACAGAAACAGAGAGAACAAGAAGAGAAAGTCATGTTACACTGAGTCTTTAATTTTTACAAATGAAATGCTTTGATTTTTACATCTATTGCATTCAAATACTTAGTCCTTATGGGTCTGTAATGCTTGGGCAGCACTAGCAAAGAAGGCCGCCGGTTAGCTGGTAGATAATGCCAACAAAAAGAAAAGAAGAAAAGAAAAGAAAACAGAAAAGAAAATGAAAGGAAAAGAAAAGAAAAGAAAAGAAAAAGAAGAGAAAAAAGAAAAGAGAAAAGAAGAAAAAAGAAAAAAAAAGAGAAAAGAAAATAAAAGAAAAAAAGAGAAAAGAAGAGAAAAAAAAGAGAAAAGAAAAAGTGTTGCATCGGTATTATGTATGTCCATCAAGAAAACATTTTTTTTTCTTGTTAATGTAGTTTTTACTGGTATAGCATCAGGCATTGGAGCCATTATCAGTATAAAAACAATACCTTAACAGACATCTATGCTAGCCAAAAAGTTTTCTGTAACCTAAGGTTTCCCATGCCCATAAACATTACCACTGTAGCTGGTATAGTTAAATTTGCACATCTTTGCTCTGCGTAGTTGGGATACACATACACAGTCATTTTAAAAGTTTGTACTGCTCTATCCCATACAGGAGGACATATGGGCTATACTGCTGTCCTGGTTTCAGTTGGGACAGAGTTGTTTTTCCTCCTAATGGCTGGTGAGGTACTATGTTTTGGATTGGGATGAGAAGAGTGCTGATAACATGCTGGTGTTTTAATTGCTGCAGAGCAGTGCTTACACTAAGCCAAGGACTTTTCAGCTCCTCGCTCTGTCCTGCCAGCGGGCAGGCTGGGGGGGCAGCAAGAGCTGGGAGGGGACAGCCCCAGGACAGCTGACCCAAACTGGCCAAAGGGGTATTCCATACCATCTGACGTCATGCTGAACAATATATAGGGGTGGCTAGCCAGGGTGGGGGGCCGGCTGCTCGGGGTTGGGCTGGGCATCGGTCAGCGGGTGGTGAGCAATTGCATTGTGCATCACTTGTTTGTACATATTACTATTATTATTATTATTATTATTATTATTTTCTCTCTTAAATAAACTGTCTTTATCTCAACCCACAGGCTTCAATTTTCCGTTTCTCTCCCCCATCCCAGAGAGGGAGGGGGGAGGGTGAGCGAA
>CM021731.1:98979746-99002563 GCA_011075105.1 Heteronetta atricapilla
CGAACGGCTGTGTGGTGTTTAGCTGCCGGCCGGGTTAAACCACAACAACTGCTATGGGGTACCTTTGCAAAGCTTAGCTAGATTCAGGTTAGCATATGTGCTAGCATAGTTATTTTAGAGAACAGTTGTATTCTGTGTAAAATTTTAAGTGGCAGAAAGATTACACAGAACTGTGTGGATCAGTGCAGTCATTGGAATATAACAGCATTTTCCTGCTTGTATTAGTTGAACATGAAATCCAAGTTTTTCTTTCTGCCTTCCTAGGAATGTTTGCCCCACTCAGTGTGCTGATGCTGACCCATGTCTATCCCCCAGCATACCGTGGAATATTTTAATAGTCTGGCACACAGAAGAAAGGGGAACAAAGTTTTTATTTCATGAAAATGTAGTAAGTGACTGCATTACAAATAGGAGCTGTCGTAAGAGAAGGAATATAGTTTCTGAAACATTTTAAAATCACATGTAGAAAAACACTGTGCTCTGGAACTGAATGTCACTTTCATTTTGGCTATTTTGATGGCTCCTCCAGTTGAGAAAGTTCAGAATTCCTGTCATGTCAGAGAACTGATTTTTCCTGTTTTCTTTTAGGTTCAGTTGTCCCAGTGTGTCCAGTTGAATCATTCAAATTTGTGTTGAAACCTAACAGACAAGTGACAGGAAGTTTGTGAGCCTCAGGGAGACTTGTCCTAGCAATTCTTAGGCAGTGTGAGCAGCTCACTGTACCTTCAGGTCACATTATTTATTGATTTTATTTAAAATGTAGTTCCATAGAAATAAACTTACAAGGTACACAACAGATTTTCTTAGGGCTTGAATCAGCATCAGTATGATGCAAATCAAAATGATACAACATATGTCATCACACAGCGAAGTTATTAATATAAAAAAATCATTTTAAAGAAACTTAAGTGTGTAGTTTTTGAAAACCAAACTGTGGATGAATTACTGCTTTTATTCCTGCTTAAGAGAAAGACAAGAGTGCCACTCTGCCATGGGCAGTAGCTTCAGACAGAGATGAGAATTAAAAACCTGGAGAATTACTTGCTTTGAATCCTCATGATTGTGGGCTTCAGGGATAAGAGTCAATGCCTCTGAATGTCATGAACAATAAAATTAAATATTTCTCTGATTTAGAATTGACACCTTCATAGGGTCCTCTCCTGATCTGAAGTAGGCTGGGGGGGTCTGTGGGCCAAACACAGTTATGGCTTTAGGTTGATGGGAAAAGGAATAGCCACTAGCAGAAAGACAGTAACTAAAAATAAGCATCTTGAATTGCATTCTTGGTTTTTACTGAGCTTGAGGAGGGCATGTAGTGGAGTTGTAACACCTTAGATTGGAGTCGTGATGGATTCATGTAAAGTTTACATTTCTTATAATTTCCAGAGAGAAGCAATTTCAATTAGGACACTGTCTTTTAAGCACTGATTTTATGTATCAACCCAGTATTTGCAAATGAGTACCATAACAATAGGTCAAAGTGTTGATACAGCACTAGTGTAAATCTTACCATAAATTAATTGAGTTTGGGTGGCTGTCCAGTTTTCTTTTGTTACCAATTTTGTAATGCCATGTTTTGGTCCTGGTTGGAAATTCTATTTACTCATGGGTTGGGTTTGTTTGTTTGTTTGTTTGTTTTGCTTTATTGCTGTTTGTTTGCTTGCTTTTGCAAGTTTCCTGTATTGAGAAAAAAAAATACTGTGGCTAAGGTGATAAATACTTCTTTTTTTACCATCTAAAAATAATAGTTTAAAAATCAGTTCAGAGCACATATACAGCATATTGCTGTCCAAAGTATGACCAGGCATTGAAAATTGTAGAGCTAGTTTTAGAACTGAGGAAAATTCTCTTTAGAAACTCTTCTTAGTAAGCTGAATACATTATACATTTAAAAATATGTATATACATGAACATATAATTGAGATAGATGTACAGGTGGTATGCTTCAAGAAAGAGTTAGAAAAAGAGATTAAGGTTAAATGTGTACTTAAAAGTGGGGTTTTAGGAATGGTTGCTTTTCTTACATTCAAATTCAGGTGTTTTGTGAAGTTAAATAGGATTCCGTTGTTTGAGGATTACTTTGTGTACTACTTGGATTTAAATCACAGGGCATTTCAGATCAGCTACTGTGTTCAAAACAGCTGCTGTTAAAGGATTTATAGAAGATATTGCTTCCAGGGTATTAGTATAGCAGGTCTTCTTCTAGCTGAATTTGAAGTGGAATGCAAATTTTATGTTGTCCTTGTCAAATGTATATCTTTGGTTTTTTGATCAGTCTTGATCTGCTGTTTAAAGGTATTTAGTAGTTCAAAAATTTTGGCAATGTTAGAATATTTAAAACAGAGGGACATAAGAGTTAAATGGTGTGAAACCATGCTTTCTGTGAAATATAATTGTAAAGGAGGAAAAATGTCTCTAGAGTGAAAAAAGTACCCAGAATCATCCATTTGGTGCTTTAGATCCCAAGGAAATCCACAGATGATACTTCACTGAGGGTATTGTTAATGTCTTGGGTTATCATTATGTAACATTTTTCCAATGGGATGAAAGGAACATAGCATATTTTTGAGGGGAAAAAGAAGATTTTGTTAAGCTTTTTAAGCAAAATCAAAAAAAAAAAAAAAAGAGAGAGAGAAATAGAGAAATATGCATACAGTATTTCACCCACAAACAGATGGCCAAACATAACAAATCAATAGTATGTAAATAACAGTGTTAAGAAGATCTGTTGCAATGCATGAAAAATAACTTGCTTTTCGGCTGCTACCTTCATACAGACTAAACCTTCACAGAGGAGAGTAGGATATAGTTTTTCATTTGTTTGTTTGTTTTATTTTGTTTTATTTTTTCCTTCAGAGACAGATGTAGTGGCTCAAAGTTGCCACTTTCATTTTCAGGTCCATTTTTATAAACTGCAGAACTAACATATGCATTTTAAATCTTAAAAACATGGTGGCTAGGAAATACATAGTGCTGGAAGGTCTGAAAGCCAGAAGCAGCAGAAGGAAGTGCTGCTCTGTTTTCACAAGGGCTGTGAATTCCCTGCACAGTAAGTGTGGACGTAAGTCCACAGCAGTGAAGTTATGACGATGACTCCTGAAAATGTGAGCAGAATTATTTCACGAACCAGACTGTGGAATACTGAACTAATTGTTGTGTGAAGGCGAATCATTACAAAACTGGTACAAACATGTGTTTTCCTATTTAAACACACAGGAAAAACATCAGTCCAGATTGTATCATAGTGTGACATTCCTGGATGTATAATTAGTTCAGTTCTTTCAAGACCTCCAGTGATTTTTCAGGTGTTGCAAATAATAAGTAATTAGTAATTAGTATTTTAAGAAATATTTTTCCCCGAAACTATGCTCATTCAAGTGACAGTAATGGAGTATCTGGTCATAATACTAAAACAGGATTATGCAAGTGACTTGACTTGTGACTTTAGGTTATTAACTCTATACCTCTCTCTGACCAACGTCTCTCTGGAGTATAAATGTTGATGTTTTACTTATCTCCTTTAGTAAAGTGTTTTTTGAGTTCCTTGGATAAAGGACTGTTGTTTAGCCTTGTTTGTCAGCATTGGACAAAAATTACAAAATACTAAATGGGCATAGAGAGCTCAGCTTTAAATAGTTTCTGCTGCCTGTTATTTAAGAGGAATCAGAAGAAAGTACTACATTCTTCTGAAAATAATATTATAGAGAGTGTTGACAATTTATACACTTTTTAATTAGGATTTTAAAAATGTTTTAACAAGTTACACTTTGAGAAATCTGGTAGTCTAAAAAGATTGCTTTTTGTGCAAATGATATGAAGAACTTTTTGAATGTTATGTCTTGAATGTCAAACTTAGTAAAATAGTATTTCTGATAAAAAGAATGTTTTGATTTTTTCCCTATTGTTCTTTGCTACTAACATAATGAGATTTTCTGAGGGTCTTGACTATTATTCCTGCTCTTTATCAGGATCAGATAAAGTTTTTTCTACTTCAAGATTTCTGTAAAGAACTACTTGTAATAAGTCTTTTCCCAAAGTTGAGTAAAATAGCCCAATATCTGTGCATCTCACCATTTTTAAAGGATATTTTGTCTGACATTATACATCTTAAAATCATGTGAAACAATGTGTGGGAATACGCTTTGGGGGTTTTTCATTAAATATTGCCATGTCTTTTAAAAGACAAATTTCTGGCTTAATTTACAGTTACGTGGTTATGTCAATGATGTTAAAGCAAAATCATGTCAGGAATATTGTAAGCAACCCAAACACTCCTGAACTTGAACATTGAGAAAACAGGTCTGAAACTGAAATGTTAAGATCTTTATCTTATTCTGTGGTTGTAGGATGGGGAGTAGGAAAGATAGGAAGGATTTTAAATGTCTTTAAGACAAAGTAAGAGAAAAACATTTTTTTCCTGCATTTCATAAAATTGTATCATTCATACTTGTTATTGTATAGATTAAGTTTGTTTAGATGCTATAAATTTATTAAGCTGGACCAGTATTTTAAAATTGACAGGAAAAGAAAGTGGTACTTTTGGACAGACCACAGAAGAAAAATGATAATCTCTAAGCATGCCAAGGTGGCTGTTTTCTGTATGGAATGCTGGCTCCTGAAATTGCAACAAAAATTTCCGTATGTTTCCCTCCTCCTCCTTTTCCTTAGGGATCAAGCTGTCTTTCAGAGGATGTAATGCCTTCTGAAATTGCTATTCAATAAACATTGCTTCTCTTAATCCAAAACCATTTCATCATGGAAATACTGTGGAAGTACGTGGATAAGTAGCAATTAAAAGGTATACCTGAGTTTCCAATATAAACAGAAGAGAAATACAATGAGTACATTGTTTTGAAATAGGCAGTGAAATACTTTTTCAAATTTGTCAACTTAATATTTCAGAACATATCATGAAGCCATAGCAAATACATTTATACTGTTTTCTCAGTTGTGATACCACATAGCTTCATTGTTAAATTTGATTTAATTTCTTTACTTAGTTCCTTCAACTCTGATCTGGCTTTGGGTGAGACTTGCCCTTGTTTACATTATCTTTTCACACTTTACCAGTCTTCCTCATAAAGTGTTGAAAATGTGTTACAGATCATTAATGTGGTTAATCTCAAAGTACTTGTGCAATGAGCGTTACTAGCTCTAGCAGGATGAACCATTTTCCCCTGTACATTATGAAATCATAGTAGCAAACTAAGAATTCAGGTGCTAGCAGATGCTTTTGTATGGCTTGTCTGTTTGACTTGACTGTGTGAAACTTAAATTAACTCCACCATGACCACAGTGCAGTAGCAGAAGTTGTTTTGCCCAAAAGAGTGCAATTGTCTGGGTTCATGAGTAGGGTGTTGGCTGTTTGCTTAAAAAGAACAAAGCTGGTAGAGGAAAATTGAATTAACAACATAAGCATTAGTACAACAGTTTCATAATGAAAATAACTGATAATATTTACATTTAAAGTGCAAAGTTTGGCAAATACAATAGCAGTCTAGATACATTAATTTTATATGAAGAAAAACAGGAACATTTTAATTTATTACTTGGACAATTTAATAAGGAACATTTTCTGGTGACAAGCTGGTTAATAAGAGCAGGCAGTCAGAACTGAATGTGCTTAGAGAGCAAATAGTAGTTTTTAATCTTAGATGTTCAATTATAAATTCTGTTTTTCTGCACCTGGGAAAACAAGAAAGCATCCAGTTGCTATTGTGAAATATTCCCTCTCCCTCCTTTTCCCCTCCCCTTTTTTTTAACATTACTTGTTCACTTTCCTATTGTAGGATCAACTTACAGTTTGCTCAGCTCTAAATTAGGGGAGCAGTTGGGGTTTTTATTTTGTTTTGTTTTGTTTTCTTACCAGATTTGGATTTCTGGATTGTCTTCTTGTGGTGTTGACTCTTTGTATCCCCCCCCTTTTTTTAAAAAAAAAAAAAAAAATACAGTTCCCATTGCTGTACTCCAGCTTCACATCCCCCCCTTTTTGGTGGCCTGATACATGACTTCTCATGATTATCATCTTTCGTAAGGAAATACCTACACTAACAAATAGCTGACCTCTGAAAACATAGCTTAATATCAAACTCTGCATGTTAAGAAAAAGCAATTAATGATGTTAGTTATACAATGAATACCAATATGGAGTGGAAAAATGTCATAGGCAAATCTTAGTGCTGAACTTGCTAGAAATGCTGCTTACTCTAAATGAATAATGGTTCTTACATATCAATACTGATATTGTTATTGCAATAGTCTATAAGATTAATTTTCCTGATGAGTTACTATTTTGAGTTTTCCTTACTTAGAAGCTGATTTAATGTTTTCCTGGAAAGGCATGTTTTTCAGCTATTAGCGGTTCTTTTCCATCTGAATTTCAATAACATCCACAATGTAAGTGGCACATTCCAAGCATAAAATGATACATCGTTTGCTCAGAGAGTTTATGATCCGTATTACTGAATCAGTGGAGTTATGCCAGGTTATGCCATCTGAAGATTTGGCCCTCACTAGTACACAATATTCTGTTTTCAAGGACCATTACTCAAATAGAATAACCTCATCATGCTGAAGGCCAAATGTCTGCTGCACCAAACTTCAGTACAGGAATTTCTTTTCTGTAATTGTCGTGATAGAAAACAAAGGTGCAGCAGGTAGTTGAGTAGTATAATTTTTATTTGAGATTTCTTCTTCTTATTTCTAGAAGATATTTCTTAAGGTCCTGTGGAACTAAGACAAGTGACTTTCAAAATGGAGGATGATTTTGTTTGTTTGGAATGCTTATGTTAATATTTCTACTTTTACTGATCCCAGTTTTGATGGCATTGTTAAATAACACTAATGGCTAAGTTTTGATTGGCCAGAATTTAAATACTGACATGTAAGCACCCAGGTACCTCTGTCTGTCTATGGCACCTTAACGCCTGCTCTGTGATAGCTGTGTGGTTAAGATTGTGTCATTTGTTTTACTAATATTACCAGAAAAAATGCATAAATGAGGGGATGGAGGAGTACTTAGAGTAAAGCTAAAATAGAGGCTATATGAACTACACTTGGCATTGCTAAGTCTAAACAACACAGATTTCTCCAGTTTTCTTTTATATTACATTAACGCACACAGTGGCAGTAAAAGTGATAACGAAGTACATTTTTGGTGACTTAGCACTCACAAAGATTCCAATGAGCAAAGATTTTGTGGATAAAAAAGATTTTCTGGGGCTTTAAAATGAATGAAAAGTGTTACACTTGATAATGATATGGGCTAGCTGAAAGTAGTATAATACAGAGTAAATTCTACTGCTTCTATCTATGGATAAAAATAGATTTGAATGTAAAAGGTTATTACTTATATAGAGATTATTATTACCTATGTACATTCACAAGGTTAGACATGACCTAAAATCCCAGTTTCAGGGATGAACTAAAAAATCCTGTGGTTTCTGAAACATAGGGCTAATGGTGGCAGTCATTCTCAGTCAGGGGAGAGCTCAGGTGACCAGCTGTGCTTGGTGCCTGCCCTTTCCATCCAACTCCAACAGTACTCATGCCTTGCTCAATAAACTTGCTCAAATCTTGCAGGCATTCAGCCTGTGCACTCAAGTCATTTCATTGCCTCATGCCAGGCCACATTATTGCAACTTAAAAAGTTAATTAAAACTAATCCACAGAGTTGCAATCTGCCTTGCTGTGGGTGCTACTAAAACACTACAGCCATCATTTACCAGATAGGCAGTCAAATATGTTGAGCCCAGGTGAATGTACATGGAAAAATGTGCATCGGTTCAGGCTGTGCATGTGAAAAACTTCATGGAAAAAAATGCACTATTTTATTGGGAGAGAGAACTATAGAGAGAACTATAGAGAGAACTATAATGATGTTCTTTGACATCATTATAGTAAATCAGATATAGGCAAATACTTTGGGAGTATTTCAGGTGAATTAATGGATGGTTTCTAATATTTTAAATTTTATTTTAATTTAGTCTTCATTGTACCTATCATATGTGTACTAGATGTTTGGTGGCTGTGTTACCTAAGTAAGTGGTTAAGAATATACTGAATATTGTAAGTTCATTTTAAAGCTATCTGATACTCTGATAACAAAATTCCTAGGATGCCTTTGGAAGATACAAGATGAGAAAATAAAATGGATATTTTTAGGGGAGCTTAACCCAACTGGCAGTAACTTGAGATGGAGTAAGTTGTTCATCTATATCTCCTATCACACTTCGTTGCCAGGATGTCATCTGGTTAAAGTGCAAAGTGAAAATATAGTTCCCAGATACTGCAATGACAGTATAAGTAGTTTCTTTCTGTGACTATATCTTCCATTGCTGAGACCCTGAAAATTACTTGTGAGGTGTGAAGTGCATCAAATCAGATCAGGAACTGATTTAGATTAAAAAAAAAAAAAAAGTTGAGGATGGAAAAGTTTTATTTTTAATCTCATTTTGTTCCCTGGCCTGGTCCCACAGCCCTGACACTGGCTGTGTGCGAAGGGTGAGGAAGGAGATAGCATTGGCAAGGGGCAGGAACAGGAGGCATTGAACACATCTGGTGTTGAACTGTGTGCTGGATACTGAGCATCTGAGGTCAGGATTGCCATCAGAAGAGCGATACAGGATTTGGGAGACAATACGTTGGCAGGTGCAATTAGAAAAGCCAGTAAGGGCTAGGGACCAGTCATATGAACTACCTTGTCAAAGTACCTGAAACCTGTTGTATGAACATGATTTAAACTAACCCTCATAGGAAATGTAAAACTTGTTTGAAGTAGACACAGTTGGAACTAAATTTTCCAGTCTTTATTTCACAGCTAATTAAGTGTTATCAGGTTCTTTCTCTTGTTGCAAGAGTCCCCAAACAATTACAGTAGAGCTCCAGTGAGCTAGAGCTTCTGTTTTTTTGAGTGACTTTTTCCCTGAAGTTGCAACTTCCTTTGATTTGATAGAGTTGACCCAATTGATACAGATTTTGTGTCACTACTAAGACATCTTTACAGTGCCTTGCATTTTTGGATTTTTTTTTTTTTCACATAAATACGTGTGGACTTGTTAATCTGTGAATCGTTTACAAACCTGTTGCTGACTACTTCAGAAGTACTAGCAAATATTCCATAGTTCAGATAAGATAGTTGGAGATCAGTACAGATACTGTCCTATTCATGAATTTTGGCATTGTTAACTACAGCACATGGTCTTATCTTTATAATGAATATCATTACTCACATTTAACTGGAGAATGATAGTTCTTTTTTTCACTCACCTGTATTCTTAGGGAAATACATGCTACTTGTAATTTCTTGTAAGTTGCTGTTGGAAATCAGGAGGAATACTTCTTTCCCTAGCATTTCACAACTGTTGCAATCTGTGCTCCAAAGTTATCTGTATGAGATGATTTATCTGTAAATTAGGATACTTGTGCATCTGCATGTGTTTACATATATGTACTCATGCATCTTATATATATCTGTCATTATTACACTAATGTTGGTTAGCACAAAGAGGATTTTGGAATGTGTATGTCAGATTAATGCTTAAAACGCATACGTCTTAAAATGTTTGAGCCAAATTAACAGTACCATATTGTTAGCTTGTAGCCATTTTGCACTTTGTTGCTAGTATTCAATTAAAACACTTAACTTGCCTGCTCATTGATCCCATGTATTTTTACAGAGCTGTGCTCACTTTTAAATTCAGTTTCCTTAGGGAGAATACAAATATTTTTCAATTTTGTTTTGTGAGCCATATGTTCAAGAGCCGCTACTACTTCGCTGTTTCAAATTTTGCCTTTTCCTGCCTTTACACTACTGCAGAAATTCACTAGTACAGTCTAAATACAGAACTGTAAATATAGTAACAAAAAGTTTCTAAAGCAATGTAATTTTATCAACTCATATGTAATTAGTTTTATCCTAATATCCCTTAGTGCTCAGCTGTTCCCTAAAAATGCATCCTTTTCTTTATGTTTTGTGAGTCATCTTTTACAAATGTATTCACTATTTTTATCTTAGCTCCAACGTTTTTGTTTTGTTTTGTTTTTAAATGTTTCTGGGCACCAGAAAAGAGTAAAAGACTTCTTTATATGCTGGCTACTGTTTTCCTTATGTAATATTCAGTTTGGCTCCATCATGTGTTCATGTAACCACTTTCATGACTGCTCCCCATTCTTCCATTTAATCTTAACTGTGAAGTAAAGTCTCTAGGGATAAGAGTAAGAGCAAGTGAGACCCAAGGAGCAATTGGGTAAGAGAGGCCAGTAGCTCAAATGATGCAGTCAAACTAGATGACAGTTTAAGCCTGCTAGCAGTGGGGGAAGTCTGCAGTTTTTGCTACAAGGAAAACATAGTGAAGAAGTGAAAGTGTCTTCATTTCATAAAAGCGAGGAAAAGTAGAACTAAGCCTGTGGGAGAAGAAAGAAGAAGTGACAGAATCTGACCATGTCTTGGCTTTACCTTGATTATATTTGTCTTGAGAGACATAAGTGTTAAATTTCAGTAAATTTAGCCTGGAAAATAACCAAAATTACATAACTGCAACTTCAAGTTTTTTGTCATCTGCAGATTTTAATTGATGCTTAGGTATCATAGTGACATCTCCAGTGGAAATTTTGAATGCTAAGAAACAGTCTCTTAAGACTAATGAGATGCTAGTCCCATTTGGCATTAACACTATAGTTCAGCAAAACTCTTAGCACTTGCTTAACTCAAAGCAGAGTTTAAGTTTTGGTAATGGGGGTCCTTTGTGGGCTTAGGTTTTAATACCTCTGGATATCTGTCTGTAAACCTGGCATGTTGGCATTCCCTGTCCTTTGCTATCTAAATTATGTTTCTGTAACCACTGAATTTCCAATATGACATATCGGTGATAGTAGAGTCTGAAGCACTTGTTGTGCAGATCACATTTCCTTTCTGTTGAAGTATTTTCCTGGCCTATAAACTTGAGATATAGGATAGATGTTTTTCATTTTTTATTCCACTGGAACACCGTACCCTTAAATCCAAAGAACTGGTTACCTTCTCACAGTAGATTTATCAGGTGTTAGCTGGGGCAATGTATTTTCATTTCCAAATAATACTGTGCTCTGCCTTATTATTTTTGCCATCTCATTCCTTTCTCTCTCGTTGCCATTACTTGATATTTTAAATCTTGTAAATGTTTTGCATATAGTATTACTCTCAAGGTTCATTTCAAACTTCTGTGATATATTGCATATAAGTAAATGTCAATAATGATTTGATATATTTTGGCAAGCATTTGTTGCAGCATGGGGTAGGGGAATGCACTATCAAAAATCTCAGTCTTTGTATTACAGAATCCCTGTGGAACAGCTGTCTCAAATTCTTCACATTATTTATGACTGAAGCAAAAGTAACTCTCTGCTTGCTCTCATTTTTGTATTTTGTCCCCTATTCAATCACATTCCAGTTTCCCTCAAGACAAACAATTTTGTAATCATTAATCAGATGGAAGATCACATACCTTTTTGTAATTAATTGAGATGGTTTTGTAGATTTTGAAAAAACTGTATTTTGCTGAATGTGTGGTCTTTTTGAAGCTAAAGTGTTTTACAATTCCCCTAGGTATATAATTATTTAATTTTGTTTTGCTTCAAACTAAACTTGATCCTCAAAATTTTTGAATGATAAATGAATGTCTTATCCTTGGAAAAATGGTTGCCTGTTCCCAACTGGTATCAAATTTTGTCTTTGGTTTTTCTTCAGCAATATCTCCTCTGGGTAAGATAATTATTCTTCATCTTCACAAGTAGTTAGAAGTCTGTTTTTTGGTTCCTGAATTCAGCAACACCGAGAAGCTGACTTTTTTTTTTTTTTTTTCTCCAGACATATTTAGAAGAAAGGGATAAAACTTCAAAAATGACAGTGTTTTTGTTATCTTGCATTGTGAGATTTTATTATTGTTATTTCTGAATAATAAGTTAAAATTGTCTTGGCTTCTTCATGAGCAATTAGGTTGTATATCCTGATGTAATTAAATATAAAGTGTCCTAAAAATCACCACCCACTGCTTCACCAAAAAATCACCACCTACATTCTGTCTGCTGCTGCTGTGAAATGATGTGATCATTTAGTGTTAAATTTAATTTTGAATTGCTGTCTTCCTTCTACACTTTCCACTGTAGAGTCTTTTCTTCTTTGGTTTTGATGGTTTCTCTTTCTAAATGCATGATAAACAATTTTCAGTGCAGTCTGAGAGAAAGGCAGACTCTGGGTCTGCTGGTCAATGAGTGTTCACTTGTCCACTCTTCTTACTGTTCTATAAAGTTTGCTGTAAATAGATGCATTCACTTCAGTATGACCACTCACAACAAAATGTACTTTGTCATAAAGATTTCTTGCAACTGGTCAAATATGTTATTTATTGAACATATGGATTTCTAATAGTAGAGGATTCCCAAGTAGTAATTTCAGGTGGTAAATTTTACACCTGAATAATACTGAAGAAACCAAAGAAACCTTGGCCCTTTTCCTAGGTCAAGGATTTAATTCCAGAACTTATTCTGAAGAAAGTATGCTCCATAAAGACAAATATATATTCATGTGAATGCTGAAGGAAAGATAAGCAGAGCAGTATACAATGAGCAACATATTTTCTATTCTATTTCCCACTGGAAAAAAAGTGCCTAACACTCTCTGACCTTAAAAAACAAACAATCCAAACAACAAAGAAATTGTCACCACCACCAAAGAAAACGACTATCTTCTACCTTTTGTTTTTCCCTTTAATTTTAGTTTGGGTGGTATCTCTAATTCTTCTCTCTCAGAGGCCACACACAGATATAAAATGTTGATAACTCCTGCATCCTCCATCACCCTTTAAGAAAGCAGAGATACCATCAAGGAAGTAAATTTCAAAGAATCAGAGAAAAGGATTAATGTTTATGTGGTTTATTTTTTCCTTGAGTTGATCCATTGTTTCCTGGGATGCACATTTTACTTCTCTGCTTTTGTGCATCAGGTCAGTGTTTTGACTTTTCTCTTTCTACTTTCTTAGTTATTTTAAGCATCCTTCCACTTTTATGACTTGGAAAACAATGAACCTTTGTTAAATTCTGCCATTTAAACAGAACCATTATTGCTTTTCTAAGTTGTGCTTTATTATTGAGCTTTCTAAGCACTTGCCAGCTCTGTTCTAAACACTTTGGAGGCTTAGTAAACACAGAAATAATAATTATATTAAAACTGGAATTACAGCTGGAGCTGTGAACAGCAAATCCATGCTCAATTGCATTCTTATCCTTGTTTAACGAAAATGAGTTTGGGGAAGTTGGTTATTAACAGAGTATTTTAGCATAAATATATGTTATATTGAATATATATCAGTGAAATATTTACAAGTAATGGTTATGTCCACTTAAAATGCACTGAATGCACAAGATCATCTTAAACAATTGGGGCATTGGGATGGGAGCCATGAGAAACTGTTGAAGAAATCTGGAAGCTGAATAGCAAAATCCTTTTAAAACAAGACAAAAAGGAGAGTGAAACTACCTGCCAAATAGAAAACAGCCTCTCATTGTTTCATTTTAAATCAAATAGTCAGATAATCTCATCAATGAACCGAATAAGGGAGGAGTCATTAAAATAATTAGAGGTATAATGATGACATTAAGAGAGATTCAAATACAGTCCAAATGTGGATATACAACCCAGAGTCTGAGCAGGGTTGTCGCCACTCAATCTAAATAAGCACTCTGTGGTGGCCTGCTGCAGTGCAGCGTTCTGGTACCTGCTGCTTTTCTGCAGGTGAACAATGTGGGCTGATGCTCTGTTGTGCTCGTTTTGACTATCTATGTGCATGCTTACTGATTTAGGGATTTGTATTTTTCACTTTATTGATGGCCTCACATTCACCTAATTTTTTCACATTTATGTATATGCAAACTGTGTGGCTACAGGGATGGTTATACATGGAATAACTTTTAGAGCATGATTTCAGTTTTTCAAAGATGCAGAGGAGATAACGGAGTCATTTAGAGGCAACGGGCTGCATCGACTCTCAGCCCCTCAGCAAATCAAAATCTTAATGATCCTCAACTCCTTTGTGAACTTAACTGTGTTTAAAAATGGAGTTAGAGTGCTAGTGCCAACAGAAGAATGCAGACTATGTAAAAACAAGCTGTTTTAAGAATGGAAAGTTCCTAGTTTGTAGCATATATTTTGATAGTTGTTTTCATCTCAAACCAGACTCTTTGGCTGTTTTTTTTTTTATTATTATTATTTTTTTTTAATTAATTTCTTCCTCCAAACTTTGTTTTCCATTGTGAAATTAGTAAGTATTAATAACTATGTTATAATCCTTTGATGATTGTTTACAGAATAAAATTATAAACATAAAAAAGAGAAATTTCCTCCATAAACAACGGAAAAGGGAATGTCATTATTTTCCTTAATTTTCCTTCAGAAAAGAGGTATTCAAGGAGCTATAGTAGGTATGCTTTGTGTTCCAACAATATTGTTGTTCTAAAATTCTGTATATAATTTATGAATGAATCAATATATACTTCTTTAGACACTCACCTACTGTGCTCCTGAAGTATCAGGGCTGCATTTAATTTGCTGAATAAGTAGGACTACAGTGTAATGACATGAAATGTGTCTCTTGCCAGACAAAATTAATGATAAACAATTGCATTTAGGCTTATGAACCTAATTTTATTGAAAGAATATTCTTTATATTAATTCAATAAAGACTAATGGGCCTGTTAAAATTAGTTACTTTCAAAAGAGTGTATTTATTGCCATAAACATCTGTGCTTTCTCCAGGAGTTGAGGAAAGCTCAGGATCTTAGTTTTCTCCACAGAAAGAGTCTTGGCTGCAA
This sequence comes from Heteronetta atricapilla, assembly GCA_011075105.1. Lineage (NCBI taxonomy): Eukaryota > Metazoa > Chordata > Aves > Anseriformes > Anatidae > Heteronetta > Heteronetta atricapilla. Next base: position 98,994,591 of record CM021731.1, read on the forward strand.
AAATGTTCTCATTACACACACAACTCCCTAGACAAGTTTTGCAGAACTGTATGAAATCATTCACATGATTTCAATTTATGGTGTAACTGTGTGCCAGAGCCTTTGAGCCTTGGCTCAGTGTGAATACAAATCAGGTTATGATAGGGCAGTACAAATGAAAAACACTTGACCATTACACAAAGGATACAGATAGTGTTGTTCTGTATCAAGTTGTATACTGTTCAGTAGTATGGAAAGTCTATTACACTAGTTACAGATGCTGTTCCAGGACATTCATCACATGGTCTTGAACAAACATGGAGAAATAACCTCTTGTTTATTATACACTGGATTCTCAAGACAACAGCATTTCCCTATCTAGGGAATGCATTTTCAAGCAGTATTGATTTTTCTATCATTCTTGTCTCTCCTGTCTCCTTAAGATCCTGGTTTTAGAATTATCTTTCGTCCTTAAATGGTTTGTCTTCTAAGACACAAATGTGTTTAGTCTCTTTTTTTTAAAACAAACTTGTATTCACGGAAGATAATGTATAAGTGATAAGCTGGCCTGTGTACATGGTAAGAAAAGAATTTTACTGGTTCTTGCAGGACACATACCATTTTAGACTTCTGTCATAGAGCTGGAGGAATCTGTAAAAAGAGGTGATTTATTTCAAACATTACTCACGGGCTGTTAATCAGGCAAAAAACTTCCAAATAAAAAGTTCTCTTGAACAGCTCCTTGGTTTGATTTGCTGTCACTGCTGTGCCTCAGTTCTTAGTAAAAAATAAAATGAATGCCAGAACAAAAATGCAAAGCCAATAAGCAATATTATTTACAGTTTTAAGACAAGGAGGAAGAAACCTGGTAGGAAAGTAGCTTCTTGTCTGTCTGTTCATGAAAACTCAGGTAGATGGATTCCCAATGAAGTATATAAGGAAAATAAATAAATAAATAAATAAAAGAAAATTCAAGAGGAGCTTGCAACCTGCTGCCTTCTGGGCAGAGAGACCTTTGACCAAAGTACTGAAGCTCAGTCCCTTTGAAAATGTTTTGATGTAACACTGGCCTTTACCAGGTAATCTTAAATGTTTTTGAACAGTACTGCTGTAAATGTGCTTTATGATAAGAGCAAACAGATTTTTGAGTAACCTCTCCTGTGGGTAGTGATTCAGTTGAGACTTGTATATTTGAAACTTTTTCCTTTATCCCACCCTCTCCTGCAGTCCCAAAATGAACCTATGGACAATGCTCCCTTTAAATTTGAAAGATGTCATGCTGATATATTCCTAACACAAAAAATCTTTTTATTTTCCTCAAAATATATTCACATAAATTTCACTTTTCCATGAGAACTCTCTTTGTAGACAGACAAATGTATGTTAAAATATTAGTATAATAACTTCAATCTTAACTTTGTTTCTTTTAGATTCTGATTTTATTTTTGTGCTTGTCACTAATCCTTTATTTATTTAACTAGTAATTTTTTTCCCTTTCTTATATGTTTCAAAAATAGATGCGTGGAAACTGAGTAGGATTATTTAGCATGTTCCAGTGGTAAATTTATTTTTTTTCCCAAATATCCTATGTGAAGTTTGCTATAGTTGTAGACATGACCTTTCTTATTTGTAGATGCTAGTTGTTCTGAAACATGTTCTGAAATCCCATCAGGAGTATAAACAAAAAGAATTGTTCTCTGAACTACGTATGTGTATACATAGAACAACTTATAATTTATGACTTATGTTTGATCATAGCCATTTTAATTAGAAACATACTGCATCTGTTTAACATTGCTACTGTTTTGTTGCAAAAGATTTTCTGTATCAATTAATCTAGTAATATCCCTAAGCAAGCTGAAATTGTTGAAGAAGATGGAAATTGGCTGATGAATGTATTGGTCACTTTAGAGCCATGTTCAAATCTATCTTCTTGCTGTCCTAATGAATATGGAAGCCTGCCCAGTGTGTGATTGGATTTTAATGACTACAAGGTCAGGGACTTTGCAAGGTGTGAATCTGCTTGCAAGGTCACTAGTAGCAAACAGTGCATGGTTCTGAAAATAAACAAGGAGCTGTCAGGGATATTAGCTTTTTGTAGAAAAACCCTTGGGATGAAAAGGTTAACAGGTGATTGCATTGTAACTTGTTTTGAAACTCAAAATGAGCTCTAAAGCTACGTGCATTATCCTTCATTATACGTTGCATAAGAAATAGTAGTAATTTAAAATGCAGGCAATGTTTGATTATAATAGTACCCTAGCTTATCAAAAGCTTGCATTTACCACTCTATATAAACTGGTCCACAAAATCAACATATGCTCCTAAAGCAGGTCTTTTGGAGACACAGGTGAAATTACCTGGTTAAACCGCCCATGGTTGCATAAGTATATTTGCTTCACATTGGGAACCCAGACTAGCAGTTACCCATAGAAATTCAGGTCACATGTACAGCAGTTATATCCTTTATTAATTTGCTATTCTGGAGAGATTGTTCAAGCTGTAGAAAAAAAAAATAGGAAATGAGTTTGAAAGTATTAAGAAAGTTTATAAATTACTTGTCATAAGGTACTTGACTTATGATAGAACAGCACTGAAATGACTCCTACATGAGGAAAATACAAAGAAAATCTGCAATGGTGGTGAACTTCAGTGGTGAAGTTCTTTCCTGACACTTTTTTTTTCTTTCTCTCTTTCTTTCTTTCTCTGTTTCTGTGTTTCTCTTTTTCTCTTTTTCTCTGTTTCTTTTGATAAAAAGTTAATTTACTAAGAAGAAAAATCAGAGCTGTTGAACAGTTTTCTCTGATTGCTTGTAGCATTTAGTAGAATCATGAATATTTTCAGGTATGGCTACCAAGTTTGCTGTTTCTTTCAAACTACTTATACCTATGGGAGGATTCATCTGATGTGTAACCTGAAATGACAATTCAAAATAATAGTGTAGAATGGTGTTAAGTATCGGTTGTTCTGTGTCATTGGGAAGTCTTTCAGCTTAGTGTTTGAGGAGCCAGGAAAAAAAATACAAGTACCCCTCACCCTTGGGACAAAAAACCAACTTGACTGCAATCTGAAGGGATTCTGTCATTTCCTCTTTTTTCACGGAAGTGTATACATGCATATATACTTTTTTGGATGGAGTTCTTTGTATGTCTTCTATTCCCTGTCTGTAGATGGAATGCTTATGCAGCAACTGCTAATAGTGCCTCAGCTTGCATGAATCTGTGTGATTCTGTGATCAGTCATGATTTCATGACTAAGCTTTGTATCAGTGATACTATTTTAAAATTATTATTCAGCACAAAAACCTTTAAAACCGATACTGTACTTGAGTTAATGCTGTATGAGTACTAAATAACCTTAATGTAGCTACATATTCAATTGCCAGCTAAATTCTGCATTTAAAACAAGGGCTTTGATTCTTTGCTGTAAATTAAAAATAGGCTATATCCTCCCAGAAATAATATTTAATCTTTCTATACTTCATGATGTTACACAGCCAATAGCACGGTGTCATAGAAAAAATGTAGCAGAATAATATTGTCAAGGTTAGAAGACTTGGTTCTGAACTCACCCTGTATATGTTTACTGTAGTCTTTTATAGTATGTGACCCTTCCTTTCATTTCACTCTCCTTAATGCATCATCTTATGTTTGTATTTCTGTCGGTGTTTCTGTTGCATTAGGGGCAAGGAGAAAGATGCTTCATTTTCTCTTACTTAAGAGTACTGTACGTAGAATCCCTTAATCTTTCTTCATTCTAACTGGGCGAACAGAAACAGAGGGCATCAACTATATTTTCTGAGTCTTAGTTTGGGCTGATGATGGCTTGAAAGCAAAAAGAATTTCAGTTTCAGTTTATTTATTTACAACAAACTGAAAAAGTTAACACTGAATATTCTTTTTAAATGTCTAGTTCACAGTACTTTGGAAAAGAGAAAGTTGAAAGTAGTGGTTCATTGTAGTGTTGTTAGTATAAACAGTCAGGCCTGTTAATGTGGTAAGTTTTACCTTTGGAAGGTTCTTTGTTTAATGCATAATTTAATGATTATAGCAGCTGAATGTTTATTCTTAGACTTAATATAAGCATTAATAAGCATTGCTGTGTATAATCTGTAATGCTTTTGTAGGAATATAAACAGAATATTTTGGTACTTACTTCATTCAAAGCTGTTGCAGGCATACCTATGTGGTTCTGAAAAATGTTACTTAAGGAAAAAAAAATCATATAATAATGTCTGTTTCTTAGTTATTGTTCTACAATGTTGATTTTCCAACCAATGTCACATGCTAACGTCCATATATATATGAAATTTACAATGTTCTGTTCTTTCCATTTTCGTGTTTTGGATTTTTGAGTCTCTAAACTGTAGGCAAGTCTGACAGTCTCTTCTACACTGGCAGATTCTGCTCTTGGGTTCTGTATTGCTTCATATCCAAATACACTGACAGTAAATATAGTGTCCAAGTCCCCTCTTTTTCTTCTACCCTTCTTGCTCTCCTAGCAAATTTTCTTATACCTCATTCTAAATATGTTTCTATGTTTCTTTAAATTTCACTTATTTTAACAACAGATTGGTCAAAACTTTCTACATTTAATCTTTTTCCCACTGATTGTTTACGCACTATGATTGTGATAAAGTAAAATGCCTGAAATTCCAGATGTTTAGTCAGGTTTGATAAAAACAAAATCTTGAGCTTTTTTTTTTTTTTAAAAAAAAAAAAATCAAACTGTTTTTTTTTTTAAAAAAAAAAAAAAATCAAACTGTTATCCTTTGAGGTAATTGTCTGCTTTATCTCATCTAATACTGAATTCTACAATCATTCTTATTTCAGTTTCTCTATTTAAGAGACACACATTGATGCTTAGTGAATGGTGTAACTGTAATGCTGAGTCATATTTTTAAGTTCTAAACCATCAAATCTGAAGTAACTAAAGTGGCAATCCTAGCTACAAATTACTTTTCTCATTTAAAAAAGCTACTGATTTTCTGTAAATTGTACCTAATTATTCATTCAACAAAGGTAATGCCTGCAGCTTTGAATATCAAGATCTCATCTTCAGTGGAATTCTGCTCACCGTACAAACTCCAGTCACATACCGCAGTCTGCAGAGCTAGAAATGGTGCTGATGAATCAAAAGAAACCACTGGCCTCTTCTGCTCTATTTTTAGTTTCATTCCCATTGCTAGGAGAGTCTTTACAGTGAAAAGCTAATGTTTGATTTTTCTAAAAATATGATGAGTAATTAAAGGCCTAGCCAATAAGGAGAATAATCTAACAGCATCAGATCCAGAGTCTGTTACAGTGGATAATTAGCAAGCCATCATGAGATGGTTCTGCCTGTATGGGTATTAAACATTTATGCCAATGACAAGACATTGAGTTCTCTCTATCCCAGTGTGAGAACAAGAGGCTAGCAGTTTACTCCATCAAGAGAAAGCCCACAAAGTTACCTTGCCCCTGAGGAGACAGTGTAGAAAGGAAAGATGAAGAGCAGTTCAGTTGTAGAGAAAACAACCTTGCTACTTCTTTATTTTTCCCTTTAAAAATAGCTGAGCTTCCTTTAAAGAGATGATTGGTAAAGATGTGAGAAAGTGGGGAGAAGAGAGGTTATTCATGGAAATGAAATTAGGATGTAGACGCAGGGAAGAGTGACACATTAAGCACTGTGGAAAGCAGAATGCACTGCTGCTAAACAGTATGACAGGAAAGGCTGTAAAACATAAAATCATCTGTGAGCAGAACAGAGGAATGGGCTCAGTTCTGACTGAGTATATGGCTGAGATATTCAGAGCTCTCCCACCAGTCCTTCAGCCTCTCTGTGCCACTGTCAAATCCTTCTCACCTCCTGCTGCTGATTTGGCCTTGCTTGGTGCTCTACTGTATGAGACAAGGATTTCTGTCAATTCCTGTTATCTTGCAGAAAAAGGAGCTTTCCTTTTCATTGTTTCTGTGCTGAGAGAGTCATATTTAGCACAGTCGTTGCCTTTATGATTGTCTAAAAATTGAAGAATCAAAGAGCTGCTTGATAGTAAATATAAACAAGTGATACAACAGCAATAATAGCAAAGTACTGAAGATACTTACCTAAAAAAAAAAAAAAAAAAAAAAAAAAAAAAAAAAGGTCTGCTCATGTCAGATTTTCTGCTGCTGCATGTTTGACTTGCATGCTTAGGTTTGTAAGATCTGGAGGAAAGTCACTGTGTAAACCTTGTAAACCTTCTAACTTGTTTGGGGACTTTGAGCAAATTTGGAACACATGCTCAAAATAAAAATTATAGGACAGCTGATCCTACCAAGCAGAATACATTGAGTGAAAAGACAGGCTTTCTCTGGTAGTGCTTCTTGGGGGTAGAGAGCTTTCCCCTGTGTACCACTGGTCATTTGGTGGCTGAATTAACATTGCTATGTGAGAGGTCTGGGCTTCATTTGCAGCCAAGGCAACAATCATCTACTTGGCTTGTAAAATTCCTGATGGCAGGTGGATATTGCTGGAGATGTGTATGGAACATTGCTTTTCTAAGCTATAACCAGAAAAGGCTTTTATTTTCCTTTACTTGCCCCCATCTCCACAAGCTTGTTGTCCACAAGACAACAAGACTGCCTAGAGCTTTTTTAGGAGATGTAAAAGCAAGCTTTCTCTCATTAAATTGTCTGTCCCATCAGTTGAACCGTAAAGAGGGCTTGGCATCTCATTGGGTGGATTTATGCTTTTGGAGGATAAATGTTTAACTTTTCTTCCATTTTCCTTTGAATAAGACAAGTGCAAGTGGCCAAAAGACAAGGGGTATTAGTATAATTTTAAAATTTGCTGTGAAAGTCCTTTCAGAGGGATGATACCACTGAGGTCATCTAAGTTAAGAGAGAACAAAGATTTATGAGAACTACCTCTGTCAGACTTGCTTCACTGTTGCTTAGAAATTCTTGGATGCTTAATGTCAGGGGTCGAGAATCTGAAAAATATTGGGCTGGATTAATTTCACCTAATTCTAGTAGTTTACATATTAGCTTTATTATTTTGATTCCTCTTGTTGTTGATGGAGAGAACTGTGTGCTTTTCACATGTGAGTCGTTGTGCCTGATTTGTGTCTTTTTCTTTCGATAAGATTTTTGCCCTTTAAGTGCCTGTTTCCTCTCTATTTCTCTCTAGTTCAGATATATTTAAGTAGAATGAAACCAATCCCAAGTCCTAATTCTAAAAAATACTGGCAACAATTTTATTCAAACACGGGAGCTTCTCTGATATGAAAAATAAGTAACTCGGCATCAATCTAATACCCAAAATTAGACTTCCTAAATGTTATATTTATGTATGACTCAGTTTCCCATCTGTGAAATATTCACAGAGCTTCCTCACTTCAGAGGCATGCTGAAGATTGTTAGAAAATAGTAAGAGAAGCCCTTTAAGGTGATAAAATTATGTATATAAAATACTTTTGAAACCATGCTACAACAAAATGGGATATACAAATAATTAGGCCATGCCATGCCTAAAAAAAAAAGGGGGGGGGGGGGGGCCAAGTGCACAAAAATACCATTCCAAGTATCATTAACCTTGTGTGTTATATACAACAAAAGTTTTGTAGATAGTATAATATGCTATCACAATGCCCAACTTTTCTATAGACAAGGGGTTAGAATAAAGGTTGCGTAAGAAAGCTAAGTGTGGTGATTCTGTCATATTTTAGTCCTTGAATTTTTTAATTTGTTGTTTGAATGGTCTTTTTAATGAAGCACTGTATTTATTTTGTGGCTTGTTTGAATAATTGGCAAATACTTGTGGACACAATTTCAAAATTTAATTACTCATTAGAATTATGCATAATTATGTCTTTTTTTTCCTATGCACATATGAACGGTCTTTTTCTGAATTTGAAGGAATACTGGTGCTCCTGTGAATAATTCTTGGGCAAACAACAGTATTTGTGTGACAAAAAAGAATATTCATTGTTTACTATTCAAACAACTAATATTTGATATACATTTGGCATATAT
>CM021731.1:99002963-99050814 GCA_011075105.1 Heteronetta atricapilla
GCCTTGATATGTTCCCCTAGCATACAAAAATAACTGCTGTGGTAACAGTCTTACATTTATAAACTTTAAATGATAAATTGCTTTCACACTCAGTCTGTCTAGATATTACAATTCTTGTCTAGATTTTACAGTTCTCAATCCTCATAACACTGTGAATTAGGAAAATTCTGTTGGCCCTGTTTTACAGACTAGGGGTTGAGGGTTACACAGATTATGCTGAATGTGGTCAGCAGGAAGAAAGTCAGAAGACCACGTAGTCAGCAATCGAAGCTTAACTTGCTGAACCTCTGACCTGGACTTTATCTGTAATATCTTCCACCTCTTTTGATGGATCATGAAAAAAATGTCATTCACAGGATGCCAAATATACCATCACAGACCATTGTTCTCAAAGCTAGGACATCCTTTTGAATGTCTAGCTTCAAGTTCATGAATTCAAGAACCTATGTAGTTACTTTGAACTTTCTCTTTAGGTATAAATTGAGCAAGATGAAGGCCTTTTTCCCCTCCTTAGGCTTTTGTAATTCTCTCTCCATCTCTTAAGGGGCTATCAACCTCCTATCAGCTGAAAGACAAATGAAGTAGGTGCCACAGTGATCTATCTACTCAAGGCAAAAGCAGCTTTAAAGAGCCTTGAGCCAGGTGCACTGAGGTGGCAGAGTTTAAGTTGAAGCAGTGGATACAGCAGCTGAAATGGGTGAGGAGTATTCACACAGAGTGCCTTGCCAGCAGCAGTGCTGTGGTCCCACAGAGAACAAATTGGCTGTGTCCTCCATCTCGATTTGCATTGCATCAGTCTACTCGTCCGTTAGCCAGCTGTGTGTGTGTACACACACATGCATGAAACACACCATTCTGTACTCAGTTGCAACCATCTAAAGCTCTGGTTTGTGTAAAAAACGTTTTCATGAACTCTGAAAAGAAGCATAAATAACAAACATGTCTACTGACTTGTGGATAAGGTTCTTTCATGGGATAAATAGCTAGAGTAGCATGAACCAAGCATTACTTAGACTAAAAGGGGATATTTTTAATTTCTTGCCCGAAGTAGAACTGATTCCAGCTGGAAAGTAGGAGTGACTAATGTCACTTTTTTTCTCATAGGACTACAGGGATATAAGATAGCCAAGGTCCTTTCAGGCTGTCAGTCCCAGATCTGTCATGTCATATTTTAATCATAGGTTTCTCCAGACTTGAAAATGAGCATTTTTTCCTTTGTTTCTACTGTTTTTAATAGAAAGTAGTCTTACAGCCTTGCTTCCCTGATGGTTTAAAGCCACCTTTCAATCTCCAGCCTGAATTTATTCTCAGCCAGTCCACATATGTTTATTCCACTACCAGTGTTGCTGGAACTGTTGCTGAGGTGAAACAGCTCGCATTCCTTTTTGATATTCAGGGATAACAACTGTATGCCTCCTGGCTCTTCATTTTGTTTAGGTAAATACATCAAGCTCCTTTACTCTCCTTTTGTAAAAGAAGTTTTTCACTTTACAATTTGTGCAAGACTAGGGTAAAAAAGACTTGTTTCATAACTTGAGGCAAAATTAATATTTCAATAATGTACATTTCTACTTGCAGAAATCTCAGTAGGTATTATACCAGGTTGGAGAGCATGCCATGAGGTGGATGCATTTGGGGTCAAAGGGAATAATGCTATTTAAGTCTCTGAAATACCAATCTTCATCCCTGAGTCTCACAAAGATTGCTGCAAGCCGTATCATTTTAAGTTAATCAGTGTTTATCCTTGCACCTCTTGTATACCTTATAAACATCCTTATTACTGTTCATTGTAAGAGAAAATAGAAAACAAAACAAAAGAGTAATATACATGTAGACCTATTTTAAAATAGATCTAACTATACTGTACTGTTGAATAAAGGAATAATATAATTTAAACTCCAAATCTGATATATTCACTGAAAAAAAAAGTCAAATATTCCTAGATATTTTATTATCAACAATTAAATATGAAATTATTTTAACATGCAGGAGTTTTGTACAACTAAAAGTTCACAAAGTATCTGTATTACTTCTCGTTAAACTGCTTTCTTTCTCCTGTCTTGTGCTACAGAATTTTTAAATTGGAGTTCCACAACAATATTTCAGTTGCCAGGGCAAACTGTGATTTTGTTTGACTTTTATTTATTTATTTATTTTAAAGGAAGAGAAGAAATAAAAGGAATTCATGTAATTCTAATTAATTGAAATCTTATTTGACGCTTTTTCCACATGCATAGTAGCTCCAGGCCTCCTAGAGATTACAGAAATATAAAGTATATGTTTAAACCAAGTTTTCAAAATGTTTTTTGTTTAGCCTTTAGTTATTGTGTTTGTCTTCTATTATGTATGTGTACAAATGTACATATGTGTAGAAAACTAAGGTTGCATTTCTGAGCCTTTAGAAGTCTCTGCTGTCCCAGCTGGGACTTCTGCTTGTCCAAATAACTTTTACACTGGCAAAGTCCATATAACAGGACAAATCCAAATTGTGGATCCTTCATCTTACACCCACAAGCTTATAAACTTGAATTTGGAGACTGTGTTATAAAGCATAGCCTTTTAGTTTTCTTTACCTTTCTTGAGGATATTAATATTTGAAATTGTAATGCATAATATTGGAATTATTCGTTTGAATTAAAATTTATCATGAGAACTAATTAAAAGACACTACTGGTTACTGTCATCATAGCCTAACAAAAATACTATTTGATGTTATTTTTTAGAGTCATGTTAGCTTTAGAAATTATATTATTTAAACAACAAAACAGTAAAAAAAAAAAAGTACAAAAATTCTGTATAAGAATTTGGAAATATACTTCCATTTTCAAAAAAAAAAAAAAAACCTGTTTTTTGAAATTAAGGGATTCTTTTTTATGTAAAACTCACTGCATTAGATGTAGTGTAATGTAATCTAAAAAGGTTTATAATGATCTATAATTCATTCATTCTCTTCCATATGATGTGAAGTAGGATTCATCTCAGAATATTTTCAGAAGCTGCATACAATCATAATAAATAAATCAGCTTTTAGAAGCTAAGCATTGAGAGTAAATCCAGGAAATGAATTCTTGTTACTGTAGTCAGTCTGGTTACAGAAATCTTCAAGTTTCACTTCAGCAATAGTTAGATTGTTGTTTTCATTATTATTACTCAGAAGATTGCTTCACATTCTCACTATTCTTATAATTGGAAACCCTCAAATTTACAGTTGGATTGTATTAATTTCCAGTTCGTACTCTTTTTCTTTGAAAAGCTCTTTATTTGATCTTAGATTGTGACTTGATGACTAAGTTTGAGAGTTATGATGGGAATCAATTATCAACCATTCAGAGAAATGCTTTCAATGACTTGCCTAATTTCCACTACACGAAATACAGTGTCACTATTTTTATTCTCTGTCTGGTTGAGGTTGTGGAAGAAAGAGAGCCAAAAGTAATATTTAAAGAATGTGATTTTAGATGTTTTAGCTTAAGACTTGAGTGGTGATTTTAACAGGATGGATAGATGCTAGGACTGTAAGAACTGAATTTAATTGCTGAAGGTGATGTAAGATGCACTTTACTTCTATTTATGGTGAAGATATTACACTGAAGAGAAATAAATAGATAGGGCAGAGAAGAATAAGTGAGACAGTTTCTTGAAAACTGCCCATCCCATTTCTTAATTTGTTTGAAAATTTTCCATTGAGTATGTTTTTCAATGGAAATTTTACTTTTGACCATACATATAATCTGTTTCCTGAAGTGTCATATGCTTCCTGGAATTCTTATATAGCTATCCTTCCTTGGAAATTAAATTCTGCTGTGGTATGATGGAAGCTGAATTTTATTCTTTATTCACACTGAGAATCAATTTCTCAAAAAAAAAAAAAAAAAAAAAAAAAAAAAAGCCTTTCCAAGCATAGGAAGGCTTTAAGGCAGCATTGGACACATCTGTGTTACACACACGCACACACACAGGTTGGAAATGGTCAAAGAATGCTGACAAGCAAGGGCACTAACTGTTTTTACTACAGGATAGTTAGGCTGGATCTTAGACAATCTATTCTCTTCTCTATTGCCAATCTATTCTCTTTAGCTCCAGTCTCTTTAGTCACCAGTGATAGGACCTGCAGGGGAGGTTTAGGCTAGACATCAGGAAGAGATTCTTCACTGAGGTGGTTCTTGTGCACTGGAACAGGCTCCCCAGGGAAGTAGTCACTGAACCAAGCCTGTCAGAGTTTAAGAAACATTTGGACTGTGCACTTAGTTGCATGGCCTGAATTTTGGTGTAGACCTGTGTAGTGCCAGGAGTTGGACTCGATAATCCTTATATGTCCCTTCTAGCTCGGGATATTCTATGTTTCTAGACAAAGATGAATTGAAGAGCCTTTTATGTCAATTGTGAAGTTCATCTCCATTATTTTTTCAAAGATCTGTTTGGTGTAGAATAGCTTACACAGTTTGTTGAATTTTGTCGCTATGCATCTCTCTCAGATACAATTTTCCCTCTACTTTGAATGAACTAAGCTGGAAACATTTCCTAGCCAGTGGAGAACTCAGACCAATATTATTGTGACATTGAATAAAATGCCTTCTTGTGTTCTCAAATAGCATGGCGAGCTTGTGTAAAGGTGCTGACTAAGCCCTCCAGAGATGATTGATGTACCCCCCAAGTGCTTGCTCTTAGGATGCAGAGAGAGCAGAACTGGCAGTGTCAACGTGCTAAGTATATTTGGGCAGGGAAGAAATCATAGTTGAAGACCAGCTGCCTACTGCCTATGCAGCAAAAAGAAAGGTAGAGGGGAAGAAATAGGTTTTTGAGCTTTAGGCAATTCAAAATACAAAAACAACACTCATTTTCTGTGTTTCTGTGTGTATTGTAGGTTGAAAGTTACAATGATCCACAGATCACCAAATCAAGACTCTGTTTCTGGAGAGGCTGGGGGTGGGAGGACATTTTCCATCTATGCTTCTGCTGCAAGATAGCAAGAAGAGTAGATAGTTTTATGTTTCCTTTGGCAGTGGTAAATGGATTTGAGGCAGCCCCTCTGAAACAATTGTAACAAACAAAGAAATCCAAAAGTCCTTATATTAAAAGAGCAAGGTGAATTTTCTCATGTACCCAAAACTCTTTAAGCTGTCCTTTTGATTAAGTTTCTTGCACTCTGAGCTTCTCTGTGTTATGAACTGTTGCATGGCCGCTACTTAAAAGTGTAAGTATATATTGAAAACTCCATAAGGTACACTTTTCTATAACTGATGTTTTCATTGACATGGAGACAGTTAGAGCACAGGATTTTTGTTTCTAACATACCTACAGTAATTATCCATGTTCTGCTGATGATTATTTATTGTTTAATTAAAATGTATGCAGGGGATAAAAAGCCCATTAGGATAAAGCATTGTGTCAAAACTAAAAAGTTGAAATAAAGTTTGAGCACGGAAATGCCTACTGCTGGCTTCTGTGTATTTATTGCAAGGCTTTGGTAGCAAGCTTCAGATAAACAGAATATTATGTTACTCCAAAGTAATCATCTGCCTCTGTAAAAATTAGAAACGATCTTGAATTATTTATCCAACTTGCCTAACCAGAACAAGGTGCATTAATGGACTAGTATGGTGTGGCAATAGGTATCACACATTCATTAAAGGGCAGCTTTCTTTACAACCTTGACTCAGTAAGAATGGGGAAGAGCTGATTAAAAAGGAAAGGCAGTTAGAAATAACAATAAATTTTTCAGGAAAAACTATCAGTTCATACACATGCCTAATAAATTAACCCATCTTTGTAAAGAAAACTACGAGTTCATTTTATTCAGAGGTTCACTGCTAGATTTGAAGCTTAGATTCATTAATCTCTGTGAATTTTTACACTTGTCAGATGCAGTTTGAAATGCTTACCCTGATGCATCAACTGAGGATAATCATCTATTTGAATTTATGGGGAACACTGTCACTGTGAGATGTGGGAATTTGCATGTGTAACTTCAGATTGCTAAGAAAAGTAAAACATATAAATTCTTGTATACTGGAATGTGTGAGTGAAAACATTCTTCTTTAGTAGATCATTTTAGTTTTAATTAAAGGTGGACAGATTAAATTGCAGTATATGACTCATGGTTGCTGCACATGTTTGGTTTTTGTTGTTGTTTTTCGCTTTTCTGCCATAACCAATCCACTGTCATGTGTCATTGGAAGGTCCAGAAATCTCTCAAAAGCAGAATCCTTTTACTTACTCATTCCTAGACCTGGCTCTGTTTCAAACATGTGATTTTAATGTTTCCTCCCGGGTTATCCCTTTTACAGGAAGATATACATATGGGAAAGGTGACTTTAGGAATGTTGTCACCTCTGTGATAATCCCTGGATAAAGTTTCCTGGATAAGTTAGAACAGCTCAATCACGTCTCTAAATTGTGCTTAACTGCAGTGGAACTGGGGGAATGCTCCACAGCCAAGAATTATTGGAGAGCAGCGTGCTCTGATTAGGACCTGTTTGTCCCTTGGCAAAGCTTGTATGTTGGTAGCTGTTATGTATGTGTATGGCCTTTCTGTCAGCTGGTGCTGGTGCTTCTATGCCAGAAATATTTCTGTTAGGTATCCAGGTCTTCCTGCTGTCAGAGTGGCACAGAGGGAGCAGATTGTGACAGAGTAATTTTCTGGTATCTTTAGATAACTATTAGAAAATTTGATTAGACTCTATATTCTGTATTCTGCCTTATTCCAAAAACCATTTTAATGTGCTGCAATCATTTATTTTTGGTAAAAGATTGGCCTATCTGCAAATGTTAGAACACATTTAGAACACAGGCCAAATTCATGTCACCTGAGTGCCTAACTTGGGAACATGGGTTTTCGTACTTGGTCAGGTTGATGGGGACAGAAGCAAAGCAAGGCCTCCTGTATCCTGTTCTTCCATATGAGTGCTTAAGGTCTTATGGAAGTTTTATATGAAAATAACTTTTTATAACTTATTTTATATAAAAGTCCCTAATTAGTGAAAAGAGCATAGTCTCTGGCAGTGCAGTTTATATTTGCTGTCCTTCTGTGGCAAATTACAGCTGTGGGCTTGTGACCTTTATTAAAATTTTAAAGCATCTGTCAAAGTATTAAAAGCAGTTGAGTTAGACATATTGAATTGGATTTGGTGCTACAAATACTTTGCAGAATCCTTAAAATGGACATCTTGTTGTATAGCTGTTGCCAGTCATGAGAGATTGAGCTCAAAGTGGTTCTCCGATCTGTGTTTGTCTGCTGTTGCAGTCAGTGGAGAGAGAAACAGCTACATTCAAACCCTCAAGTACTGAACTCCTTTGACTCCATCAAAGCACCTCAAATATTTGTGTTAGAGTCTAAAACTTGGTGGGCCTGGTTGTCTAAATCTTATTTTCTTTCCTAAGCACTGGTCAGGTGGCTGAAATGAAGCTACTTCAGGCCTCACTTCTTTTTATAAACATATGAAGTCTGAATAGAAATCCGAGGCCTCACACACCTAGCGTGAGCCTCTTAAGTCCATCTTTTGCTGTTCCCTGAAGCCATGATGGTGGTCTGCCTTAAGTATCTGGCATGTATATAACTCAAATCACTACTGAGAGGAATCATGTACTGATATCTCTCTGAAGTATCATCATAATATCTTTTGATAACCCCACTTTGTTCCTTTGGATAACATGCATTTACTGTGGGATTTTGTCAGATTTCACTGCAAATCCTAAGGGATTCAAAATAACTACTGAGTTTTACTAGTGTGTTGTTTGAAATGCAACATCTTAAAACATCTATCAAAAGTAAAATTAAACATATTCAGTGGCCAGTTTGTCAAGTAAAACTGCATTTTTCTATTCAGAAAGCAGGATTATCATGTTCTTCTTGCAGAATTTTAGAAATAGCTGTTTGAAAAAGAAGCTACAATAGAATGAAGGCATCTGTTCCATTTCCATTTTACTTTCCCACGCTAGATAATGTTGAAAATAAAGATATTATTTGTCTTGAGTTGCTACCAGACAGAGAAAACAAACAAACAACAACAACAAAAACATTACTTTTTAATTTCATAATTGTTTCTCTGTATTCAAGACATAGTGTTTAAATTGAGAGTTTCAACATTACCCTCCTGATTCACAAAGCCCTGCAAAGCTGGTGTTTTGCTGAGCAGCTGTTTTAAGAAAGGGGTCGTTAGGCTTTCCTCCTTCCCCACCTCCCCAAAGCACACCATGCTTAGAAAATAAAGTCTCCTAATTACTACCAAGAGTAATGGTTGTCTTTCAGGGTTTTGGTTTGGTTACTCCTTTTAGTGACATTTTTTATAGATCTCCAGGCAGCTGAGAACTTACTGAATATTTGTGCTATGTGATAATTAATTTAATACCTCTGTGATTTTAAACAAGAACAATCCAGGTACCACCTGCTTTTCCCCCACAAGTCCGTTGCTCATACACCCAAACATTAGACTTGTTTTGATTGAAATCCCCCAGCAACACAGATCACTCAGAAGATCAAATTTCTATGAGAACTGTGAAATACAGAATGTTACAGTATGCTTTTTGTCTGTAGATCACGTTTATGCTAAAATGGACCAAAATGTCATTTCTCTGAGTTCTCTTCTTCAATCAGTCAAACGTCTCCACAATTCCAGACTTAAGACTGATTGAAAAGTCTTACAGTTCTTTTCTAGATTGGATAGAGAAGGTTGGAGTAGGAAAGGAAATCTCAGCTTACTTTTGTTTCGCAAAGCTGCTACATGGAGGGACCAAATGTACTGGGAGAAAACAAAACACAACAAATATATATCAGCATTTCCATGTTCAGTTTACAAGAATGATGTGCACAACCTGCTGTGAAATTTCTAACTGCTGTAGAAGATACTTTGTAGAATCGTAAAACTCCACCTTTTATTTTCTTTTATCTTTTTTCTTCTAAAATAGAATAAAATAAAGCCATGTCATTTTCACACAAAACCTACCTAACATTACATCTCCCTGATAATGGCCAATCCTGTATAGGAATTATTTTTTTTTTTTCCTAAAAAATATAGGAATCAACAGAAAAATAGTTCAATAGTTCATACCAAATCATTCTTTGGTGTGCATGTTGCCTGTAACTATTTTAACTCTTCCTTATTTCTGTCTGTTGTCTCTTTTACAAGTCCATTTATATTTCAGTCTTTATAAAGAAAGCATTGAGCACCTCTGATAACTTTTTCATTTTTCAATCTATTATTATATATATCAGTATTGTTAATATGTTATATATGTGACATATAAAACAGTATTCTTATAATGCATGTGTATATTATATAAAATAATTTTATATATAATATGTGTATTATTTTACTTTATCCTTTGGGAGATGGGCAGAGTAGACCAGTATGAGCTACTCAAAATGGTGACTTCACCATTTTGATATGATCTTCTTTCAAATAAAAGAAACTTTTTAATTAGGTCTACTGTTTTTGTATGTTCCTAATAATTCATAATGTCTTGTCTGACCCCACTGACCCCACTGGTGGTGTCAGAGAAATATCCACAATGACTCCTAGGTACTTTGATTGCTGTCCAAAATGCTGGTATTGCATCACTTAGTACGTGTAATTACAATTGTTTCACCCAAGTGAAATTGTTTTGTATTTGTTGACAATGTATTTCATTATCCCTTGCGTGATCACTTTTCTGCAAGTGCATGTCATACTCTTCTGATTTGGTTATTCTAAATAATTTTTAACATCAGCAAGCTTTTCAATTCATTATTTACCCCTTTTTTCCAATTTGTTAATAAGGGTTTTGAACTGCTCACTCCTATAGTAGCTTCTCCTTTACCTTGGTGGATAATACTAGACTGTGTCACCATCACTTCTTTGCTAACTGACTCTTGGACAGCAGCCTGATGGATCTGTGAGCCATAGTTTCCTCCTACCTGTGAAATATAGACTCTTTACTGATCTCTCTCTCTCTTCTTTTGTTTGCTATAACTATCCTTGACTCTATTTTATGCTAATTTAGTTGGTACAGTGATTTGACTAGATGGCCTGTAAGCATCAGTGTCATGAATTGTTGGGGGTTGAAGAAGTGCTCTGCGGAAATATTGCTGAATCTTTGTCCTCATGTTCACATGTTGCACTGTTCTTACCTTACTCTCACTCGTATTCTTTCCAGAGTGTCTGTTGTAAGATACCTGGGGGTATGTAAGGACCTAGTTGTATTGGGTTTGGTTCCAGATCTGGCATTTGAAAGTTTGTTTGCTTGAAATGCCATATGCAAGTAGGTATTGCTTTGGGAATTCTTTTGGTCACTTCTGCAGAGGATCCTTTTAGGAATATTTACACCAGGATTCAAATTCTGATGCATTGGTACTGCATATGAGCAGAAATCTTTACTTAATTATGGATACAGTTTCATGATTGTCTGCTCATGTAGAGGGACTTTTGTTCACCTGACCAACTCCATTACTATGTGGTCTTTTCTATTTATCTAAATCGTTATTCAAGGTAGATGGTTTCTAAATGTATTCTAACTTGTCTGTTGGGAAAAAAAATATTTACACACAGATTAACAAGTAACTTGGGCATTGTTCCACTAACCACAGTAATGCAGGGACCCAGACATATACATTTATCAGCTCAGGCTGGGGAACTTATATCCATGTACAGTGAACAAGGAAAGTTAGAAAGGCTTTGTCTGAGAGCCACAAAAACCATCACACTAATGCTCACACCTGGCAAGAAACAATGCTTAAGTGAGAAGAGTGTGAAACCTGTCTCCTGGCTAACAGACAGGCTAATCCAGGCATTTAATCAAAAATGTTTGTATGTGTATTGTATATATATAGGCAGACCAGTTGTTATATGAAATTAATTTTGAAAAAGAGTGTCAGTTTCTGTACCTCACTAAAGAGTTAAATTTACATGACAAGGAAGAGGCATTAAAAATACACCTACAGGTGACCTGATAATAGTTTCTGTAGAAGGATCTGACAATATTCAATGGATAGTTCTCAAACTTGGATACTGCAAGATCATTTCTAGACTTTGTATGCCTGTATGGCATATATGACTAGATAACTGTGCTTTAGAGGAATTCTTTTTCAAGTGTATAATATAAGCATCCTTTGTGAGTAGTAAAGGTAGATACTGGTCATAGGTTAAAGCCTTAGAAATCAAGGTGATAACCTTCAAAAAGTGCTGCTTTTGCAACAAGTGAACCCAGCCTGTATGCTCTGTCTAATTAATCAGAAGCTTGCAATGTTATTTCAGACCTAAAGTTGGAGAGAGATGGCCATTAGGCATGCAAATCAGCCATGTGGTGATCAGGGTTACAAGACAGGTCGTCCACTTGCACTGTAATGGAAAATTCATTTTCTTCCAGCCCTCATGCTAAGCACTGGGAATTCCCAAGTGGATGCAGTCTGGGGCCAACTTATCTCATTAATAGGAGATCTCATGACTTTTTGTATGTCATTATAGATGGCACAATATCCTCAGCAGAGGTAGGGCATTTTTCTATTATTATTAATATACATTTTTTGAATTAGTATCCTTTGCCCTTTCTCATTCCTGTAGCAAATTCCCTTTTGACTATTATCAGTAAGACTGCAATAGGCTCAGCTCTGTCAGATTTATAAAAAGAGAAATTTGTGACACTTTCAAATTCCATAAGCATTTTCAGATACAACTGTTGTATCTAGTGTTTTGCATTTACAAGGAAATCTCCCTCAATGCTTATCATATTCTCTTAACCTTGCTGTAATATTTCTGATGCATATTATGAAGAAAGAGATTATGCAGCTCACTGCTATATATGTTTTGAGTCTTGTAAAAGTACGAAGCTGTGAAATATAACCCCAAATTACTTTATTCTCTCCAGAAGGAGAGTCAGAATAATTTTAATCTTCATTTCAGATCTTTTGATAATATAAATGTTTTCTATATATTGCTTTTCTTGCTGAATCAGTTTAGTATTACAAAAACAAGTTTTGATTTCATGCACACAGTTCTTTTGAGTTCAACTTGGTCTTACCTTTGCCAATGTGTATACACACATTTATATGTTTAGGATGTCTGACTATTTTTTAATTATTTAGTTCTTTGTCCATGTCATCTTATTTGACTACATAGTTCAGGAAGTGCTGTAATTCTAGTTTCTTTTTGCGTTGTATCTTTTCTCATTACTCTTAATAAGGAATGGTTCTCCCTTCCCACCATGAGTATTAGTTACAAACTGCTTTAAAAGATAATGAGGCAAATTCACCTTCCTGTCCTGTCACTTTCAAACACTCTCAAGCTCTCTGTTTCCTTCTTCTTGTTGCTTTCAGTCTGATTCTTTTGCTTTCCTTTTCTGCAGGGTTGCAAGTGTTGATGGTTTCTTTTGGGGATATTTTCTCCCTCATAGAATATTCTGAAATACATTAATTCAGCATGCTGAACTACACCTATTAATTTCTTTTCTCACTCAGCGGATTTAAAGTCCATGGTAAACAACAGAAACATCACAGTACAATCCAGTAGATTAATTCCAGTATTAGAAGAAGTGTGGTTAGACAGCATGGCCATCCCATAAAGACTGGCTATGACATTTCAAATCAGTCCCCTCTCTTTAATGCGTGGAGGTAGTAGTAAGTTGCAGTAGTCTTGTTTGGTCTCTCTTCCCTGATGAAATGACACTGGTGATTATTTAAGTTTTAAAGGGAAGCCCAAGGGACACTTTTAATGTATAAAATCAAGGTATGGGGAGCAGAAGCATATGTAGCTTCAAATAATTAAAACAAGTACTAAAGAGTTTACTTTTCATTCTTGCTCTCTGTCTCTAGCTTATAGGGTAACATGAATGCTCTTTCCTGCCTGAAAATTTCTAACATAATCAAGAGCAAATACAAACAAAAATTTAGTGCAGTCCAACTGGGAGAATTGAGCCCAAGATTCTGTATTACTGATTAACAAAGGATGATGAGGTAGCTATTGGGCATTGACTGTTACAGTCACTACTGTTTTATTCTCCAATAGATGGCTATAATTCCTTATAGCCTGAATAGCCTTATAGCCTGAACATTTAAACAGAATGAATGTAAAAAAATCTTAGATGTTAAAATAACTGGCATATAGAGGTACCTATATATTTATTCCTTGAAGTCCTGTGTAAACAGGCAGAATTGTTTGAAATGAATATCTAAATTATTTGATTTTATGATCCAGAAGTAGTGCTGCTAACAGAGGCTGAAATGTAAGCTAAGAGTTCAGGAAATCTCAAAATATGACATTTTTCTCCTATTTCTCTCTCTCTTTGTCATCCCCCCTCTTCACCCTGAATAAAGCAACCAACATGTACTATGATTTATGGATGGATACAAAAAAATGTTGTAGGCTGCCAGTGTTTAATCTGTCACTGGCAATTTGCCAGCATTTTTTCTAGAGAAAAAGCATTTTTGCCTTGTCTCATGCTTTTTTTTTTTCCTTTTTTTTTTTTTTTAAATATATATATATATCACCTTTGCACATATGTGTGTGCTCTACATCATGTAATTTACCTAGTTTGGGGAAAAAAAGAAAAGCAAAGAAGGGAAAGTTGATGACTAGTGCAAGCATTTCAAAGAAACCATCAATCAAACAAGTGGATCAAGAAAAGCCAACAGCATATAATTATCCCATTCTTAGGTTCCACTGATTTGGGGTTGTGAGAACCTCTTAGTGTGCTGAGTTGGATTTAGATTTGCTATAACTACAGCAGTATTGCCTTTTATTTTGACACTAACAGATTTTAGTCAAATGGCATAATATTATCTACTTACTTTCCCCAAAATTCTGCTCCTTCAGCTTGGACTATTAGCCCTTTAAGATCATTGTTATTAATATATTATCTTTCCACTAGAGTTGGAGATTTTCTTTTTCTTACAAGTGTAATTTCAACACTCTCATCCCCAGGTATTCACCTTGCTTTTGTTAGATAACATTTGCACAGCTAATAGTGGGAATAACCATCCATGCATTTGCTCCAATAGTGTGAGGAAGTGGCAAAACCCAAGTGACTTTCCTTACTACTACTAAAGATTTATTAAAAATCGTGGAGGGCGAGACGGGGGTGGGTGATGGGGGGGTTGAAGAAGGGGGACAGCAAGGCATGGTGTGGCTAGTATTTAACTCTATCTAGAATACTGTCTCTTTCTATGGTGGATGTCTTGGCAATATGTCCCCTTAGAGAAATTCTCAGCAGGATCTTCTCTTTAACTCTGCTCTTACTTCCATGTTGTCTTGTTGATATTGTCCGAAGATTCTTTTTTCTTCTTTAGTTCTGTGGATAAATATTTAATATATGGGTGAATTTGGAAAAAGAACTGCCAAAAACACAAGATGTCAATATCTGCCAGGTTCTGTTTATTTAACAGCATCATCCCAACAACAGTCTGTGGTCTTTTCCCAATTTATCCTTCGATGGTGAGCAGTATATAAGGGAAAGCAATTTCTGGATGGTCTTTAATTAGAGTGACTGATGTTTTCACTGAGGTTTGCAGACAGCTCTGACACTTCAGTATTCTTTTCTGAGGCGATAGCTCAGTGACAATTGACAGAGAAACAACATCCACAATACTGAGGAGTAATATATTTCTCTACTTCAGATATTTCTGGGAGCCCTACAGCTTGATCTCAAGGTCACTAAGTCCAAACTCTGTTGAAACAAATACAGAGGTAACTTCCAAAGCTGGCATAAAACCCAAGCTACTGTCCTTGTTTAAGCAGTGCCTTACAAACTTAGCATGGCTGTGCTGCTGTTGATAACATCCTCCAGTTCTGCACCAGGTCCATCACACAGAAGAGGAGGTGTGCTTCAAACCCTTCCTCCTTGGAGCAAGTACAGTCCCTTGCTCCTTAAAGTTAGGACTGCTGCACACTTTGTTCCCACAGGCTATATCTGCTTACCCCAGTTCAGATTTGTTACCTTCCTGATGCTGATACTGTATCTACACAAATGTTGTCTTCTAAAACTTACCTTTTAGCTTTTCCTGTCTTCTACATCACCATTACAAGTTGGGATTGAAAAGCATTTATTTTCACTGCTTTTCTACCCCACAACCCTACTGTGGAAAACTGGGCTGCAGCGCTGCATCCCCATTGCTACCCTTTCTATTTCAGGGACCAGCATGTTCAGGGCCAGGCTAAGTTATGAAGGAAATTGTGAAGCTTGAAGGTCTAGGCTCCCAAACTGGAGCTTCCATCTCAAAAGTTTTACCCTGGCTTTGTGGCTGGTGTGTAGTTCAAAATAGCCTATGTCTGAACAAACTTCAGTAGCTACATCCTCTTTTCAGCACTACCCACCAACTTAGCTGGAGAAAATGTAACGCTTATGACTAGAATTAAGCAGGGTTTGGGCATAAATAATTGCAAGAGAAAGATTAAGGAAAATGATTTGTCCTGAATCTGTTCAATAGTTCAAGCTGAGAAAAGTGAATTATTTATTTATTTTCTACTGTAGGAAGTGGAGCATTTTGTTTCATCATTCTCAGATGAAATATTTTGATGTTTCAGCTTTCTAGTTTTGGAACAACAAAGACACATATCTTCTGATTCATGTTTTTAATTGGTATTAATGATTTCTTTCTGAAAGAACATTGAGATCTTGACTGTTTTATTTTCTCTGAGGATAAACCTTCATTCATTGCTAAATCTAATAGGAATCTCTTTAAGTTGCATGGGTCTACTGTGAATGCAACACTGAAGCCTCTATTATTCCAATCTACCATATACTTGTTTTTTTCTGCAATAAATCTTTTATTAACTTACTACTCAGTGCTATTCTTTGTCTCTATGCTAATTCAGTCCTTGGCTATTTAACTGGGACAATGAAGATCAGTTGCAATGGTTCTTACATAGACTGGAAACTAGACTCAGTCCCGCAATTCATTTTGCATAAATCATTGTAACAGAAGTAGAGGTCTACTAATGAACACATATTTGGAAGGGGGGAAGGGGGGAAGTTTTTTTTTGTTGTTGTTTTTTTTTTTTTTTTTTTTCTCTTAGAAGCATTTTAATACAAGGAAACTGAAACTTTGGCTCTGGAGCAGTAGCTACACAGAAAAGTGTGAAGGAATCAATTAGAAATGCTTTTTACATCCCACTGTCACCAATTATGGCTTTATTCTTTTGTCAGACACATACTTCACTCTTTGCTCTTGGTGATCTCAGATTGCTTTCAAGGAGGCTTTCTCTTAGGAATTCTTCCTATCAATTTTATCAGGGACAAATTAATCTCATTTTAGAAAGAATACAATATTTAACTCTATTTATCCAAGAAAGCAACAGAGGTAGGGATAATAACATATGTAGAAGTGACCTTCAGATGCTTGGCAGCCTTGCTTTTTATACTGCTAGTATGCTGGAGCACCTCTTGTTTAGAAGAGGTATTTTTTTATCTTCCATATAACACACAGATCTAGAAGGCAAGCCAAGTATCTGTTTCTGTTACCTGAAATTTTATTTCACTAGATTTGCTTATTTTAATAGAAAAATTGATACTAAATTAGAGATCATCTCTCAGGAAGCAAGAAATGTGATATTTCTTTACTTGATTAAACAACTGGTACATATCACCTTCTAAGCCACACTTGTCCTCACCCCTTTCCCAATAAATTAACAACATACATTAGCTAGCAATCTGTGGTCATGGAGTGAAAGGTCTTGTTGAAAAGTATACACAGAGGGGAAGAGTTAAACCTTCTGTGAGAATTGTAAAAGTTGAACATCTTGACTAAGTAATATTAAGAAGCCAAGGTACCATTCCTTCACATGATTATGACATTTAAAAGAAATGAATACTTCCTATATTGAGGATAGATTTCATTTAATTTCAATACAGCAACTCAGTATTCTTAGGGTTTGTGTAAAAGCTGAAGTTATTCAGCACAGACTTAATAATTATTCCACTTAAATGTAAATTTAAGTTTTAAATATAAAAACTAGTTCAAAAATAATGCAGATGGAGACTGGGATGCAATGTCAAGTGACAAGAACCACACCAAAAGTTCTTGTGAATAAAGGTGGCATGAACTTTGTATTCTTCTACTTGGGAGGCTGTCTGGACGCTAACTCTTACAGCCACTACCAAGAAAAGTCTCAGTGCCACTGATGGAGAAAGATTTAGTCATAAACCAGTATAACTACTGGGAGGTAGAGAAGGCACAAATATCCACTTAATCTATTTAAAATTCTTCCAGTTCCAGCCTTTTAAACCACACTCCCAAGAATGTACTCTACAAGCGACAATGAGGAGTAACCAGGTCTCAGTGCTACTTTAATAGAAATGGACAAGAACTGTGTCAATTCCTGCAGGCCTTCAAATTTCCAAGGCAATCATGATTTAATTCTGAATTTTTGGATGTTTCCAGCAGCAACTGTCATTAATAAATGTAGATTATATTAAGCATGGCAGGGAGCAGTTGATCTTTTTATACAGACTTGATTATATTCTTGTTAGGCAGTTCTTCATGCTGAAAATTTTTAATGCAGTAATACCTCCTGTTGTAACCGAATGGTTAAACTGATATGCCTCTGAATCTTGCAGTAGGAAAAAGCAACTCAGTAGTGTTGAGCAGGCTTTGAAATTTTGTAAGGGCTCTTATGAATATATCCACCTATCTAGATGTATTTAGACTGAAATAGCGCTAAATAACACTCTTATGTTGCATTCAGTTATTAATTTATATATATATACATATTTCAAAGTCATCTAGTCACTAGTGTAATCCTGTATTCAAGGAGAAAAAGAAGACATCAGTGATATGCCAAAATCCCAGAGGCCACATGATAAATGCATAGAAATATTTTGTGATGGATTTTTATCTTTCCCTGGGTGCAGAGACTCTGAAATTATTTGACTGTGTTTCTAGGAACAAGGAGCAGTGGTTGAGGTCATGTTGGTAAAATCTGAGATCCTATATGAGCTGTAGGTTAATTATTTCTTGAGTTACATATGATATTTTCTTCAATTTGTAAAAAAGAGGTGCTCTGATAATGCTGTTGTGTTCAACTGAATTTCTCTAGTTCACAAAAATTTGAATTAATAGAGAAGGTGCATTGTTGTCCACACAATTACACTCCTCAGACATGTGGCTGGTCCTAGTTCATGGTGCACAAGTGATTCTTCCAGGAAGTTCTGACCTCTTCCTCCTTGGTGCAATTGTAGTTTGGAGACCAAGTGTAGACTTATTTACTGTATTAACGAGAAAGAACAGTAATCAGAATCACAGAATCGTCATCTAGGTTGGAAGAGACCTGCAAGATCACCAAGTCCAACCTCTGACCTAACAGTAACAAGTCCTCCACTAAACCATAGCACTGAGCTCTAAGTGTAAACATCTTTATAAGACCTTTTAAACATCTTTTAAAGACCTCCAGGGATGGTGACTCAACCACTTCCCTGGGCAGCCAGTCAAACTAACACGCCTATAGTTTCCCAGGTCAACCTTCCAGCCCTCCTTGTAGATGCTAGCCACCAGTCAACTGGGACCTCCCCTGGTAGCCAGGACTGCTGATAAATGATGGAAAGTGGCTTGGCCAGCTCTTCCGCCAGTTCTCTCAGCACCCTCAGGTGAATCCCACCTGGCCCCATTCACTTGTGTACATCTAAGTGCTATAGCAGGTCACCAACCATTTCCTCATGGATTGTGAGGGCCACATTCAGCTCCCTATCCCCTTCTAGATACCCATTACTCAGCGTAATGGGTATCTAGAGAGCAACTGGTCTTGCCGCTAAAGACTGAGGCAAAGGCATTAAGCACCTCAGCCTTTTCCTCATCTCTCATCACTAAGTTTCCCCCTGCATCCAGTAAAGGATGGAGATTCTCCTTAATCCTCCTTTTTGAAAGATGACTGAATTTGAGATGGTCTGTGCCTCCCCCCAAAACACAGAAGGTTATAGACAAAGATTTTATATTACATATTTGTAATGTGCGCAGCAAGTATATACACTTTTCAATCATTATCTTCCTGAAGTCTGACTAGCCTCCCTCCTATGCTTTATTACTAATGCTGTACAGTTTCAGCATCTTTCTTCATTTCTGCCTCTGTCACTCTCCTGCTCATATTCAATTTATTAGTCATCTTCATTGTCTTCAGTCATTTTCATTGTCTTCAGCTTCTTTGAACTCAAACAAATCATCTTTGATTCCACTCAGAATATGAAATGTGGAGTTTACAACTTTGATCTGCAACTTCTGGATTTATCTGGTACCATGCTGTCTAAATCCAATGACAAAGATTGTTGTGCCTGCCTTCTTCTTTTTATTTGTTTACTTATTAGAAATTATGTCATGATCGCCTATGTAGAGCCATTCTGAATACACAGACTTCAAATAGCCATCGAAGAGCTTGTTTGCTACTCTACCAAGCCACCTAATAGTTGTGACTGCCCTCCTTCTGCTGTTACCAGGGAACAGTATTAATGTCTCTGATAATATTTTGTCTCTAGTAATAATATTGCTAGTGATAGGTGCCCTCTGGATGCAGCTAGGACAAGCATTACTCCTTTCTGTTAATAGCACACCTGGTTGCCTATTCCAAACAACATTCAGCCAATCCTTCATTAAGTCTTCAGACATCCATCCTGGTTTTGACACCTAACGATTATTCCAGTAGGCAGCTGTTCCTTCGGCATTGTTTTATGCTTCAGAACCACATATGGTGGCAATTTCATACCATCTGCTAACACTGCCAACATGACTGTAACGTGCATTTTTTCAATCCCCAAAGTTTTTTATGATGACAAATTTTGTACCTATTTCTTCAATGGTGTAATTGGGTGGTGTGTCAAAATAAACTGGATTCTCATCTACATTACCCATTTGGCTCAGCAAATAATTGCGATCTGTACATAGTCCAATCGCATACTGCTGGAATGAAGTTAGAAATTAGGTGTGGGTATAACAAAGTTCCTCACTGTAAGCAAAATCCATTGTGCCACATCATTTGTATACATTGACTATTACTTGCTCTCTATGGAGTGTTTTATTGTTGTGCTATTTCTTGATCTCCTATATTACTGGGTTTCTAACTTTTCTTGGAGTATGCAGAAATTCTATGACTTGTTCTTCTGCTTCATGAAAACTATATTGAGTATGGTTATACACTTGTCAAATATATGTATTTAAATGCACTTTATATTTTTTCCCAACACCACAAATTTTATTTTTTTTCCACAAGAAGTAACAACAAACTTGAAATATGCATTGTATACCTTTTGGTACCTTCCCTGTTGCTCTCATTCTTCTCATCTCCAGATGATCTGCTATTTCACACATATAAGGTTCAAGGAGACTCATAAAACTGTGACAGATCACTGTGCAAATTTCTGAATAACAGTACACCACACAACTTCACAAGTGACTGAGAAAAACAGCTAACACACACTAACACCATGTTTTATTTAAACGTAAGAGCTACTTTGGGCATATTTGTGCTTCTTCACTAGGAGGCCTCACACACTGCACACAAACACTACCTTAATTAATCCTAATGGAAGATGTACTATTTTTAAAAGTTATTTGGAAAAAAACAATCTTTTTTTCTTTTTATTTTCTTTACAAAATACAAAAATTTGTTTTTATTCTTTTGTATTTTTCACATTTGTTCTAGGCTCCCTTTATAATGAAATGCATTTTCCATTCTATCTTTTGGTAGGTGATTAAAATAAGTGGGAAAATTTCCCCTCTATATCTACCTGACAGTCCCCACTGCAGGAGTGTAAATGACTACCTACATTAAAGGCCAAACTTCCAGACACCTAAAGCTAGATAGAATGGGTAGAAATAGCTGAGAGCAAGGGTGCTGAAGGTGTGAACAGATCTTGAATTGTACGTGGCAGGTATACAGCTGAAAGTCATGTTTTCCTAAGAGAGAGAATTGAAAACTGCAGTGCCTCCTGCTTCCTAACTGATCCTAGCTACATGTAAATTGACCTCCAAGTATATGGAAGTATCACATTTGTCTGGACTGGGGATTTCTTGGTCTGTTATTTCTACAAATAGGCTAGCACCAGTGTTAACCATATAGACTACTGCGTATTAAAGGGTGGAGAGAAGAGTCACTGCTCCAACCTCAGTAATGGAACTGGGATATGGCACAGGGCATTAGCTCCCAAGCATTTTGGGAGCCAGGAACCATGGCTTGAAAAAAGAGCAAGTTATGGCCACTAACACAGCTAAATCCCGTAGGAAAATAATGTCTCTGAGCTCACGCTGGGTTAAAAATGAACTAATAGGTAACAACTTGCCTCTTTGAAAGGCTGAGTATTTTATATCTCTGCCAATATGCTGAAACTCTAATTTGGGAAAGAAACACACAGTCTGGCACACCACTTTGATGGGTTGCCAGCTCTTGGTTTAGGGCAATCTGTAACCTCCTTCAGATAGTAGGGGGAAAGTAACACCTGCTGTTCTGATGCACGTTACAGTAGGTGGCAGGGAAATCCTGCCACCATGAGGACGGCAGCATGCCAGAAACCCATCTGTCCAGCTGGATGGTAAGGTTGAACCCCAGGGCTATGACAATTTATGTGTGGAAACCTTTCTGGCTCCCCGTAAGTGAAAAAGCATTGACCTTCCAAGATTAATTATTCTGTAAGTATTTTTTTGAGATGGGTCTTGGAGCAAGTAAATTTTTGAGGCAGATAGCTGTCCAGCTGCTGCTTCTATTCTTTTTTTCTTTTCTTTCTTTTTCTTTTCTTTTTTTTTTTTTTTTTTTCCAAATTGGAAATAAGTCCTCCTGTTACCTTGGTTTTGTATTTGCACCCCGCTGGCCTGAGACTGAGCTTTTCAGGAAAAATAAAACAATAAGAAAATAACAACAACAAAAAAAGTTGGGGTGGTAGGGTAGGGTAGAGCAGTTAATCGCAAGTATTTAGTATTATAAGAAAAGAATTCTTCCCCCATACTGTTGCTTCTTGTTTGTACATATTTTGCTCTTTCATGTGTCAGTTTAAGGACCTATCTAGACCTAACAGATACTGTCAGAAGCACAGAGTTGAATATATTTGGATGTGCATTCGTACAGCAGTGCCAAATTTAGTAGGGGGAGAGAACAGAGCAGATATAAGAGAAATATTGCATAAGTTATAGCTGCCATCTAGCCCATCTCTTTTTCAGAAGCATGCATACTCTTTTACATGACAGATACCTTGAAGGTATCTTGGCGGACAGAGCATCAAAATCAAACTAACCTGTTTCCGCTTCTCCTGTAATTAGGTCATCATCCCTTATATATAACACCTAAAAGAATAAAATTAGAAAATACCATAAAAAAGAAATTTATTTTCATTAAAACTTTGGATGCATACCATTTCATAATAAATTAAAAAAGGGCTTAAATTACTTTAAACACATTAAAGAAAAGGCTTTAATGTCTTTTAAAGAAGCAAAATCACTACATGAAGAACTAAAATATATTAAAACTAGACTCCTCCTATTTCTCATACCCTTGCAGGAATGAATATATATATCCTCATTTTTCCACAGCCTCTATTTCTTCTTTCAGTCATTGAGAAGTTTCTTCTGCCTGGCATATGCCAATCTAAAAGTGATTTGTCCAATAAGTCATGTAGTGAACTGTCTGGGTATGCAGACAAGGCACATGTTTCAAGGCAGTGATACATCTCTTGAGCCCAGCAGCCTGGGAATCTGTGTGTCTAATACATTTGCTCAGAGTGGTAGAGTGGCAGATTACCAAGAGAAGTAATAATCTGTTGCCCATCTCAGTAGGCTTGGCAAGTCTGAGCACAGAGTCTGTTTGGGAGATAATTAGAGAGTAAAAGATGAAATGTGACCTTTCTCTAGTCCTCTAGATATGACTCAGAAAAGAAGAAGATGATGAAAATACTAAGTTTCCTATGGAATTGAATTCCAAAGGTACAAGCCGCATTCAAGCAGGTCATGAGCAATACTGTCCCATGAACAGAGACCTAACAAAGCTGAGGGCTTGGAAGAGGTCAGGCCACCCTCTGGTACCAACAGCTGAGCCTCAGTACTGCTGAGACAAACCTTCTGTAGATCTTTGTGAACCAACGTGGTGTAATTCCTTTTGGAGTCTACTATATGAGTTTTAATTCTGTAAAATGGCCACAAGAGTTCTTATGGGTACCATTTCTTTTCACTGAAGAGTTCAGTAATCCAATGCTCACTTTACGAACAGGAAAGGTGAAGCTGTATTAGAATTAATCACAGAATCACAAAATCACAGAATTTCTAGGTTGGAAGAGACCTCAAGATCATCGAGTCCAACCTCTGACCTAACACTAACAGTCCCCACTAAACCATATCCCTAAGCTCTACATTTAAACGTCTTTTAAAGACCTCCAGGGATGGTGACTCCACCACTTCCCTGGGCAGCCTGTTCCAATGTCTAACAACCCTTTTGATAAAGAAGTTCTTCCTAAGATCCAACCTAAAACTCCCCTGGCGCAACTTCAGCCCATTCCCCCTCGTCCTGTCACCAGGCACACGGGAGAACAGACCAACCCCCACCTCGCTACCGCCTCCTTTAAGGTACCTGTAGAGTGCAATAAGGTCACCCCTGAGCCTCCTTTTCTCCAGGCTGAACAAGCCCAGCTCCCTCAGCCGCTCCTTGTAGGACTTGTTCTCCAGGCCCCTCACCAGCTTCGTCGCCCTTCTCTGGACTCGCTCAAGCACCTCCATGTCCTTCTTGTAGCGAGGGGCCGAAAACTGAACACAATACTCGAGGTGCAGCCTCACCAGAGCTGAGTACAGGGGTACAATCACTTCCCTAACCCTGCTGACCACACTGCTTCTTATACAAGCCAGGATGCTGTTGGCCTTCTTGACCGCCTGAGCACACTGCTGGCTCATATTCAGCCGACTATCAACCAATACTCCCAGGTCCTTCTCTTCCTGGCAGCTTTCCAACCATTCCTCTCCCGGTCTGTAGCTCTGCTTGGGGTTGTTGTGCCCCAGGTGGAGGACCCGACACTTGGCCTTGTTGAACTTCATGCAGTTGACCTCAGCCCATCGGTGCAGCCTATCCAGATCCTCCTGCAGAGCCTTCCTACCCTCAAGCAGATCGACACACACACCTAACTTGGTGTCATCTATGAACTTACTGAGGGTGCACTCAATGCCCTCATCCAGATCATCGATGAAGATATTAAAGAGGATCGGCCCCAGCACCGAGCCCTGGGGAACGCCACTAGTGACCAGCCTCCAACTGGATTTGACTCCATTCACCACAACTCTTTGGGCCTGGCTATCCAGCCAGTTTCTGACCCACCGAAGCGTACGCCAGTCCAAGCCAAGAGCAGCCAGTTTCTTGAGGAGAATGCTGTGGGAAACAGTGTCAAAAGCCTTGCTGAAGTCAAGGTAGACCACATCCACAGCCTTTCCCTCGTCCACCCAGCGCGTCACTTTGTCATAGAAGGAGATCAGGTTTGTCAAGCAGGACCTGCCTTTCATAAACCCATGCTGACTGGGCCTGATTGCTTGCTTGCCCTGCAAGTGCCGCGTGATGACTCTCAAGATGATCTGCTCCATGAGCTTCTCTGGTACTGAGGTCAAACTGACAGGCCTATACTTTCCCGGGTCAGTCCTCTGGCCCTTCTTGTAGATGGGCCTCATGTTTGCTAGCCACCAGTCAACTGGGACCTCTCCTGATAGCCAGGACTGCTGATAAATGATGGATAGGGGCTTGGCCAGCTCCTCAGCCAGTTCACTCAGTACCCTCGGGTGGATCCCATCCGGCCCCATCGACTTGCGCGCTTCCAAGTGCCGTAGCAGGTCAGCCTTTTCCTCATCTTTTGTAACAAGATTTCCCCCCGCATCCAGTAAAGGATGGAGATTTTCCTTAGTCCTCCATTTTGCACTGATATATTTGTAAAAAGATTTTTGTTGTCTTTAATGGCAGTAGCCAGACTGAGCTCCGGATGAGCTTTGGCCTTTCTAATTTTGTCCCTGCACAGCCTCGTAACATCCTTATAGTCCTCCTCAGTGGCCCACCTTTTTTTCCAAAGATTATAAACCCTCTTTTTCCTCCTAAGCTCAAGCTGCAACTCTCTGTTGAGCCAGGCCGGTCTTCGTCCACGTCGACTCGTCTTTGGGCACGTGGTGACAGACTGTTCCTGTGCCATTAAGATTTCCCTCTTGAAGAGCGCCCAGCCTTCCTGGACTCCTCTGCCCTTCAGAACCGCCTCCCAAAGGACTCTACCAACCAGAGTCCTGAGCAGCTCAAAGTCAGCCCTCCGGAAGTCCAATACAGCGGTTTTGCTGGTCCCCTTCCTGGCCTTGCCAAGAATAGAGAACTCCACCATTTCATGGTCACTCTGCCCAAGACAGCTTCTGACCACCACATCTCCCACCAATCCTTCTCTGTTTGTGAAGAGAAGGTCTAGCAGGGCACCTCCCCTGGTAGGCTCACTAACCAGCTGCATCAGGAAGCTATCTTCTATGCTCTCCAGAAACCTCCTAGACTGCTTTCTCTGGGCTGTGTTGTGCTTCCAGGATATGTCAGGGAAGTTGAAGTCCCCCATGAGAACAAGCGCTGATGATTTTGCAACTTCTGTCAGCTGCCTGTAGAACTTCTCATCCATCTCCTTGTCCTGGTTCAGCAGTCTATAACAGACCCCAACCAGGACACTAGCCTTGTTGGCCTTCCCGCTGATCCTAACCCAAAGGGACTCGACCTTGTCATTCCCAGCCTCGAGTTTCACAACGTCGAAAGATTCTCTTAATATAGAGAGCCACACCACCACCCCTTCTATGCTGCCTGTCCCTTCTGAAGAGCTTATAAGCAGTCATTGCAGCACTCCAGTCATGAGAGTGGTCCCACCACGTCTCTGTGATGGCAACCAAGTCATAGCCTGCCTGCTGCATGATGGCTTCCAGCTCCTCCTGTTTGTTACCCATGCTGCATGCATTAGTGTAAATGCACTTCAGCCGGACCATTGCCTTGCCATTGTTCCCCCTGGCACAGCTCCAACAAGCCTTGTTTCAGCCCCATCCCCCATCATACCTAGTTTAAAGCCCTCTCAATGAGCCCCGCCAGCTCCTGGCCCAGGATCCTTTTTCCCCTTAGAGACAGGGACCAGTCTGCAGCCATCAGGCCGGGTGCCGAGTAAAGCGCCCCATGGTCAAAAAAACCCCACAAGATTTCTGTGCTGGCACCAGCCCCTGAGCTGTTTATCAGGTGGGCTTTTCGTGTCCTGTCAAAAAAAAAAAAAAAAAAAAAAAAAAAAAAAAAAGTTTGGCTGGGGATGTCAAGGGCAACAAGAAAGGCTTCTGTAGGTACATCAGTGAAAAAATGAAGACTAGGGACATTTTGGGACCTCTCTGGAGGAAAAAGGAGACCTAGTTATCTGGAATACACAGAAGGTTGAGGTTATGGATGAATTTTTTTGCCTCAGTCTTCACCGGCAAAAGCTCTAGACGTATATTCCAAGTCCCAGAAGGTAAAGGCAGGGATTGTGAGAATGAAGAACCACCCACTGTAGGAGAAGATGAAGTTCGAGACCATCTAAGGAACCTAAAGGTATATAAGTCTATTAGACCTAATGAGATGCACCCACGGAACTGGCAGATGAAGTTGCTAAGCCATTGTCTATCATATTTGAGAATAAGTGACAGTCTGACGAAGTTTCTACTGACTGGAAGAGGGGAAACATAACCCCCATTTTTAAAAATGGAAAAAAGGAAGACCTGGGGAACTACAGGCCAATCAGTCTGACCTCTGTGTGTGGCAAGATCATGGAGCAGATCCTCCTTGAAACTATGCTAAGGTACATGGAAAATAAGGAGGTGATTGGTGACAGCCAATGTGGCTCCATGAAGGGTAGATCATGCCTTACAAATCTGCTGGCCTTATACAATGCAGTTATGACATTGGTGGATAGGGGAAGAGCAATTGACATCATCACATCATCTACCTACTCATTTAACAAAGAGTCATAGGTGATAGGACAAGGAGTAATGGTCATAAACTAAAAGAGGGCAGATTTAAATTAGATATAAGGAATAAATTCTTCACTCAGAGGGTGGTGAGGCACTGGAACAGGTTGCCCAGAGAAGATGTGGATGTCCCATCCCTGGAAGTGTCCATGGCCAGCCTGGATGAGGCTTTGGCCAACCTGGTCTGGTGGGAGGTGTGCCTGCCCATTGAAGGTAGGGGGAGGAACTAGATGGTATGTAAAGTCCTTTCCAATCCAAACCATTCTATGATTCAATGAAAGCAAAGGCACATGGAGCTGAAGTGACTTACTGAAACCTGTTCTTCAACTAAGAACAAATTTCAGACCTTCCTGGTTGGCAGGCCTTCACCTTGTTTTATTGTCTGGTCTTCTATGTTCTCCCACACTTAAAAGCAGAGTTGAGCAAATGAGCTGGCCTTCATTATAGGAGACAGTTTGCTCCCTTGATACATGAAATAGCTTGTTCTTTCTTAACTATCACCCCCACTCACCACAACACTCCAATCCCCACCCTGCCTGAATCCCTACCCCAAAAACCCAAATCAAGCAAAGAGAAAGTATATAGGCTAGAATGTTTCTTCTTGCCTACAGCAGAGTTCATATACAGCAAAGCTGTTGCTAATCCATTTCTGCTCACCAGGATTGGGAAAAATGAAAATCTTTAGCTACTGATCTCAATGCTAAGTCTCCAAGCCTAAAGAGAATTGAAAATTTCTGTATTGTTTTTCTGTTTCTAAAAGGAACAGAGCTGTTGGAAGGTGATTTTGAAATATGAGGAAGAAGTGGGAATGTAACAGAATCATGGTTGGAGGGAAGATTTAAGGAGTAATTAAATACTGAAATGTTAGGGCCTTTTCCCCTCCACTCAGACCTTTCGTTCTCTCCTTTTTTATCTGAGTAAATGTATGCAAATATATGCCAGGACTTTGTGTCCATAAATATATGCCAGCGTGTTTATTGTTTTGTTGCCAGTAGGTTTTCCCACTGAGGCCTTCCAGCCCCTGTATTTATATACTGTGCATACTGGAAAGGGAACATAGTTCATTGGGAGACACTGTGCTAACATTTCTATGGTGCAGAAAATAGAGAAGTAGTAGTGCCAAAACTGACGCATTGCTAAAATTCCTAACTTCATTATGTCTGAGTCTACTAAATCTTCATTTTGAAATCTGAATTCAGAAAGAGGAAAAATGATGCTGAGTTATTTTCTTTCTCGCCAGGAGCAGTCTCACACTTGCTGCCTGTGCTTTGTAAAGGCTGCATACATAGTTAAGCACCTTTTGAATTTAAAGATGCCTTTACATTTACAAATGCCTTTATCTTCAAAAGCATATTTGACACACTAGGCTTGCTTACAGTTTGAAAAGCCAGGGAATCATTCTTTGAATAGCTGAATACAGAACATTTTAAACAATCAATGACAACTTGCCAGAGCTTGGGCAGAATGCTCCCTATTGTAAAACGAGCTGTAGAGCACACTGTGAAACTCAAGTGGTCATCTGATAGGAAATGAATGCAACCAATCTCCAAGGAGCTAAAGCAGATATTAGCAACACCAGTTGCTTGTAGTCATAGTGTTATTTATCTCCTTACATTTGACTGAGTTTCTCATGTTTTGCTTAGGAGTAAAAGGATTGCTACTTTTGTTAGTCTTTATCTCTTAAGTATTTTCATATCTGGTAAAATGGTGCTTTTTTTTTTTCTTTTTTTTTTTCTTTTTTTTTTTCTTTTTAATTAGGTCTATTTTATAAGTGTGCTTTTCTGTGAATTTATGAGACCATGTTTATAATAAATAACTACAAATGCAAGTAATTCCTGTATCATGTGACATTAGGCAGGATTGCAGGAGCCATCCTATTATAAGCACATCCAGAACTCTTTGCTATTAAACTAATAAACTACAGCTATTAGAAGAAAACAAAATTAGGAGTTAGTGACTTGGCTTTCCCTTTCTTCTTTATTCACTACATCCACTTAAAAGAGGGTGCAATATCTCTGGAGTGTGAGATGTAAGAGAGTGAAGATGTATGCAGATAAATATTATAGCACTACTACAAATCCTTGTTTATCCAACTTGCAGTTGATCAAGCTCTCATATTTCTTCCATCTGAGTTTTTCACATCTCAAAATCTGAACTTGCAGGGATTTTAGATCTATCTAAAAGATTTGAGGGGAAATAAAGGATTTTCGTAAACCCATCCAGTGTAGATTTTGCTTTGGGTATTGACTGAAATCCAGCGTAAACTATTGCTTTGACAGAAACACATTTTAGATGAGAACCATAAAGAATTAACCTTAAACAAGCTTTCAGCTAGTCTGAATTATCCTTACTCATTGCTGAAAAGGAAATGCTTCTCCAGTAAGACAAAGGAAACAAGCAGCAATCCAGCATTCATCTAGAAAGATATACCTGCTGAAAAACAGTAAGTAGGTTGAACTTTCTTACACGTTTGAAAGTTCAGGTAGAAAAATAAGAGTTCTGCACACAGGAGGAATGGTCACTGTTATTACCGTATCTCTTCCTCTTTATTTTCTTTGTATATCTACTTGTATATTCACTGTATTTGTATATTTAATAAGTGCAGTACAGCATAATGCTCAGGGCTTCAAAACATAGTGACTATTAGTGGAAATACGTGTCATTACTAAAGGACTCTTGTATATTTTATTTCTTTCTAGCTTCCGTAAGTATAATCTCTAGATACATTGAAAATTATGACAAATTATGACAAAAATAAATCAACTTAATTTGCAAATATTACTTACATTTCTTTATCAGGGTGTCTAAGAATATGTAATTATGTTTTCCACTTTTTTCCCTACCACATCGTTTTATAGGTATTTGGGGGGATTTATTGCTCTGGGAATTGGTCTAAATCATGCTAGTAGGAGAAGAAGAATTAAATGGATATAAAATTTTTCTGCTGTGACAAATTTCTGCCAGAGATCTTGAAAATTATTTCATAGAACCTGTCTAACTCTGCAGTAAACGATGATCTTTTCTACCAGGTGGATGCTGAATTGATTCAAAGGTACTCAGCTGCTGCATCATCTTTATTTTCACACATCAAAGGTAGGCATATTGCAAGCAATTAATCATGTACTTGTTTATTGTTTTGGAATAAATGCAATTTACACAGTTTTTGTTGCTGAATTTAATTTAATTACACATCATCCTTATGTGTATCTGTCATTACCTTACTGAACACAAAAAGGAAAGGATGAGGGAAAAAAAAAAAAAGTTTTTCCTTCTGTAATTCTGCTTACTTTTGAAGCAAGGGGCATAAGATAGCTAACTTACCACTAGTATTTTTTAAATTAATTAAATGATAAAACATATTTGATTACTAACATTGAAAACTCTTGTGTTGTACATGAAAACATTTTGGTTTTGTTTTTTAATAAAATTAGAGCAAAATTAGTCTTGTCAGAGTCCTTTCACAGGGTGGAATTTATCAGGCTAGCATGGAACTTAGTTGTTGAAAACACCAGGAACAAATAAGGGGGATTTTACAGTGGTTCAAAAAAAAAAACAAAAAACAAAAAACAAAAAAAAAACAACAACCAACCACCAACCAACCAAAAAACTTTATGACTTTTTTAACCTATTAATGTGTAGATATCAGTCCTTGCTTGTATTTGTTACTCTTCACCACCATCTCCCCTGGCTTTTCATTCATGGCTATGTCAATAGGTTTTCATGGGTATGTCAGTACTGTGTTGTGTACACCTGAAACTGCTCTTTCAGGCATGGCATAAGGTTTTCACTAATATGTATTTAACATGAATATTAAAAAATATGCAGGTGCTCATCTGTGGTAACTTTTCAATTACCCATTGCAATTTTACTGAGAATCAGAATGACACACTTAGATTTTACAGTTTTAACTGTGGCACATAGGAGTTCCTTACAAAACTACACAGTCAACAATACCACTTCCATCTGTTAAGACTAAAGTAAGGCTTCTGTCTGAGGCCTAAAACCTTGACTTTATGTGCTTTACAGAATGACCAAACATGAAATTAGTCATCTGATCTTCATAAAAAGTGAAAATGTAGAGATAAAGGAAATTTGGAAGCCTTAAATGTTAATGGACAAGCATTCTGTCTGTAACTGTAATTACAAGCTCTTTTGGGCACAGAATTAATGCAGTGGGCAGAAATAATGTGACATCATGCCTCCATCCCTTTCCTTTTCTCTATCACTCTCTTTCTTCTTTTCTTTCTTTCTGTCTTTCAAAAAATGTCTGAATTGGTCATGCAGAGTATAAATTCATTAATTAATTATATTTCCTGATAGGTTTAGGTCTGTGGTTTTATTTTGTTGTTATTATAATAATGCAGTTTTTTTAAAAAAGATAAAGGAAAAGGAGCTTCAGAATATTTCTGCATATTTTGGAAAAGAGTTCAAAAACAATGGAAGATGTTGTTGAAGAACATAAGCATTCTTATTTAGATTTCCCAGTACACAGATTTACTTTCTTAATAACTAATAATTTAGTGACCACGAAATGGTGGAGTTCACTATTCTTGGCGAGGCCAGGAAGGGGACCAGTAAAACCACTGTATTGGACTTTGGGAGGGCTGACTTTGGGCTTGGACTGGCGCACGCTTCGTTGGGTCAGAAACTGGCTGGATAGCCAGGCCCAAAGAGTTGTGGTGAATGGAGTCAAGTCCAGTTGGAGGCCAGTCACTAGTGGCGTCCCCCAGGGCTCGGTGCTGGGGCCGATCCTCTTTAATATCTTCATCAATGATCTGGACGAGGGCATTGAGTGCACCCTCAGTAAGTTTGCAGATGACACCAAGTTAGGTGCGTGTGTCGATCTGCTTGAGGGTAGGAAGGCTCTGCAGGAGGATCTGGACAGGCTGCACCAATGGGCTGAGGTCAGCTACATGAAGTTCAACAAGGCCAAGTGCCGGGTCCTGCACCTGGGGCGCAATAACCCCAAGCAGAGCTACAGGCCGGGAGATGAGTGGTTGGAAAGCTGCCAGGCAGAGAAGGACCGGGGAGTGATGGTGGACAGTCAGCTGAATATGAGCCAGCAGTGTGCTCAGGTGGCCAAGAAGGCCAACGGCATCCTGGCTTGTATAAGAAACAGTGTGACCAGCAGGGCTAGGGAGGTGATCGTCCCCCTGTACTCGGCTCTGGTGAGGCTGCACCTGGAGTCCTGTGTTCAGTTTTGGGCCCCTCGCTACAAGAAGGACATCGAGGTGCTTGAGCGGGTCCAGAGAAGGGTGACGAAGCTGGTGAGGGGCCTGGAGAACAAGTCCTACAAGGAGCGGCTGAGGGAGCTGGGCTTGTTCAGCCTGGAGAAGAGGAGGCTCGGGGCAACCTTATCGCTCTCTACAGATACCTTAAAGGAGGCTGTAGTGAGGTGGGGGTTGGTCTGTTCTCCCACGTGCCTGGTGACAGGATGAGGGGGAATGGGCTTAAGTTGCGCCAGGGGAGTTTTAGGTTGGATCTTAGGAAGAACTTCTTTACTGAAAGGGTTGTTAGGCACTGGAACAGGCTGCCCAGGGAGGTGGTGGAGTCACCATCCCTGGAAGTCTTTAAAAGACGTTTAGATGTAGAGCTTAGGGATATGGTTTAGTGGGGACTGTTAGGGTTAGGTTAGAGGTTGGACTCGATGATCTTGAGGTCTCTTCCAACCTAGAAATTCTGTGATTCTGTGATTCTGTGATTCTGTAATTACATTTAGTTTATTATTGTTTTAGTTTAGAAATCAGTGATTTTAATATTACTGGAATTTGTTCTTCTTCTTAGAACTGTATCCACCCTCATTTCATCAGTAATTCTTTGTCTTTAACAATTTTTCTGTAATAAAAATGTTTTTTCTGTCTCTTAACTTTCTTTTTCTCAGCGATGATTACCATTATATATCGGAAAGTTTTATTTTATGCTGATTTCATTTGTGAAGGTTTTTTTTTCTTTTTTTTCCCTTTTGTTAATATATCTCCAAAATGGTACCTAGAGAAGAAAAATGAATTGAAAATAAAGGAAATTACCAATCCTACATCAATCTCATGTTAGAAGACCTGTTTTATCATCTATTTCTATATGTAATTGGTTTCTTGCCAAAATACACTAATTCTTTTAGTGTATCCTAAAACCTGTCCTCCATGCTTTGTATATTCTATCCATTCTTTCAACATCCCTTATGAGTCTAACTTCTCTTTAGTTATAGATTAGTTATGAACAATCACTGACTTAAATCGGGGTGAACTGATATCATTGAATATAGAAATTGACCCTTGGAGTCTATTGCTAATTTCCCCCCAAAATCTAAGATTAAAATAATAAACATTTAGAAAGATGTTTTAATCAGTAGACGCTTTTTTTTTCTTTGGGCGGGGGGGAAAGAGAAACATAAAGAAGGCTTTTTTTCTCATGCTTTTTTAGAGTAGTTTAATTTCTGTGGAGTTTTTGTACTTTCAAACACCTAAACACAAAGCCCAAGGTAATACTTTTGTTCTCTGATTAAAATCACAAAGAGTTCTAGCTTTTAAAAGTTCTTAGGCAAAAGGACAAGTCCTTCTCTTGGCTTCATTCTGTAACATCAATGAATTCTTGCAGTTCAATTCTCTTACTAGAGAGAAGAATTTACACTAGTTTCTTTAGCCCAAAAGGCTAATATTCAGACAGTTGGTCATAAGAGAGAAATCTTACATTAAATACATGCAGCATATGAGGAGGTGAACACAAATAAAAATTACTAACAATGTGAGAAGGGTCCAAGCTGTAATGCCTTATGTACTGTAATCAGAATCTTCAAATTGAAATACTGGATAACAGGGGACTAACTGAGTGAATTAAGTATTTGTATAACACTATACATTAGCCTGATTATATTACCCAAGTAGTCCTTCAGCCCTCAGAAAGCTACAATGTATTATTTCTAACATATTCTAAAAATAAAAGAGAAAATTTTGATTTTGTTAGCAGCAAAATTCTACA
This sequence comes from Heteronetta atricapilla, assembly GCA_011075105.1. Taxonomy (NCBI): domain Eukaryota; kingdom Metazoa; phylum Chordata; class Aves; order Anseriformes; family Anatidae; genus Heteronetta; species Heteronetta atricapilla. The sequence continues at coordinate 99,036,835 of CM021731.1, forward strand.
CTTTGGGTAAGAATATGGACAGCCTTTTGTATGTGATGCATCACAGTTTTAAATATGTGTGAATTACTGGCCATAATATACACAATGAGCAACCAATTAAACATTGCATATCATCAATTTGGTTTTGGTACAGTAGTGAAATACCAACATTCTGGGTTGCAATTAAAATGTTTTATGAATGAAACTTATTTTGCCAACCTGTGCACTCCTTGGGCAAGGTAGATACAAGCTGATCTGGTAGATACAAGTCTGTCAGATACAAGCTGATCTCCAGGAGCAAAGATAGAGTTCCACCAGATTCTGAGTCTCCAAATTTGGCTATCTGCCATCAAAATCATTAGCCCCACTTACTCAGTGTTCTTGGTACTACAGGAAGACACTGTAAGGTGAGACATACATCTTATGGAGGAAGAGAATAAAATGTAGCAGAGAAGGGAAAGAAGCACTAAGTATTAGTTTGTTACTACCTTTAAATAATTCTAAAAGTTTTGATATCAAGGCACCATGGATTGCCCAGAAGTGGTAGCAAGCACATTATTGTTACTATCAGCTATATCTGACACAAACTAAATCTTACTTAGCTCGTGTCATAGAATTAATTGTATATTAGAATCATAGAATCATCTAGGTTGGAAAAGACCTTCAAGATCATCAAGTTCAACCATCAACCTGACCTACCAATTCCCATCACTAAACCATGTCCCTTACTGCCACCTCCCCATGTCTTAAAATTTTTAACATTTTTCTTCAAGATTGACATAGGACACACCTGAATAGAAATGCCAAGTTGCAGCTGTGAGTGCCAAGAGAGGTCACAAAACCACTAAAGATGTTATTTGAATCCTGAGACCTGCAGTGTTGTGAATGCTGATCTTTTCCCCTCCCTAACACCTCCAAAACTGCACAGCACAAGAAGGCTAGAAGAGTTCCAGCTGTACCTTTACTGTCTTTCTTCCATATCCAAATAATTTCCCCACTATGAAGGAAGGCCTCAAAAAGAGCAGGTTGAGTGCCATATCAGTGCACGGTGTCAAAGGGAATTTGGGGAACACAGATGAATAGCATTACGCTTTTCTGCCATAATAATGCACACATGACAATATAAATCATTAGAATATGAATATAATTCAAAGCTTAAATTGCAAATCTAATAAAAAAAGCAGTAGGAGTGTAGTGTTCTTGTTTCAATGTAAATATGCAGCTGTTGTTCTAAAACAAAGTTAATTCCATTGAATTATACAATTGTTGTTTCTAACTGGAAACAAGTACCTACTTAGCTGGGATGGAAGTGTGTTCATCATTTATTGATCTGTAAATACGTTAAGATTTATGAATAATTTTATAGAATTTTTCTCTTTTTCCAGATACTGGGTCATGAGAATGTCATTAAGCACATGTTCAGTCATTTTAACTACATTGATTCTTAATGTTTGGATTGCTAATTCATTACTCTGCAGTGGATTTTGCTTGCAGTCACTGAGTTATGCCTGTGTTGAGGAGTATACACTATAAATTTTAAATATCGTAGATTTTACATGCTCACATTGTTACCTTGTAACATCAGTGAATGTTGCAAGTAAACTAAAACTAAATTTTATTGCAAAGACTTCTTTACAATCAAAAAAAAAAAAAAAAAGGTTAGATACAGTTGTATGGATTTTGCCATTCCTTCCTTTTCCTGGGATGGAAGCTTGAAACTGCTTTGGTCTCTGGACAATTTAAAGTAATATTTGTCAAAATTTCTAAAACTGGTCAGATAGGTTAGACTTCATAGGGGTCTTTTACAGAAGACCTGGATCAGCACATCTTGGTATTTTGGCATTGCCACTCCACATCATAGAATGACACTTTCCTTAACTTATAGGATTTTTCTTATATCTCATGATAGTTATTCTACTAGGTGACAAAAGAGTGTCAAGGTGCTGTGGGTAGAATGAGGACAGTGGGTCTGGACCTGCCTTCTTTACAGGTTCTCAGAGTGAACATGAAAAGAACAGAAGTTTCAGGCTATGCCTAAATGAAATGTCTAGAATGGAATAGTACAGTGGTGATCATCTCATGTAGTAGTACATGAAATGTTCTGGGCAAGGGTGCTTAGCAGTAGTACTGTAGCGCTATGAATGTGCTGGATGTAGAATGAGCTATCTTATACCCACTCTGATGTGTCTGTAATAGACCTAAGTATATTGGGAAATGAAAAATGTTTCATAAAGAATGATGCAGATATTTTTCTCTGTTTTCATTTGTATGCATACTTCAAAGGGAGAATCTTCTAATGGAAGTTCTGTGAACACTGGAGTGCATGATGCTGGGTTCCTAAGTTTATGTCTCCAACCTTTCCCTCCTTCCCCAACCCCAGCAGCAATTACTTACAGCTGTAGTTACTGCCTTATACTCTTCTGTAGTACCTCCATATTCCTGAATGAATAAAAAATATACTTCATGACTGCTTTCAAGCTACTACTGAGTTAATTCATTGAAAAGAATACGTATGCTTTTTGATTGACCAGCTAATTAATGAGAACTCCAACTGTTGCTCATTCTGCAGCATTTTACAAATCTGCATGCAAATTTGATCTTTTTTCTACTCTGATTTTCTTGGGTTTAAAGTTTCGGATGCAACTATACTTCTATTAGACATGGCTGGAATTAGATGATGTATTGAAAAATTTTTAGGAGGGAAGACAGGCAGTATCCCTGCATAATCTTTGTTTCTTAGGAAATACAAGTTCAATTTGAACCCAGACAAACCAGGGACAATGCAGTAAGCCTTGTTTAAGAAATGTATCTAACATAACACTGTCTGATTCCTAGATACATTTGGGAGCTACCTAATAATTGGAAAAGTATATTACCAGATCCAATATATCGTAATCCCTTCAGTCACTTTTTTCCAGAGCTTTTATAGAATGTTGTTTCCTGAAGTCTGACTATCCATCTAGAATATGTTTTTCTCTTTTACCTTTCATCTGTCCATGTTTTTACTCACAGTGACAGGAATAGTGCCATCCTTACCTGTCAATCAAAAACAGTATAGTGACATAACTTCCTCTGTCCTGTCCATCAATTCCTTTTTTTTTTTTTTTTTCCTTTAACACTTGCAAAGATTCAGTACTAATCACATTTACTTTCCCTTCTCTTCAGTAGTATCACTTGCATTCCTTGAATCCATCCTCTGGCTCCCAATTTCATAGCAATTCAAATTCAGATTGCTTTTCCGTATTTTTAAGGTCCACCAAATCTATGATACTCCCTGCCTCTCTGGCTTTTCCCTCTCTTTTTCCTCCTCTACAGTTTTCTCTCTGTTACTGAAACACTATTTGCCGTCTGTCCATCTCTATGACAACTTTCTTCGTGCTGTTTGTGTAGCAGATGTTACACTTCAAATTTTCTATTTCTTGTATCTGCTTTCCAGGCACACTTCTACCATGGTATCTGTAAGAAATTCAGAGTTAACAGTGCCTAGAGTCAATGGGCAGCACACTATTATTATTTAGAAGGAAAGACAGGAAATAATTTACAAATTAACACATACAAGCACAAATATATGTATGCATACTCCTGCATAAATTTATTAAAGAGTGCTATTTAGGTCAAGAAGAGTCTACCGGGTGCAACAAAAATCTAATAAGTTATTAAATTGGTGTACTTGTAATAATATTCTATTGTCTGCTTGCCAGGCAATCTTCATTTCTAACTCAAATTTAAGCTCATCTCTATTCATCATGTTTTAGCAGTATGCTCTCCATCCATATATTTAATCATAGCTACACACAAGGAATAAGAGAAAAAAAAAATCTTTAAAATCTGTGTGTTCTGTGTAATTTTTCATTTTGCTAGGCTTGTATGCTATTCTTTCAGCAGAGTCTGGACAGGAATGACTGGAGGATCTGTGCTTTCCTCAGGTCCTTAGAGCACAATCATTCCACAGTCTCTCTGTGCTGCTGAAAAAAAGTGGTATTTTTTCCTAACCCAGCTGGTTTGTTTTTCTATACCTGAACATACCGCATACCACAAAAAGTATAATAAGTTCTTTTTATTTGCTTTTTGGATTTGTGATAGTTTATGACCCTTTTCAAAAATACTATTACTGTCAGATGTGATTGTTCTTACTTTTTGGCTTTGTGGGTGTAGGAGTCCTCAGCATTGGCCTAATCTTTTTCTCATAAAGGATAGTGGAAGTTTTGTTTACTACTACCTTCAGGAAGAGCAGCGATGGCTAATACTGAATCATTTTACTAATCCAGGCTTTGAAAATTGGAATGCTTAGGAATTTCTTTTAAGTCATTGCTCCTCACTTTTGAGAATGATTTATCATCCTGAGTAGGGATGGTTAATAAAAAATGCAAATGCCAGTGCAACAGTGATCACTGAATTCACTATTTATCTTTGAGGGAAAAAAAATCAGCAAAGTTAAAAATATCCATTTCAAAGTTTTTAAAAAATGCTTTGACTTTTTTTTAATGAAACTCAACCGTTGTTTTTTAGTTTGCTTAACAATTTTGAGTCAGGTGCAGTATTTTTTCTTAAATTTTCTTGTTCTCACAATTTCAGTTATATATAAATAATTTTCAAGTGCGTACCTGTATATGCAGACATATGGTCTTTGAGCTCATTACAGAACAATTCTCCTATATGCTCTTCAGTGTAAGTGTTCATGGTTTTGAGGTTGTTTTGTTGGTGATGGTGGTGTTTTTTTTCGGTTTGGTTTTGGTTTTGTTTGCTTGTTTGCTTTCCAGGATCTAGTTCAGCACAGTTATGGGGTTCATTGGGATTAAACACAGCAGGATTTGGGGGTTCACCGAGATAAAGGGGTGCCTTCAGTTTGTCAGTCAGCAAAAATAATTGTAATGTTAAACTAGTTTATAATTCAAATTAACCAAGGACATTCTGGGGGAAAAATAATAATAATAATATTAATAATAAAAATAAAAACTTGTAAAATTTAATTATTTTTATCATTCAAGGGACTGAAGAATTCAGATTTCCCATTTTTTTGTTTTACATGTGGAAAGGCAACGTACAGCTTCTACTAACATAGATGTATGTGCCTAATTCTTTGTTTTGAAAGCATACCCCTAATAAACACATATAAGAACTGTGTGATGATACAGGGGAATAAGAATACTCAGTATTAAGTCTAATTTCCCACTTTCTTTTTAGCCTAGTCAGTATTTCATTCACACACACTTTTAATATTCTTGTTGCCTAAATCATATATTAATGTTTTTGGTCTCCGTAGCTGAAAGGCATAATTCCAGTAATGAGGGGAAATAAGCAGAATGCTTGATGAAGTAGCTAAGCTACCAAACAACAAACAGAATGTTTCATCAACTATGTTTTAACAACTGGTATATAAAGCTGCCACAGTTTGTCATTTCCTCGCCAAGAAATGTATCGCTTTTTATTACAAAGTGGTATGTTATCAAAAGGGTCAAATAAACCAAAATATTGTGAAAGCATAATGTACAGCAGCAATAGAAAGTGAGCTAAGAGGATATCATATAAAAAAATATGTTTTTAGAATTATTTCATACAGTGATCCTGTATTTATGTTTGCTTGTTTGTTTGTTTGTTTTTCCTACTTCTGTGAGAACTCTGGCACATCTACTAAATCACACAGAAAGAACCAGAATCAGCAGTTACCCTCAAGTAAGTGATACAATCTCATAGCTAAATTAGTTATTTTCTTCCTTACCTGCCCTGTATATCATACTAAAAATAAAGTTTAAAGTCTAACATTTCTAAGAAAAGTACCAAAGTTTTAAGTACCTATTTTTTTGCTTTGTTTCTTTCTTCTGGATGATTTTTAAGCAGTTTGATCAAGAAGAAGAGGAGAAATCAGAGATGGTGGAGTTAACTTCTAAATTACTGACAGCTGAGTTCCCAAGGCTGTGTGTTTTGTTCATTATTTGTAGCTTATCTTTTCTAGCTGTAGAAATATATTTGTATAATAGTTAAAATAATTACTTTTTAATGCATTCCTTCAGTTATTTTTAGCAATATTCTATGAAAATTTTTGAATATTTTTAAAACCTGAAAAAGTGGAAATATAAGGGAGTTAAGAAGGCGGAGTTTTTGAGCTGTTAAATTAAAGAGTACCATAAGTACCTCTATTAAAAGATAGATTTTGCATTTTCCCTTACAGCTTAAAGCATTACGATCCCCTTTACCGCTTACATGTAGCCTACATCTGCAGAGGCATTAACAAATAAGGAAGCATCTGCATTAGAGTTTTGGCTTGTAGCATAGTGATGACAGAGTGGATCACCTCAATATTCTTATTCATGGTGCATTTGTTTGACTTGCTTAGATTTGGTATGCATTAGAGAAATCCACTTCAGAGGAAACAAAGTTAGGAGCTGTGTTCCAGGTGAGCACCAGGTGCTCCAGCCACTGGTAGGGAATTTGGAACCTGAGGTATGGTGGAGCATTTACTCCAGGAAACCAGACTAACTGTTTTTCATCTACAGGTTACTCTGGAAGAACTTTCTAGACTCAAACAAAACACAAAACCACATACAGGCCAGGGGAAGGACACTCAGTTTTGTTTGTTTCATCCTGTGACCCTCGGGTTGTTAGGTAAAACAATGTTAATCTGTTCAAAGTTAAAGCAGTGACATAACATAAGGTGCACTACAGCCAGCCCTGAGGAGACTGGAGAGTAGATAAAAATGTCTACATTTTTTTTTAAGTCCACTATTGGCACTTGGGGAGATTTGTACAGAAGAGGAGGAGGGAGCTACTTGGAATATGTCCTGATTTTGTTAATTGTTTGCTCATTATTCCATGAGCAAGCTTACACATTATTTCCTGGTTTCACAGCTGGAAATCTGTCTGATGCTATCAGCTTCAGCTCTTTTGAAGTGATTGGGCAATACCTGCATGATTAGAAAGAAAAAAATCTACAGAAAGAGATTATTATTAAATGTGTAAATTTAACATGAAATATTCCAGTCTTTTCTCATGTATTTAGTCAAATATACTGGTGCTATATCTAGTTCTGTCATTTTTTTCTGAATACATTTTATATAAGAAGGAATAAAATTGTGGAGACTATTCACACAGTATTGCGTTCAGTGTGGCAGCAGTGAATTGTCTCATTGTTACTTGAAGAACATAGAAAAAAACAAATCAGGTCAGACCATTTCTGACAGTCTTAAGTCTGACAAAGGCCAGCAGTGGATGTCCAGAACATGGAAAAATGTAATGACATTTCCTGGACTACTATCTCAACATCACATAGCCTTTTTTCAGATGCTTTTCTAGACAGAAGTAATGCTGTCTAGCCTTTTATAACCTTCAAAAGACTAAGAAGAATTTTCCTTAAAATGGATACCAGTTGTTATGTACTCTTGCTCTTTATAGGGACTGAGCAAGGTCATTATCCACTCTCCATGTTAGACTTTTGATTGTATGCATTTATGCCATGTCCCCTTCTCCCTGTCATCTCTTTTCCAGGTTGAAGGGTCCTAGTCTGCTTAGTCACTTCTTGTACAATATTACCTTGATAGTATTTGTTATTCTTCTCTAAAATGTTACATTTTTCATTGTACTCTTTTTGACATGGGAAGACTGGGACATGTAGTATTTAAAAAGAAGGTACAGCATAGTTTTCCACATAATCATAATGATAATTTCAGGCTTATTTTTCATTTCTTCTTTATTCCCAAATGTGTATTTGTTTTGACTTCTTTCAATTATTAAATTGATCTTCCTGGTTGTCCAAACCCTCTCAGTGTACACATTGAGTTATAATTGTTTATTCTATACATAGTCTGCTTTACATTTATCTATGATGAAATTCATCTGTTCATCACTGACTCTCCTGGCATTGTTCTGTTCTTTAAAATCAGCCCTTCTCTTTGCTACTGTGAATAAGTTGGTATCATTAACACACTAAAGCACTTCTTTGTTCACTTACTTCTCCACATAATTTATGAACAAGCTGAGATACCATCACAGTCGCTTTTGATTCTCCATTTAAAATCTCTGACTCTGTGGAAACTGACCACATTGATTCATGTGTGTTTTCCAACCATGAAAGGACCTTCATGCCTAGGTTAGTTAAGAGCATTTGTTCTGTGATTTTAAGAGAAACATTTTGGTGTTCTGAGTGGATGATATCCAAATCTTCTCCATCTCCATACTTTTCATTCCTTCAGAATTACCCTTGGAAGCTTAGATTTCTATTTACAAGAGCTATATTTAACCTTCCCAGTGTATTTTATTAAGTTGTTCAATAATTACGTTATTTTTTACAAACAGTTGAGCTATTCCATACTTACTTTCCATCTGAACACTAGCATGATTATCTGGAAAAGTGTTATTTTATCAATTTAAACTATAACTTCTTGTACCAGTATTTGACCTTGAAAAGTATCACTGATTATTTTACTTGTAAATATTATTTTTTTTTTTTCTACAGTAAGTACTTTAATGGATCTCCGTGATAAATGCATAGGTAAAATAAAAATATCTTTGGTATTACCTACTCTGCATACTTCTCCTATACTGAGTGTTCTAGTTTTTCTATGATCTTTTTGAACAGCTCCTTTCTTTTGATGGCTTTGAAAATTTGAAAATGTTTGATTATTTATCGTCTGGTTTTAGGTCTTCAGAAAGTTGTTCTGCAAGCTCATATTTGGCCTGCCTTTTACATATAACCTGATAAAGGTTATCATCTCTTGTATTTTCCTCATTTGCACAAATCTTCACTATCTAAAGGCTAACTTTCAGTTTTAATAACTTCTCCTAACTTGATATTTATACAGATTTTTCTCAAGTTAAAATAAATAAATAAATAAAATAGAGGAGGTATTCATATAACATGGACCTCTAATACTAATTGAAATAGCTTTGAGCCTACTGCAGTAATTTATTCTTTTGACTTTCACAATTCATTTTTCAAGATCTTCCTCTTCTTTTGTAATTCTCCTTTTCACATTTTCCACTACAAAGCAACAGTAGAATTTATGAATCTGTTTTTTTCCTGTATGGGTGTCCAGCCTCAACCTTTTGACTTCTTGATTTACTTTTATGAAGAACAGCTCTTCAACTATAATCTTTGAGCCACACCTTACTAACAGTCTGGACCTAGTTAGTTTATTCTTTTATTACCTAACTAAGATCTTGATAAAGCAATCATTTAGCTTGTCTAATAGTTTGAATTTCGTCTCATGTTCTAATACAGTATTTGCCAAATCCACTTGGCTTTCCTTATCTATTGCAGTTATCACTCTTGCAGCCTCTCTGAGCAGGTCAACTGACATGTTAAAAATTTAATATTTACTTTCACCATGATCTCTGCACAGCAGTGGTATACTTTAGGAACCTTAGACCTTAGCCAACATCAGAGGAAAAGATTTGCTCATCTTCTAGAATATTCAGCATTCTGTAAGTTTACAGACCCTCTTTCATTTTTTTTTACATAGTCATGTGGTGGTTGTCTACAGTTTATTGTCTAACAGATAAGTTTTGAAGGCATGATGATTACTGGGCTTAATAGTTTTTTTGATGTGCTTTTTATTTTATTTTATTTTGTTTTGAAAAGACTTCTTGCATACAAATAAATAACTTTATTTGAAAATAGAAGAGGCTAACTCTGCAAATGCTATGCATTGGATGTGTGAATCTAGTTTTCATGTTCAGACTTGGTTTTTGATGAGTTTCTAAATTAAACTTCACAATGATTCTATTTTAAATGGTTCTTTAATCAAGGTTGTTATCTTGGCAACAAATTGGCTTTAAAACAGAATCCCCCAAATATCACTTTTTATAGAAAAGGGATTGGTCTAAGCACTCATTTGAGGTTGGCACACTGGTTTGCTCATCTTTCTGCACACATTTATCTCTGAAATTATACTGCATTAGGCTAGGACAAAGTTCTTTATAAGAAGCAAGTTACATGGTGACAAAGTTACTTTTAAACTGGTTGTTATTTTTTAATTATTATTATTTTATTTTATTTTATGGATATCACTTTTTCCTCTTGACCATACTATTTCTCAAATATTATCTAGATAATCTGCAGGCATGACAAGTTCTGTAGGTATGGAGGATATTGATTACAGGTATGCAGTGTAGTACATTGAACTTAGCCTCTTTGAATCAGAGTTCTGTAAAAGTCTTGTTTATACTGCTAACTGGCTAATAGCATCCAGTATTACCCTCTCAAACATTGCTTGTAGGTCACTGGACACAACACCCTTTATAACTTTTTAAATGGCAGAAAACTGAATAAGATTTTGCTGGAAACATGGTACAATATCTTCAGTTTCTACGTGCCATTTGTTTCATTTTTAATTCATCTGTCCCTACTGGCTAAGGCTCAGTTGGGTGGGACTGAGATAATTATCTTCTATGCCAAAAACAAGACAGTTCATTCAAAATGATGCCTGGAGCTGCAATCAGCATTTGTGAGAAAACAGCAAACTAGGCTTTTTAACAAGACACTAATCTTTCCCTAAACAATTACAGAGAGCTGACCTTCAACTTTTCCCTTTAACAATTTTAGTTTGTAAGGGGGTTTACAGTACACGGCTGGGTTTTCTAAAATGAGATATGAATATCCCTCTCTCCTCAAAAAATGAATGTTCTTTAGAAAGAGAAAACGCTGCAGAATGGCTGATTCAGCTTGATTTGCAGGAAGTAATAAATGCCTTATTTTGCAATACAAATAAGCACTGTTAAAAGCAATTCTAATTGACCTGCTGTTTGTGAAAGAAACTAAAATGATAGTTTTGAAAACTGAGGTCCTTTGTTCATATGCAAGAAAAATACAATGAAGAGATCTGTAATGCAAAACTTTTGCTTCACCATACCAGTACTGCCCAAGTCCATTTTGTGAACAGACAGTAAACAAGGTGTAAATAATAGGTTTTTATTAGCATGATTCACTAAGGATATCTAGAATTCAAATTGTCAAGTGCTTGTTTCCTTTGTCTCTTTTTCATTTGTGGGTCTAGAAATATTTATCTTCTTCAGAAACCGTAGGTCTTCTGCACCTTCCGGTCATTAGTGTGTTAAACTCCCGGAAAGAAGGACTTGCGGATTCCAGGATTGTTACAGGGACACTTTACCATAAGCCCAGTTACAGGGACACTTTACCATAAGTTTTGGCTTGCTGTGGCAATGTAACTCTGTCATTACTACCTCAGTGGCATCAGCACTTAGTAATATACTATGGACAACTTGTCAGGTCACTGTTCTTGTTTGGTCAATGCTAACATTTCAACATGGGGTGACACTGGGCCAATAGGTGTTCTGTGAGCCTTGGAAAAGATTTGCTGAAAACAAAGTGGTATCTCTGCATTGGGCATCATGAATACACTTTCCCACCTCCCATTATCACTCTCTAAGCTGTTGTAGGGCAAGCAACAGACATCTTCACCTGCAATGTGACAAACAAGTCTCTTTCAGCCTTCCAAAAAATGACCTGTCCACTGCCTACGAGACAGAAATAACTAGTTCAGGATGGAACCTGGTCATGAGTATGCGTACATGGGACAAGTATGAGTGAAGAGAAGTAGTTAAACATGGGCAAACAGCTTTAGGTAGAGGGAAGATGTTTCATCGACTGATCATTTTGCCTAGCTGCACAAGGTGTGCTTAAACTTCTTCCCATCATTGACCTACATGGTGACATTTGTCCTAGCCAGCTAAAGAGGCAACAGGATTTTGTGCCAATGCATGATGGCACAGAGCTGTTAGCAGAACCCCAGGAATGGCTGTGGCTTGTGCCAGCTCTTCTTGTCCCTGACAGTCCTGCACCCAGAATGCAATGGTGACAGCTCCCAGCTGGGACGAGGGAGCTGTTTTGGGGCAGGAAGGCTGTTGTGGATGTGAGCATTCTGTGCCTCACTTGCCCTTAGGACCATGGAATGAAGAAATCTGCGAAATAGTAATTTTTTATTGTTTTAATTTCTATGGTTTATACCTCTGTCCAGTAGAAATCAAGCTGGGACAACTAACTTTATCCCAGCTTTATCTTTAACTTTCACATGATTGTTAGCTTCAGTCAGTACTATGTTTTGGTGTATTTAAACTACTTAATCAGATATACATACTTCTGCAATCCATTGCCATTTCTGAGCTATCCAATTTCTCATTAGGTTCATTTTTAATACAGTTGACATAATTGTGTGATAATAAATACTGGATGCATCTCCAAAATTAGTGTAATACAGTCATCAAGATATTGCAAGTGCTACATTTCCTACATTACAATAGCAGAAATTGGTACGTAATTAGCCTTTTGTATAGCACAGTAGAGTAAGGAAGGAAATGATGGCAAGAAGTAGAAATGTACAAGTGGATTTGGTGATGAATGTCTGGGGAAAAACATCTGAAGGACCAAAAAAAAAAAGGAAAAAAAAAAAAAAAGAATCAGGCTGTGAGGCAGGAGGCATGCCTGCTTGACATAGTAAGCTATTTTACCTAATGTCTGACTGCAAGGATGTGAGGAAGCTTTGGTACAACATCTTTGTATGCACAGTTCATGCTGACTGAAATGCTGATCTTAGCATTCAGTATCAATGTAGCATGGCTACCTGCCATGTGAACCAGAATTGGCTTAAGCAGAGTAGCATTTGCCAATATCCACTTGTTCTTCCTAATCTGTCTAAAATCAGGAGAAACAGCAAAATGCTAAACTTAGAGTTGCTTAAGTGGTATACAAACATCAGCTTGGAGCATTTTACTAAACATTATTAAAAGAATAAAAGTTATCATACTAAAATGAGGGGTTAGACAGTGATTTGTTTGTGTACCTGCAGATACTCCCTGAAGATGTAATTCAGTTTTCATTTGTTGTACATTCAGTGTATCTCTCATTTTGTTCAGGTAATGATTGATTTTGTGCCAAAGACTGGAAATTGTGCTAAACTGAACACAATTATTTTTCTTTTCCCACAGTATTCAAATATTCTGCAAAATAGGAAAAGATCCAGTTCATTGTTGTGCTAGGTGTTGAACAAAGGAGCTGCATACACAAAACCTGAGAAAATGTTATCCATTTCATTTCATTGTAACAGAAGAATTGATTGATTTATTTGGAAAAGGGATATGTTTACATCCTTCTTAAAGATAACAACAACAACAAAAAAAAGAGGAATCTATGAAAAGCTTTGCTTTGTACTTTTCTTTCTTGAGAAAGTTCTTGTTGCTTACACACACACACCAAAAAAAAAAAAAAAAAAAAAAATCAGTGCAGCAACTTTCTTCATGCATTATGTAGGTAACATTACTACAGATAAAGAGACGGAAACAGTGCTTCCCTGATGTTATGGCCAGCTCAAAGCCAGGGTCTTCAAAGCAGTGTGAAATACTAAGGGAAGAAACAAACACTTCTTTTGCAAGCTTAAGGGTGAAGTTTGACATTACCAGTGAATATATATCCCTAGGAATTTATTTTCAAGCAGATGGGAAGGAGGGCTGCTTGGCTTATGCTACATCCGGTTGTTCACCTTCTTCACAGTGTACAGAAAAGGAGGACACAACATTAAGAACAGCCGCTTCATTTGTTGTAATTCCTCAGATGGGAGGCTGCTGTGTCCTTTGAAAAGGGGAAAGGAGAAGGAAGCAGGCACAACAGCTTCAGGTGACTGCAGGCCAGCCTTTGGAGGTAGCAGAACTAATGCCAGGCTCCTGGACTGAGTGACTGGTCCCAGGATTTAAGACATGGACTTCATGTTGTGGTCAGAATGAGCAGGCACTTCTGGATGACTTAGTTTAGCAGACTATGTTTTGCTAAGCATTCACGACATGTAAAAGAACTGAGTATTTTAATTTTGGAATACAGGAATCACACTGTGTGCTTGTTATGGTTATGAATGGGTTTCATCATATGACTAGTAAAAGAAATAGGTGTTCAAATACCCTGCCATGACTCCATACCATTATTTATGGAATATTTATGATGAATACTGCATCTGCTGAGCAAAGAAGAGGAGGAGAGGAGAGGAGAGGAGAGGAGAGGAG